>VWZK01019770.1:0-94753 GCA_013396935.1 Baryphthengus martii | reverse complement strand
TAACATTCTGTGATTCCGTGATTCTGTGAATCCTGTATGGAGTTATAGGTATGATAACACACTGAGAAATCCAGCATTTTATCACTGCTCCTCAAGAGCAACACCATTTATTTTTCTCAGGGGCAAAGAAATTCTATAATGCTCTTAATGTCTCAATGACAGGGAAAAAAAAAACCACAACACAAACATGACCACCTCAAAAAAACAAAAATAACCCCAAAATCCTTAGATCAATTAACACTTCATAATCCTTCAAGGGGCAATGAGAACAACCTGGAACACAAGAAGTTCCACCTGAATATCAGCAAGCACTTTTTCACTGTGAGTGTGACCAAGCACTGACATAGTTTGCCCAGAGAGATGTGGAGTCTCCATCCTTTGAGTCAGTCAAAAACTATCAGGACATGGTCCTGGGCAAAGGGCTCTAGGTGGCCCCGCTTGAGCAGGGGATTTCGACCAGATGACCTCTTCCAGCCTCTAGCATTCTCTGATTCTTGATTCTATGATAATGTGAGCAAAGAAAATCTGATTTCTTTTGGTGTTTGCAAAATATAACTAAAAGTATTGTTCAGACTCATCTAAGAAAGGACATTGTTAGTACATGAAAAGCTTCCAGCTTCCTGCATTTGATAATTGGACTTAATTGTGACTGTGGTGGAGAGAGAGTGTAAGTACCAGAGATTTTTCACTGGCAAATATTAGAAGGGAAGTATCTTGAGTTTATAATATATAATACAAAGGTAAACTCTTTTGTGTTGTGTGTTCAAGTAGGAATTCAATCTATTCTTTGGATTACTTTTTTTTTGGATCAGTACACAAATAAAATGCTTTTTGGTGTGATGATCATATAAACAAGGACAGAATGAAAGTCCTTCAACATTCTAGTTTCTGCATTTGGTTAATGCATGAACACTGTTGACTTTGCCTCAGTGACTGAGTTTTTTCTACAGCATGTTACATTTCATGGACAACAGGTAATTAAGTTTCATCAGCATAACAACTTGGTCAGTGTTTAAGTGCACTTTACATTTGTATTTTTAATGGAGTGACAATTTTTCTAACCTTTTATAAAGACAACAGTGACACTTGAATGCTTTTGCTTGACTGATGCAGATAAATCTTTAACATCCCATTATCGCATTTAAACAGAGCAGCTACAAGCTTGACTCTGACTGGCTTCAGATGGCAGCAGAGTTGTGCATGTTTGTGATGGTCTGCAGGTATGGAACAGTCAGGAAAGCCACTACTCCAGGGTGACATTTTCAGATACAGAAACCATTCTAAATTTGGAGTCAGCCTACTGTGGGGAAGCCGTAGATAAATCACATACATCTTAGATTAAGCAGATCAAATGAGAACAACCCTTAAACACATTGCAGTAAAAGCAAAATGAAATTAAACCAAAGGTAGATCATGTCAGACTAAGATCATATTTATCTTTGATACCGGATCTTCCAAATAATTTTAGTAGTCAGTCTGAGATACAGAAACCTTAGTAAACACTGATATACTACATGGGGAATCACTAATAGGTCTGGGAAAGCAGAGAAGTAGCACAAGAAGTACAAGACAATGATTGAAGCACAAACAAACAAAGTTTTAGCTATGCAGTGCTGTATTTTCCTGTTTTCCAAAGCTTGCTCAAAAATCAAAACTCCACACCTTGGAGCAAACACTGCTGAACTCTGTGGAGACATGAATCGGAAGACTGGAGAGATGTAACTAGTGGAATTACTTAAAGACCAGAGCTGAAAGGCATAGCAATTTTGTTGATGACATCAAGCTGTGGAAATGTTAAGCTACAGAATGTAGATAGTCAGGAATGGATCAACTACTATGTAGGAGGAACTGTGTGTCCTGAAGCAGTATAGCTGAACTAGGATGAAATTTTACAGTTACAGGTATGCAATCAAAGAGTAGTAACAATTTTACTGTTGCATCATTTGTTGAGTATTACTATGGGTAGAAAGGCTTGATTACACTAGTTGGACACAAACAATACCTTGAGTACAACTCAGTCTGTAAAAAGACAAAGTTAACCTAAAGACTTGGGAGAATATTGCTATCTTTTTAAAAGACATCGGAAAAATAGTATCTTTGGTATACCTTTGTCAATGTCCAAGAAAGATAATGAAGGAAAAGCAGAGGTGCTTGAGTTCAACCTCTCCAAGTTCTTTAGACACTGAACTACTGAGAAGCCTAATGCCCACTGAAGTAATTGGTTTCAGTGGGAATGTGAGGCCTAAGTAGGAGTTAGGTACAGAAATACCTCAGAGGATCCAATCCTGTTTTGTACTTTAGCAAAAGAATAGCTGAGAATGGATACGACTGTGCTTTCTAAATCCTTCAGGGGTATAGACACTTGTGAAGGAGAAGAAACGCTTATACAATAGGTAATATTGGTACAAAAAGAAATACATGCATATAGGTCATGAACAAATCTAGGCTAGAAACAGATTTCTGACCACCACAATAACAAAGTAGGGGTGCCATGGGGAGGCAGGGACAACCACCTTCTGACTGAAATAATAAGGGCTAACACATTTGCTACGTTTATGAATAGGATTGTGAAATATCCCAGCTTGTAACAATAGGGCTCTAGATCAAATCCATTTACAACCTATTTACTTTATATAAAAACATCTGGAGAGTGCAAGGTTTGTAGATTCTTGGAAAACAAGCAATTAAAAAATGAATTTGATGTATTTGGAAGCACATTTATTGGGACTGAGATTGGGAAGAACAATAACTCATCCTTTCTTGCCAAAATTTAGGTCCCTCTGTGCTGTGGAAAGCCCTTGAATAAATGGAAGTCCAGTCTCAGGGAGTTTCACAGAATCATAGAATGTCTTTGGTTGGAAGAGACCTTCAAGATCATCTAGTCCAACCTTCAACCAAACACTGCAAGCTCACCTCTAAACCATGTCCCTAAGCACAGGATCCATGTGCTGTTTAAATACCTCCAGGGATGGTGACTCCACCACTGCCCTGGGCAAACTATTCCAATGTTTGATAAGCCTTTCAGTGAAAAAATGTTTCCTAATATCCAGCCTAAACCTCCCCTGGTGCAGCTTGCACCCATGACCTGGGGTCCTGTCACACGCCGCCAGGGAGAAGAGTCTGTCCCCCTCCTTGCTCCGTCTCCCTTTCAGGTAGTTGTAAAGAGAGATAAGGTCTCCCCTCAGCCGCCTTTTCTCCAGATTAAACAACCCCAGCTCCTGCAACCACTCCTCATAAGGCTTGTGCTTTAGGCCCTTCACGAGCCTTGCTGCCCTTCTCTGGATACGCTCCAGCACTTCTATGTCCTTCTTGAAGTGAGTGGCCCAGAACTGAACGTAAGGGTGGCCTCACCAGTGCCGAGTATAGGGGGACAATCACCTCTCTATTCCTGCTGCCCACAGTATTTCTAATACAAGCCAGGATGCCTTTGGCCTTCTTGGCCACCTCAATCACTCCGTTTGATTGCTGAAATGATACACTGTTTCAGGGGTACACTCTTCCCTATGGACTACATAGCATCATTTCAAGCATGAGCTGGGCTATTCTTTCTCCAGATGAATGTGTCAGATATAGTTCATTAGCATTTTGAAAAATATATCAGAAGTATGTTAATAGAAAACCATCAACAGCTTACTTTGAACAAGTTTCACTTCTATAATTTTACTTTGACAAAAGCAGATCAAAATATATGTTTTGATCAAAGTGCGTTGCTGCCTCCAATCTAAACCACTTGCATATCCTTTTGCCCCCATGACAGAGCTAGTGTGACCTTCTTAATTAATGTGATTACAACAGGATTTTGCAGCTGCCTCTAACTATTTTGGATACTGAGATATTTTAGCTGAGATATTTAGATAAAGCAAAATTATTTAAGGATAGAAAGCTTAACAGTACCCTTAAAACAGTATTTCTTTTTACTACGCTCTCATAAAAAACAATATTGCTTTCATTACTATGCTTTTTGTAGGTTTGACTTAGTGATTCATGAAACAAAAATTACAGTGTCTGTTACACAAACTTCAAATTATTTTAAGCTTCTTACAGTATTTCCCTAACATGTGCCCTTCATTTCAGCCATTAACATTTGACATCAAAGCCATAGTATTTTGAACAGTCTAACCAAAACATTAGTTTTAAATTAACACAGCATCTAACATCATTTAAACTAAATGGTAGGACCTGAATCATTTACAGAAGCATCGCTCATAAGAAAAAAAAAAAAAAAAAAAGAAAAAAAAATTCCAACAGCATTCAACTGCTGTACTTAATGCATATTTACTCAGATAAATGGACAACACATCATATAAATGATTAGAATTATTTGAAAAAATTCCCCACAGACTGACTATAGTTCTGGAAAATAAAGCATCATTACTTCAAAATAAGCTTAGCTGCAGATACTCTCTCCATACATAATAAGAAAGCAATTCAGCTCCCCTACAAAGATGACCCTGCTTTAGAAGAGTTTATGTTTCAACATGAAAGTCAATTTGAAACATCTGTTCTCACTAAAAGCAGATGATTTTTCTAAGAGGAGATTTTGCTTTAACTGCAGTAACACACAGCCCTCTGCATTACAGAAGCCATTGAAATCTGCAAAACATAGCCTTAAACCTGATCATGGACTTTTTTGATAATTTCTTTTTAAAAAATGAACCAACAGCTCAATCTAGATCTGTGGACTTCAGACTAAATTATAGAGCATTTTATGGTCAAGAAACTCCCTAATAGTAAAAGGATTACTTCTGCAGAGTATTTGCTACCTTTAGGAACTTTCTGGAGAGAAAGCGCGCCTCTCCCATTTCAGAGACAGGCAGTCCAGTTCACAAGAAATGAGCACGTTGCCTACAGCAATATAATATTTCCTGATAAATTCTCTTTAATAAATGGGCTTTTCAAAAGATTTCAACACAAATTTCTGAGGCTGTCCCAAGGAAGTGGCATCTGAATCAGGAGCTGACGATTCCACAGAAAATCAAGACCTTTGGGAGACTGCACTTGAGATGTACTTGAGCACTGGCAAACACATCCTCAAAACGTGATGAGGCATCCTCTTCTGGAGAGTGTTGTTTTTCTTTGAACCTTTGCAGAAGTAAAATATCCTTTTAAAGATAATACTTCACTCTAACATGAGACAGCCTATAATCAAAATTATATGTAAAAGTGATATAGATACTGCTTAAGGTAGTGTATTGCACTCACCAGACTGAAATATTCAGTAAAGCAGCCAGGACCACTGCTGTCATCAATCCAGCAGAACTTATTTCTACAGGTGTAACAGGGTCCCTGAACCACTTTGCAAGCATTTACCTCTCAGAGGAAGTTGTTTCTTCAAAAGATCCATTAATCCACAAAAGTACTCTGGTTCATTTCCAATACCACTTCCATTATGAAACCAGCTGAAGGCCAGACATATAGCCAGCCTACTTAAGTATTTTCATACTTTTCTGAGTAAAGTCAGATGTATTCTAAGCATGCTGGGTTGGGGAGGGGCTAGTGCATGTGCTTCAGCCTGCCTTGCTCACTGCTAAATTGATGCAGCTTGGGGGGAGTATACCAAGCTCAGCTGAGGAGGTTGTGAAGTGTGAAAGTATCTGATTAGTGGGAGGTAAAGAGTCAAATGTTCAGACTGCTTCAAAGTCTCTGTGCTAGCTCAGTTCTGTTGTTGACTGTGTGTCACCACCCCAACAGAAGAGCAACCCAAGGGACCTGTAAGCAAATGTGTATTGCTTAAAAACTCACAAGCTGATGGCTCCTGCTGTAAAGAATCTGACATTCACTGACAATCCCTAAAGGCTTGTTTGTGTCTCTCTGTCCCTAACTGCTCTTAATATCTGGTACTTAGCTAGCTTTTTTCATGAGGATTTTAATAAAACAGCTCATTTAAAAAGTGTGTTTAGGTGACATATCTGCTATATTAGTGAATTTCAGAAGAAGGTGAAGCCTCTGCTGTTAAAACTCTTGGTGAGTGATAAATTCTTATTACTTATTAGCATGTAACAGAAACTTTCCTCGAACTTTATTAGTAATTATGTTGTAGTGGTGGGTGAGTCACTGAACAAGAAGAATGTGTTTCTTATATTCTTGAAGAGATGATTTTACTAAGATTTAAAGGTAATCCCAAACTTTCAACAAAAAACAATGGAAAGACGATAGCCGCAAAAACTATGCTGCATAATTTTACATGTGAATGAATCTATGTGTATTAGCACTGAATGTTATACTATACAAAGGCAACTACATAGCCAGTTTACCAATATATTTGATATTTTTCTCCTTAGTAGTATGCATATTGTTTACTAATATAAGCTGTCAACAGAGATTTAATGCAGTATTACCCTCCAACAGGCCCTGAAGCAACGAGACAGACAAGAAACATCTCTGACAGCTGTAACCTATGCTGCTGCCAGTTTGCTTCTTTAATACAAAGCATTAGCTAAACTATCTGCAGGCACAGAATGGTACTCCAAGAAACACCTGTGCTGCCACTGCAGCATCTACTTTTTTTTCTACAAACCCCTTCCCCAAATCCTGTTCCCTGTACCTTCCCTAAACCAACTTGTATTTTCTCCCTTTGGGCTTCAAGGGACCATGAGAAGAAGGAAGACAGTTCTATGGTGTGAAGACCTCTTTGCATGACCTTTGTAATTACAAGACCTTTTCCACATATTTTTGAGATCTCGAAAATCCATGAATCCTGCTAAGGTCCTATTCACTCTTCTCCACATCCAATAGATTTTTTTTCTTAGATTTTGTAAGCAGTAAAACTGTTTTAAAGCCAGAAATTTAAGAAAAATGGATACTTTGTCTACAAGACTTCCTCTTCTAACTTCTTTCTTGCATAGATCAGTAATAAAGACTTCAAACAGTGCAAAATCTACCACATACTTTGGTATACTGTTCCAGTGGTAAATCATTCCCCCAGTTAAAGTACTATACTAATTACAACTTCATTTTTCTGTTATTATTTGACTGTTGCTGGTTAGTATTAAGTGGGTTGTGAGCTTTTATACACATTATAATTTGATATGGTTTATTGCCCATTGCAAAGACTCTGAAAACCTAGGATTAACACTTTTAGCTCTTATTGTCATTATCCCAAAATCTGGAATAAAATAATTAAATTATGTCTTTACATCTCTACATGAGTCAACTATTATAGAAAATATATTTTCGTTTGGAGATCTGAGGGTGAAGTGTGACAGAGGAGAAACATAAATCAAATTTGAAGATAATAAATTATGAAAGAAAGTATAATGGCAGACAAAACCCCAGATGTTTCTGTAGGAACATTTAATGATTGGTTAAAGGAAGAATATAGAAGGCAAATAATGACCAAAAATGTCTCAAACAAGGTAAGAAGCGGCAACAAAGCAAGAAGAAAAGCTTAATTAATGAAGATCTATTACTGCTAAAACAAATATGCCTGCATTTGTATTCTATTTCATATGCCTTTCTATTTACATTGTACAATTCAAACGAAAAGGGGTTGGAGTTTTGGAAACTTCTTGCTGATATTTCTTACTGGCATATAAGCACCACATATATTACTGTCAGTGAATTTTTGGTTCATGCTTTTAGTTTAAATTAGCTTAAACTTGCTACTCTTTCCTGTTTTATGTTTCCTAATGCATTCTCCTGAAATAGTGTACTAACAGAAATATTCACAGAGGTAGTGTATCATAAAAGGCAAAGCATACTTATGTGCAGAATTAAAGAACTGATGGGTACAAATACTTATACAGACATAATTTAAAACATCTGTGAGTTCACCAATGCTGTCATCCCCATGATACAGGAGGAACAAAGAGATTAAAGCCCAGAGAATAAAATTTCTCAAGGCTACCCAGCAACAGGAAGAAGATCTGTATTCTTACTGTAACAGATTCTGTTTCATAGGAATTTCATCAACAATATCTATCAGGACTTTAAATTGTACATCCCAAGAGCAAAGAGATGTTTATGCAGCTCTACCTTGGCTATTTATTGGTTATTTTTGACTATTAATTAAAATGTTTAACGTTTGTATGGTACTATGTGATGTTTGTCTCTTGTTCTTTGGAGCTAGTGGAGCCAGACAACTCACCTACTCAGTTTGCACTGATAAGAAAAAGAAATAAATGTGTTTTTCATTACATTAAAATGGAAGGACGAAAATACAGTCCTGTGTAGNCTAATGCATCCCAGGATGCCATTGACCTTCCTGGCTGCAAGGGCACATTGTTGACACATGGTCATCCTCTTGTCCACCAGGACTCAATCCTAAATACTCTGATTTCATGAAAAAATAGAACCCGTTTTATGGAAGAATTTTTAAAATAATCTGAATTTGTTTTGCTTTTAAATAAAATGTGCTTCTGTTAGTTTCTTGTTGTCATCTATGACATAGACAATTCTATAAAGTAGGCATGAAAATGCCTGAGACAAAAGTGTTCCGGAAGCCAACAGTCTTTTTTCTTTAGCTAAAGTAATTTGGTAGAAAAATGAATAGGCTGATACTACACAGCTCTTTTATTTCTTCATAATTCACTGACATGTAAGCACATACTGCTAACTGAACAGGTTAGCCTGGGCCAGGCTGTTTCATCTAAAGTTTTCTATTTATTACCAGGGCACTCTTGTCACTGTAAATTAGGTTCTACCTCCTGAAGCAACTTCCAGCTCCAACCAGGCCCTGTATGCCAACTTTATACTTAATCCTAGGATTAGGAGATGATACTCAACTAGAATTGTATGGAACTTCTTTACAGGATCTGAGCAAAACTGATCAGTGGCTTTGACATAGACTTGTTCCTTCATTTAGTTGTGCTGAGATGTATGAATGGACAATTATTTGCTCTAGCTTCTGGTAGGATTTGACATTCACAATGAACATCTGAGTGACATGAAATTACCAGAACACAAATGTTTTAAGCTAAAGAAGCTGAACGGAAGGTTTAGAGCAAACTTGCCTGACTTCTTTTTTTTCCCTCTTTCCTGAAAATATTGCTTCGATTGCCTGGTTACAATCCAAAACAGAGTGGTAAATTTATTAAGTAATTGGGTTTGTTGCCAGTTACATGAAAGTAAGAGCTACTTGGCTTTGGTGATGTTTCCTGTTTTTAATTATGTTTTTCCATGGTAATATATTTGCATCCTAGGATTCAGGCTCTGTTGTGTTCTAAGCTCCAGAACCACATCTGCGTCATCCAGAACAAACATGTTCCAAAGCAACTTCCTCCACTTAGGAAGTCGTACTTAAGAGGATAATCCTGTTATTCTCGTCACCAAGGACCAAGTCACAGAAATAATGTGAGACACGAAATTACTCAGAAATTGTTTGTCCAGCGTTGTCAACTGGTTTAAATTCGCACATTTAGAATGACCTTAGTTTGCTGAAGAAAACTGACAGAAAGCAGACAAATCTTCCAAAGATTTCCTTGACAGACTGAAGTCTGAGAATGCGAAAATGGGTCTGCTGGAACTCTTGGTGCTTTGTGGAGAACAATGGCAATTGATTTTGGAAAGATTCAAATTAAGATAGCATCTGTATTGCATTTTAAGGCAGATTTCAGTGTTCCTGGGCTAATATTAAGCTTTTATAAGTGTAAAAGTGTCCTCACATGCTACAAGTTCAGCAAACGTTCATACAACCAAATAAGTAGGCAGGGTCCTTCAGAAGCCATACTACTTCAGTTTCACTGCTTTCACCAAATGTGATAGCCAGATTAAAGCTAATTCAAGTACTCTGTACATGTTGTCATTACATTTCATAATTGCAGCATAGACAAACCTAAGCAATGCTTAAGTTTCATCCTACCTGACTTATGTGTGGAAACAGTTGGAATTCAAGTATTGATGACTTTATATAGTAAGACAGTCGGATGCAGCAAGTTAGATAGTAGCAGTGGAAAACCCTGGTAATTTGCTGATTTAATGGTTCACTCCAGTGTAATCTAGATACTAGATAACCCCAGGCAGTATGTTAATTCTAGTACATCATGCTGTGGGTGCTTTACCATCCATGACTATTTGTTCTTTCTATTTGATGACAGTAACTACCCACCACAGATGGCATGTAGGGCAAATTCTTCCTTTCCACCGCACTTCACAGGATGAGGCTGCAATGTCAATGAACTAATCCAGTAACTCTTAGCACCAAAGAGAGCAGTCTTACTTTGCTCACCTACAGGCATGGTTTTCTTTTCTCCTTTGAGGCACCTACACCACTAAACATCCAGTCCTATTTTAATTTTGTTAGCCTTCTATTGGCTGAGTTGAACTGTCTCATTGTGAGGTGAGGTGAGTGCCAAAGTCAGCAGCAGGAAGGAGGTGGGAGCAGACATCTAGGATGTGAGAACATGGGAGAAAGGGACAGCCGGTTTTACTGGAGGCGAGCCATTAGATTGGGTCAGCTTTATCACAAACTCTCACCCTCAGAGATGTAAATTTAAAGCTGGAAGTCTCGGTTTAGGCTGCCAGCGAAGGACTTTGTGCTGAAGCAGCTGACAAGCGGGCCTGCATTATCTCTGCTGACTCTGCTGTTGACCTCTGTCAGAAGGGCAGAGTTGCCAGCTGGGGGCTGTCACAAGATTTGTCATCACTTGCCAGTCAGTGTCCTCACTCTGCATTCCCTCCTGCTGAGTTAGGGACTAGCTATGGTGCATTCATTTGGCGTTCTTGTTACACTGAAGCAAAGCTATTTGGCAGAAATCTAAAGGATACCAAAGTTTCTTCTGTATCAGGAAAAGTTTAACAGAGTAGCTGTTGCTATTATCACCTTGTTTACTTTTGGAAAGCAAGACCAAGGTAATATTTGTTTTCTATTCCCAGGAAAAAAAATTGTCACGGAGAAAGAGGGAAAATTATGATTCCTTTTTTATCTCCCTCAACCTCTGTGTAAAATGAAATGAGAGATCTAGTTCACTGACATGTAATTTTCCAACTAAAACTCTAGAATGATTCTATAGTCTATACAACATCAGTGAGTTTCAAAGACCAAATAGTATGATAACATATGAAAACTGAAGTGTTAATGATTCAAGAAAGGAATGATCTCAGAGTAACTTGACTATATTAACTCCTATTAATGGCCACTGTCAAAGCTAACCTTCAGTTAGTTATAACTTGCTTTATCAAAATTAGATTGAAAATCTAGTCATACTTCATCCATTTTCTGGTTTTATATGTTCTGGTTTGCATTAGCATATGTATGCATATTTATAAATATATATAAACATAGTTTCTTTTGTTACACGGCAACAGAAAAGTAAAATGGTCCATCCAAATTCTGATCATTAAATCTTTTCTAGCAATTTTGTGAAATGCTAACAAAACACAGATCTACAAACTGCTAAATCTCACTAGTATTGAAGATTACAAATATTGACTATGAACAGTTCTTTCCATAAAGGGAGAAAATAAACACTCTTATTTTAATTCTCCCTTCCACTATCTAGGACAGAAGATGTGTGGAGGATGAAAATCCATGAGTGTTTTGTTAGCATGGTGTGCCACAGTCATTTTAGCTCATTGTTTAAAAGTAGATTAGAGAGAAGAATGTGCCTAGAGATCTTTGCAGAGACTGGATCTCACATAATTTTCTGTCCCAGGAGGACTCACCCTGCCAGAGAACTCAATAGTTCCCCTGGGAGAAAAAAAAATGTATCAAGTCCAAACAAGTTATTGGCTGTGATGATTTAAATAATAGTCTGCATACAATTTACAGATTCTGTTCCGTGAGGTAGAATTATTACAAAATCCCTCTGTTTTTTGTTTTTTTTTTTTCCATTGTTCCATATTAAAGTGCATGCAGTATTGCTGGCAAGGACTACACTGTGTCCCTCCAGAACAGAGATAGTAGTTAAAAGCAAGTTGGGATGATAGGTTAGAAGAAACCCAGGAGAGCCAGTGTTCTCTTATCTGTCTGTGGGGAAGAGTTTATTTTGAAACAATGGAAAGTTACCCAAAGCAGTACAGAGAAGTCTGTGATCCACTGGGTGTTGTAGGCTAGTGGAAGTCTCATCAAAAAAACCAAAAAGACAGGTAGGGAGGAAAAACAAATAAAAGTCTTTAAGACACAAACATTGTTCAGAACATGAGCTTAGGCCAAGGTCAAAAATAGCCTGACCTAACTACACAGCTGAAGTCAGAAAACAATTAGACGTGATAGAAAGCTTCCACAAAACAGGAAAGAAGCCATACATTTTAAAAAGCATCAAAACAACTGCTGCAAGCTGATGACTGCTCAAAATGTAGGAAATTGAGACAGGAAGATGAATACAGAAATTACTCTATCCTTATTTCTTATTTCACTGTGTTTCTTATTTTACTAAACGGTAAGCAATGGTGATGGGAAATCCTGCACTGATGTGCATGTTTGATTATACATACTTTGTTTGTGTACTTTAGAACACACCCATGGTGGGATTTTTTTCTAAGGATATGTTTGATGATTAGGCAGTAATCCTCACAACGGTCCCTCTGCATGCATTTAGCACTGAAATATCTTCACATCCTACTTTTAATCGAAGGAGGGACCTGCACTATCCTAGCAAACTATAGGCCAACACATTAAATTGAGACTCCATAAAGTGCTATGTAGACAGCCAGATCTCAATTGCATCTGTGAATGTGCTTCTGCTGTTAGAAAAAATTTCCTTTGAGTTCGTAAGAGATGGGACAAAGGAGACAGGCAGTGGTTCTCACAATAGCCTCCTCTTTTGTTCTTGTCAAAAAAGACAGCAAAGCAGCTACTGACCAAAAAAAAAATAAAAATAAAGACTATTTAATTGTCTCAAATTTTAAGAAAAAAAAAGTTTTGAAATCTCAGTACTAACTGAAGTATCACATACCGCCTAATGATTGTCATAAAAATAGTCCCAGTCAAGAAAATTAGGTCTGTATGAAATCCACATACTACTGTTTTCAAGCTTTTCTTCCTGTCATCCTATACCTTTTTTAGTATTTGTGTAAAACAATGCTGGGAATATTAGAACTGAACTAAGTATGAACCTAAGTAAGCAAACTAAAGTTACAGAGTTATCATGTTTTCCCCTCACTGCCTAACCAAAATCTCTTCTATTGCAACTTAAGCCTCTTAGTTCCTGCTCTATTCCAAAATAGCATCAGCTTTTTCCTCTACAGCCATTTCAGTTTCCTTATATGCATGAACACTTTCTTTTGTCTGAGTTAAAAGAAGAATCACCTTCCTTTTATCAGCAGAAAAATTAAGGAGACATATAATTTCTTATGCTTTTTAAGAGACTCTGTGTCTCTGAAAAGGCACTCAGTGGTGCAACATAAAAGCAAAAGAATTTAATTCAGAAAGTTTTTTGGAGAAAAGTTAGGATAACTGCATGTGGTAAAAGTACTGTGGCCACCAGTTCTGAAAGTAAAATAAGTTTGTCCTTATGAAGAGACTTGAATGTTCCTAATTCTTCTGATATTGTTGTCCAGCTGCACATCAGTGTATTTCTTGAGATACTGCTCACCGCAGTGCTCAGCTTTTCAAAACCACTTCATAATAACAAAAGAGGAAAGATGCTTCATAAGGAATATTTTTAACATATATTTCACTTTCAACATTTCTGGAGACATCATGATTCACCCTTTAGTCTTGCCGCTGATGTGATTACCATGAATGACAGCATCAACATTTGTATTCCAGAGAGACAGACCAACTACCTTCAAGTGGTAGAAAAGGCCTTTTTCTTTTTTTTTTTTTTTTTAATAATCCTGGTGCTGTGAGGGATACAATCTGCCAGAGCAGGTAAAAGGAAAGTAGTAGGTGGTAACAGGAGAGGGATGGAGGAGAGTGCCAGCTATGGTTTCATTTCCCCCATGTTGCTCCTTTTCAGTTGATTTTGTGGCTGAACAATTTAAGCTGATTTCTCTTTAATGTTTGGAATTTTTTTAAGCACTGCTAAGAAAAATTTTCTCTGTGGCTAGTGGTAACTTTTTAAGGCCTTTCAGCTTTAGATGTGTTAAGGACCATGAACATTTCTGCTGTACAAGTTCTTTTATGTCCTGGCTTAACTTAATTAGGATCTTGTTAGTCAAAAGTCAGTCAGTCTTCTCAGGGAGGTCTTTCAAAACCCTACATGAACTAGCAACCTAGTGTCAGGCACAAATGTTGGGCATAAAACTAGTATTTATATATATTCTTACCTTGAGCAGATTTGTGATTTTATTATTTTTGAGAGCTTTTTGGCGTGTTCTCATTCAAGGATTAAGGGGAGGTGTTGGTTATAGATAGAGTTCTGCAAAGGGAGTTATGCAAGTAAAATCAATGCACCTGGAGGTTTTGAAAAAAAAAAAAAAAAGTCATTTTGTGCAGGTACAGGAGTTCATGGCTTAACATTTTGGTTTGGAATGCAGATGTGGACGTGCAAACTTAGGTGTGGGTTTACACATCATAATAGATGTGACAGACAGGTCTGTGGCATAATTTGTTCAGTGGCGGATTTAGTAGTTTTTAGCCTATAGGGATATTAGAAGTATAATTTTAGTAGATTTGTTTGTATTTTGTGAGTGTGCCATGTGCACTTGTTTGTATGCATGTGTAATGGAGAAAAAATGAGGAGTACAGTATTATAGAAAACAAGAATGGTTACATTTATTGTGTTTAAGATAATACTAATAAGACAAAAATATTTTACTGCTATACAATAAAAAAAGGGGAAAATGCTAATGACTTTGTAAAAGACCTTGTAGCTTTGTCCTGTGCCTCTGTTTCTCCTTAGCCCCAGCTGCTACATGCTCACCTTTACAAGCCTGAATAGTTAGAGAAATCACCACTGAGGTCTTCTGTAGTGGGACATTTCTGTGTACATTAAAAAAAACAAGCTTGCAGGTTGAGGGACTGAGCAAGATCTAGTTCCAAGAAATGTGCTTTTCAGTTCAATGTTGTACAGATTTGAACTTGCCAACATGTAGGAGTTAACTGAAAATAAGCATGGTCATTAACCTTCAAAAACCATTTCACAAAAAGGGACATATAGGACAAAATAACAATGTCCTTTGCAAGATAATGCAAACTATTTATTTATTTTGTGTTTGTTTTCCCATCTTAGAACAATTAATTATTTGCCTTATTAATATTACCTTGGAAATTAATAACCTACATAGTTCTTGTTTTGTATGATTTGTTCTTCTTAGACCTCCATAGTACTGTGCTGCTAGTGGATGTCACTGTTAAGATAGAATCTCAAAGGTTGGTTTTGTTGAGGTCTATTAAACTGTTGAGAGTGAACCCCACAATCAGGTAAAAGTCATGCCTGATTATATGCAGCTGCAATACCTGTCTTCTCTGAGTTATAAGATTCATTAGAAAGGACTTAACTATCCTGGTTTTGAGAAGGAAGTATTCATGATTGAATAAAATAACATTAATAGTTTTAGGGGTAGTAAAATTACTTTTTAACTCAGGCCTGAGCAATTACTATTGTCCAAGAACAGCTGGAAAAATGTAAAACTTACGACATTTTGACATGTAAAAGTAATTCATTTTAAAACTTTCTTAAATTAAAACAAGGGGAAATAAGAATCTGAGGTTTTTTATCCTTGATCTTCATGAAAGAAAACTCCGTTTTTTCATTGAAACTACACAGCTCTGTTCTCTATATCTGGTCTATTCCACTACCTTGCAATCTCATTCTGTTCTCAGCTACTGAAATATGGCTACTGAAGCATGTTGACACCATGTGTGCTTTCAGAAAATAATCTCTTAGCTAACAAAAGTCATTTTTATTTTGGAGACTATCTACTATTTTCCATTCCGCAGATAATCTTATCTTAGAACTCCCCTCACAGACACCTCAAAAATACCTGGAAAAGAGGGTCCCCACTTCAGACTCATCACGGTTAAGTGTTTTGTTTATAGGCTTTACAACTGCCACAATGTATTAAATCATTAGAGTCCTGTGTTATAATTTATTTTGTATTGAGCAACTTTGGAGAAAGTTGGATAAGCAGAACTTTGGGACACAGCATGTCTCTGTTTAAGGCTCAGGGCAAGCCCCATGGAGCAGAATTCCTATCAGCCTTCTCTCCTCCTTCCATCCCAGGGCAGGATAAAAAGGGGAATGAGGAAGAAAGCGCCTCACACAAAATTGGACGACTATGAACAAAATTTGATAAGTAACAGAGATAAACAGGGAAAAGGAATATGAAAGGAAGAGGGATATACAAGTATATACAAATCCCACTCTCGGATGGTGATGGACTGTGCAGAGCTCGTGGAATCAGGCCCGGCCATGCAGAGGTGCACTTGCAGCAGCAGCAGCAGCAGAGCCCGAAGGAGAAGAGGAAAGCCTGAATTTACTGTCCCTTCTATAGAGTGTGGCAGGAAAGAGGAGGGAATACCAGCTACCCTCTGACCACTCAGGGTCCTAGAATTATCACCTGTCCCCTCACCACCGCAATCTGTTAACCCTTAAACCAAAGCACAGCACTGAGCTATTTAGTCTTTGCAATAAAGTAGTGTTGTTGCTCTACAGAATTATTATTCCATGAATTACAGTACTCAGCCCAGCAATATGGTAGAAGCAGTGAGTGTGAAATGATAATTTTGAGTAGATTATGTTTCAGAACAGAGGCTTAAGAAAGCTTGTTTAATTTCAAGTATCTTAGATATAGGCACATTAAATTACCTTTACATGTAATCTAGGAAAGATTACAGTGCTTTAGTAAATCTGCAGTAATTTTAAAGTAGTTTTTATTTTAAAATATAAGCAGAATTTAAGCAAACAACTCTGGAATTTTTCTGTCATCTGCTAGCAAAGATTAGGAAAGAATTCTATTTGAAACTCCATTAGTTTTCCTTAGCATTAGCCAAATTTGCTGGAGAAATTGATTGCAAACAATTTGATCTTATCAGTTAGTTGCTCGGTTCTGTCAGTCTGATTTCCATCAGTTTCTAGAAAAAGTTACGCATTTCAGAAGCTGCATTTCACAATACCATTGCTCAACAGAGTAAATAATTGTGATATAGTGATTATATTAAACATAATCTTTCTTCTTAAACTATCAAAGTGGGTTTTTTACTTAGATTTTCCTCTCTTCATGAACAGTATAACCTTGTATTTGTTTCCTATGGCACCAGTATAGTCAGTAAAAGGAAAACTGCATTTGCAGCCTCATTCGATGGAGAGGCAGAATGGTAAACACGTAGAACAAAAGAACAAAGTCTTTGTAGTAGCCTCTTTGTGTATTTGAGAGAATTATGTTATAATAAATTTTTTTTCTCTTGTTTTAAGCATTAGTTTTTATTCCTTATCATATGATTTGAATCCAGAACAGTTTCGTATTCAGTTTGAAAGATGCAGTTCAGCAGTTTGTAGACAACTAGCCTGAAATTACTTGAAAAGCAAATGCATTCTCAAATGGTAGTGTTACTATAGTTACTGATAATCCCTATAGTTAAGTGAAAACATGAGGACTAGTCCAGACAGTAAGCAGAATTCCCCTTAGGTGTTTATGATCATCCCATAGATTTTTAGATAATTCTGAGTGGATGATAAAGTTCTAAGAGATTTCAAAATCATTACTATTTATTTTATGTCTGCTAATTGAACTGAGGTTTTGTTTTCAGATTTCTCCAGATTTTCCAGACATTTTTTGCTTTCACAGGATTTCCTTTCCAACCCTTCTCAAATACAAAGTTCCTTTTCAATACAGTTCAGATGAGCAGAAAATTAAAAGTATTCCATTCAATTTTTCTAAAACTCTGAAGATTCCCTGCTCTAAAATATTAGTATAACTTCTCAGCCATAAGAAACACAGTATCATTATTTTTTAACTATAATATCATTGCAACACAAAGTCCTATTATCTGACAGAAACATTTCTGGTTTCTAATAAAAATACCATCCACACATGTGTAGTGAAAACAAGATGTAGATTGGTAAGAAAACTGGAACTACAACTTAGGTCAACTATAAAAGCAAGGTTGCGAGATAAAAAATTTCAGTTTTCCTTTTCTGGCTTCCAGTACTAAAGACATAAACAAAGGAATATTCTAGTTTTACACTTAGGTAGTTAAAACAGCTTTGAATATCATATTGATTTACATTTGTTCAGTAAGCTAACAGAAATGTATTTGAGTGTATGCTATAATCCACACAAATACTTTCTAGTATAATTTTAAGAACACACCATATTTCTGAGACCCACAACTTCTTCTTCTGAGAGATCTACAGAACATGAACACTTGACTATTGCTTTTACCAAAATCTTAATAACTCCAGATATATTTCTTTTTTATACGTTGAACATTTATTACCTGTTTTGTAATGGGAGCATAAAAGTCAGAGATGAGTCTTCTAGGAGACAAAGAGAGGTCTTGAAATGTTGATTCTAAGTTTCATGTATGTTTACCACTTCAGTAATGCTGTAGGGCTGGATGAAAGTATCTTTGTATTAGTTCAGAGAAGTTAATACATTTCTGTGGTGGATTTATTGATCTTAGACCTAATGACAGATCCAGTCCTGCACAGATTCTAATGTGATAGTTCATCTATACTCAGCTATATTTTTTTTTTTGCTATGTTCATTAATTAATACATTGGAGCTAAAAGAATGGTTAAATTATCTGATTCATTTAGAACTGGAAAGAGAAGATCAAAGTATATCTTCTTGGGATTATTCTTTCAAAATTTACAATCTCTCAAAATTATGTAGAGTTTTATATTTATTCAGCTCTCAGTCTCCAAATTTATTGCAAGGAAAGAAATCTACTTTCATTTTCAGAGCATTCCTGAGATCATGTTACAGATGAAAGTACTTTTGCTTAAAACTCTTTCAAGTAGGCAATGAAAAAGAATGGAAATTTCCTACTTTCATTGACAAACAACTTTGGCAAAAGTTGAAAATCTTGTTTCCTAAAGGACTCCCATGAGAGATAGTGAATATATTTTAAGAAGTCTAAAACCGTTATCCTTTAGTATTCAACTTTAAATTCTTGGCTATGGAAACTATTCTTGTTGGAAAAGGAACTTGCTTGGATGGGTTCAATAATGATCTTCAGTTCATGACAATATTAATATGGTAGTATGTCATGTTTTATTTGCTGCTCTTGACAGTAGCACAGTGAGCCGAACTGATGAGTATAGGGATGCTGCCTGGTTGTCTAGGGATGAGGTCAGGAAAGCCAAGGCGCAGCTGGAACTGAACTTGAAAAGAGATGTAAAGAAAAACAAGAAGGCCTTCTACAGGTACGTAAACCAGAAAAGGAAGATTAAAGAAAGCGTACCCCACCCTGTTGAGCAACAGTGGTGAGGCAGGAACAACAGATGAGGAGAAGGCTGAGATTCTCAACAACTTTTTTGCCTCAGTCTTCACTGGCAACCCCTCTCCTCACAGGTCTCATGTTGATGATGGCCCACAAGATGGTGACCGGGGAGACAAAATCCCTCCCACTTTAAGCAAAGACAAGGTTTGCGATCATCTGAGGAACCTGAAGATATACAAGTCCATGGGACCTGATGAGATGCATCCGAGTCCTGGCGGAATTAGCTAATGTGGTTGCCAAGCCACTCTCCATGATATTTGAAAAGTCATGGTGGTCAGGTGAAGTCCCTGGTGACTGGAAGAAAGGAAACATTACCCTTATTTTTAAAAAAGGTAGAAAGGAGGACCCTGGGAACTACTGACCTGTCAACCCCGCCTCTGTGCCTGGGAAGATCATGGAACAGATCCTCCTGGAAGACACATGGAAGGCAGGAAGGTGATTGAAGACAGCCATCATAGCTTCACTAGGAGCAAATCCTGTCTGACCAACATAGTGGCTTTCTATGACAAAGTAGCTATGTCAATGGACAAGGGACAACCTGTGGATATGATCTATCTGGACTTCTGCAAGACCTTTGGCATGGTCCTCCACAACATCCTACTCGCCAAGTGGGAGAGATACAGATTTGATGGGTGGGACTGTTCTGTGGATAAGGAATTGGCTGGATGGTTACATTCAGAGGGTAGCAGTCAGTGGTTCGAAGTCCATATGGAGAGCAGTGACAATTGGTGTCCCTCAAGGGTCTGTACTGGGATCCGTACTGCTTAATATCTTTATCAGTGATATAGATAGTGGGATCGAGTGCACCATCAGCAAGTTTGCAGATGACACCAAGCTGAGTGGTGCTGTTGATATGCCAGAGGGATGGGATGTCATCCAGAAGGACCTGGACAAGCTGGAGAGGTGGGCCCAGGTGGACCTCATGAGGTTCAACAAGACCAAGTGCAAGGTCCTGCACCTGGGCCAGAGCAATCCACATCATCAATACAGGCTGAGGGATGAGGTGATAGAAAGCAGCCCTGTGGCAAAGGACTTGGGCATGCTGGTGGACAAGAAGCTGGACACAAGCAGGCAGTGTGCGCTTGCAATCCAGAAGGCCAATCGCACCCTGGGCTGCATCAAAAGAAGTGTGGCCAGCAGATTGAGAGAGGTGATTCTACCCCTCTACTCTGCTCTGGTCAGACCTCACCTGGAGTACTGTGTCCAGCTTTGGAGCCCTCAGTACAAGAAGGACATGGACCTGACAGAATGAATCCAGAGGAGGGCCATGAAGATGATCAGCGGATTGGAACACCTCTTCTACAAAGACAGGCTGAGGGAGCTGCAGTGATTCAGCCTGGAGAAGGCTCCAGGGTGACCTAATAGCGACCTTCCAGTACCTGAAGGGGGCCTATAGGAAGGCTGGAGAGGGACTGTTCAGAAAAGCCTGGAGTGATAGGATAAGGGGCAATGGTTTTAAACTACAGAAGGGCAGATTTAGATTGGATATTAGAAAGAAGTTCTTTACCATGAGGGTAGAGAAACACCAGAACAGGTTGCCCAGGGAGGTAGTTGAGGCCCCATCCCTGGAGATTTTCAAGGTGAGGCTTAACAAAGCTCTGAGCAATCTGATCTAGTTAAGGATGTCCCTTCTCACTGCAGGGGTATTGGACTAGATGACCTTCAGAGGCCACTTCAAATCTAAATCATTCTATGATTCTATATTAAAAAGAGATACAAAAGCATGCTTTTCTTTTTTTCTAGAGATACCTAATCAATGTTGCTTTTTGTGTTTGCTAAACAGTGAACACAAATTAATAATTTTTCTCAAGTAATCAGTTTTATTTGAGTTATGACCAAATCAATTGAACAGTTCTGCTTCTCAGAATTTCTCCTGCTGCTATCAATGATGCAAATCCTGAAGATATTACTCTTCTGACTCTCATTTTTACTCAGGCAACCTCACATTGAATTCAAAGGGTGTGTAATGGAGGAAAAATGGACTATAAATAGGGTAAAATGTAAGGATTTTTTCCATCAGGATTATGTCATGTAAGTGTTGATGGATTCCATGTAATAACAAGTGTATTTAGGTTTATGGATTTTTTTTATCTCAAGGCATTTGGGCACAAATCTATTCAATCCATTTTCAGATCCACCCATGTCTTAAGTAGGCTGAATTAATTTCTCTTAATTTCTTTCTTTCATCTAAGGAATGTCACTTAGATATCTCATTTAAAGGCCTGTTTCAAATGATAATAGATCTTCAGGCTTTGAAATTCAACCATGAACTCCTTTTTCATACTATTCCTGTTCTCACAACAGCAGTAAAGACCACCCAGTCATGTTAGATTTAAGGCAAGAAACACTTTATCAGAGAGAAAAAAAAATAAAATAAATTAGTAATTAAATCATCTGTTAGAGTCTTCTCGTGGATTTTCCTGTGTTTTTGTCCACTCCATGAATATAATATTTTCCCCAGATGTCCAAAAAAGAGAGTACAAATGCTGAGATTAACAGGATGATTTATAGCCGCATGGCTGCTCTGTATGTTATAGTAATGTGTTCAGCAATATTCCATTACAATATTCAGAAAATTCTTAAACTGTGCTACTGTTTGGGTACAACACACTCAAGATACGCTAAAAAACAAGTCAAACTCTACATACTGACTGTGACTAGTCATTAGTCTATGCTGATCCTGTACATGCTGCCCTTTAGGATTATTTATTCATCAACATTAATATGACAATTTTATTGGCACAAACTTTCATAAGCCATAATATCTAAAACTTAAAACTACAAAATGTGATATGTAATCATGTATGTATTCCTTCAGGGAATAAAAATGGTACCATATAAGTTGTCTGTTCAGAAATCCAGTTTCGGGCATGATTTTCTTGAATTCTGCTCTTAGTGAGTATTGAAAATACTTTAATACAATATCTTAAATAAATTGATTTGATAACTGATATTCCAACTAAAATTGTATATCATAAAAAGCTTTACAGTTGAATTTTGTTTCTTTTAAAATCCACATTATTTTATCAGTAATTTTGAAGGAATGTTAGAGGCTACAGTGTCCTAGAAATCTGTTATTTGTCGATGGATACCAAAGGATAGACAACTAATGAACATTCAGTGGGGAAGATCTGTTGTGAAGGGGAAATTGAAATGCCTTGTTTACTAACATAAGCCATTTGATATTGATTTGATCTAGCACAATTATGTCATGACACTGCTTGCTATCCATAAATATTTCTTCAGGGTTTTAGTTTTTTTGGGTTTTATTTTATTTTCCCCAAAGAAAGAGTCAGATGAAAGTTGGTAGAATAATTTTATATTCTACTTTCTGCTTCTCCTGTAGCATAAGGTTATTTTGACGAAATTACTATTAGGTTCTATAACTATTCTTTACTGTTGTTTGAGATATTACAGTAATAGCAGCTTAAGGTAGATATATAATTATCTATCAGGATTATCTCCAAGTAACACTTCTATGATGTTTGTTTGTCAAAGCTGGGTAATATCACGAGCAGGAACAGTAGATGCTGAAGTATTTGTCAAAATACTTCCTTTATGATAATTTTTTGTTTATTTGTTTTCTACTGTAAATAATATCTTTAGACAAGGCTAGTATAGGGACAAAAAAAATTAAATTTGTCAGGTTCACACATTTTCTGTATCTCACAGTTACTTTTTCTGCTACTCACTGGTATCGTTTGAGTCTGTGACACTTGGTTCCGAATTTTTCCCAGATTACATACATTTATATTTTTTCTTTACTTTCTACTTTATATTCTTCTTGCAAGTGCTTCCACAGCTTTTGTCATCCTTCCTTATGTTTTCCAAGTTTCTTCAGTTTAGAAACAAAATGAATAATGCATTTGTACTTGTGCCAGTACTGTTTTCTTATTTTTACCTGAGGACTTCTTTCTGATTTGAAGCAGTTAGATTTATTTCAGTATTAGGTTTTTTGACCTTCAGAATGCTTAAGACTTATTTCTGTGTTTCAAAAATACAAGTAAGCAAACAGCTTTATACATTTATCTCTTGGGTTTTATTTCTTGTTCGTGTTTCAAAATTGCAAGTAAATAGATTAATAAGTGGTATAAATACTTTATTCCTCTAATAATTGTATTATTCTAATGTTAACAAGTGATTTTTGAAACGTGTGTTATGTGTAGATCTACATACATGCAGAAGTAGTGTATTCTCATGAAGCTGAACAACAGATGCTCAAAAGCATTATTTGATCTATTATTTTAAGAGCAGAATTCACATTAAACAAACAAACAAAAAATGCCAGAAACATTAACTTTTAGCCAAATAAATATTGGAGAGTGCAGTAGCTCATATTTTGCATTTTCTTCATCTTTGGGAATATCAAAAGGCTTTTTTGCATGTGAGGAAAAGCAGAGTGAGGACACAATAAACAGCAAAACAGATCTGTTTCTTCATGCTTTTTTAAGCAAGTAATTATAAACTACTTTTGTTTTTTCATAAACAATATTCATAGTATGTATTGGTTTCTCTTTCAAACTCTTCTTCAATCAGTTTGGAAGGATTTTCACTGTTCTATGTAGTGAAACAAATAAGCTACAGAGCTTTCAGATAACTGCCTTCATAATTCAAGAGGATTTATTGGTAAGAATATTTCTGTGAGAAAAATAATTCAGCCAATAAAAAAAAAATATTGCTGACTTTCTCAAAGTACATCAATATCAGTGCTACTATATTGATCAGGTCATGATATAACAGAATCTGAACTGGAAAGTAGAGGACACTTTCATAGATTCAGTAAAGAGCTATTCTTTGCCTTAGGAGATACTTAACCTTATTGGTTATTATTGTAGAAAATTTTATCTAGGAAAAAATTTATAGTACTTATTTTTTCCATGAAAAATTGATCTGAGGGAAAGATAAGAGCAAACTACTTAGCATGACTTGACTAGGTGTATTTCAAGACCATGATTTGGAAATATTTCTATACACAAAATAGTTTTGTCAACAAAGATTCTAATAACAACAGAAATGTGGGTCCAAGTCGAGAAGCTCTATTTTTGTCTGACCTTTTTTTCAGACATTAGAAGCCCTTCTTGGTATTCTAAGTTACAAAGAAACTCAATATATACATAATTTAATGCTGAGATCTTACACATGCAAGGACTGCAAGAGGAAAAAGTAGTTTTGAAATTCCATTAACACAAATGTAGTCACTTGATAACCCTGAAAAGACTTAGTGATGAGAGGGACATGTCTGATTGTCAGCATCGATTGGTGGGTGCATCCATTCCTGCAAACTCTCCATTATCTACAGGTCACTGTAAAAGATGCTTGGGAAGAGTTGTTTGGGTTCATAAAATTAGTAATTACTTGTACTACACAAATTCCTCCCCCCCCCCAAAAAAAAATTAGAATAATAACAAGCTTCAATTCAGAAGAATATTCATGAAAAATGAGATTGCTGTTACTCAAAGCTGGTTAAGAATTTTAATTATCTGTAACACAATGGAAAATAAAACATATATAAAACTAAAAGTCACAGTCCTTACAAACAGTGCTGTATTTTCTAGGAATTGTATTTTCTAGGAATTGTATTTTCATTTGTGTAATTTAGACTTTCTAGCTAACAGCAGCAGTATTATTGGTTGACTTCAGCTGACCAGAGAATAAACTATTTGTGAACACTGGTCTGTTATTTTGGACTCCCAGAGGCCAAACATTGAACTCAAGCTTTAAAAAAATCTTTACAGTTAGAAGCAAAGTGGTTTAAGTCCCTTTCTCACAGAGCTACTTCTCTGTTCAAAGAAACAGAATGAATGTACGGTAACTGTTGTGAGCAGTAGGACACATGAGAAGAGCGAACCCACACTTTAATGATTAAAACATGTACGCCATGCATGTATTTTTAAGTTTAAGCATACAGTATGAAGACTCTAGCAATCAAGAAAACTGTGGTGAAATAGAATTGCTTCTAACCAGTATACAGTGACAAGTGATTTTGCCTTTTGGCTCATCTTGAATAAACTTGCTTCCAAAGAACAGATGAATGTTCCCAAGCACATAATTGCCAATTAAATGTTTAAAGAAAATAAATCTAAGATACTAACTAGTATTTTTGGGTGTACACCGAAAACTTTGTAGCATTTTCTTATGAGTAATATTTCTCTCAACTTCCCTTTTAACAAATGTATCTAATATTTATCTGAATAAGCCTGACACTTTATCACTTTTTTTAGTATGCCTAATCTCTATGAATCAGCATCGTGCTTTATGCGAACTCCTCCTAAGTGATTCAGGAGTGTGTCATTGGACAGATGCACGCCTGAGCAACTTGTGAAGTACTTACATTTTTCTGGGTGTGAGCTGATTTAGTAACTGATCTGAAGTAGAACTAATCTCTAGTAGAACGGTAATGAAATCTAGGTAATATTCTTCACTCTACGGACCTACTCCAATGGTCTTTGACTGCATTGCATTTTTCAATAGATTTTATACCTGAATAAGTCTTTTTTGCATGCATTCATAATATTGTAAATAAGAGCTATATAGAGAGAAATTTCTTCTGTTTTGTATAGAATCATAGAATGGTTTGGGTTGGAAGGGACCTTTAAAGGTCACCTAATCCAACCCCACTGCAGTGAGCAGGGACATCTTCAACTAGATCAGGTTGTACAGAGCCCTGTCCAACCTCACCTTGAGTGTTTCCAGGGATGGGGCTTCTACCATGTCTCTGGGCAACCTGTACCAGTGTTTCATCACCCTCAGCTACTTTTCATTATGCTCATTACAGAATAGAGGAAGGAGCAAAAAAACCAAATTCAACTAGTTGAACTCCACAAAGGGTAGTACAGACTCACTGTGCAACAGTCATTGGGATTTATTTTTACTCTGATCACATACTCAGACTTTCATGCTGCACTTTAGAGTGGCAGAATATTATTAGTACTATCTGGAAGTGAATGCTATTAATGTGAATGAAAGTAGTAGTACTTTATGGTTATATTTATACAGACAATTAACATCTTTATTTTATCTTCAGTTATTTAAAGGACTGTGATTGTCACTATTCTGCCTGTAAAGTGATAATGGTTACATGAACCATAAATGGTGAAAAGTTATGAGCAGTTTTAGTCAGCCCTCAGGGTTGGAGGCTGACCTTCAAGAAGTTGCTCTAACTTTGGACTAATTAAGACTGTGTAGCCTAATACCTTTTTTCTAACAGTCAACAGTGAATGTCCACAGAGGACAGGTCAAGTACAGAGGAGTACTTCTCCAGAACGTATTCACAGCTTCCAACAGTTTGTGACTGTGCATTTCTGGGGCTAGAAAGTCTATCTTTGTATTTTACAATCTTTGGTGTATTTTTCTGCATAAATTTGTTCTTGTAAAACTTCGCTTATTGCCTTTTTATATAAGAATACTGATTATGCAAATGTGACTTTTTCATAATAATAACTTTTACATTACCTGTTGGTCTGCTAGGAAAAAATTCTACAGAGCAGCATGTTCTTAACTATTCCTCCTTTATCATATAAGGCAGGGATTAAAATATACATCTTACACAGGCTATGCACAAGCAGATTTTTCCAAACTGGCCACTGATGTAAAACATTACTGTCCTCATCTGTTCAATTACTATTTCTGCATCCTGAACACCATGTTATTAAGGAAGCTCTCCTTGTTCATAAAACAAATTAACTTAAATCACCCTTCTGCAGTGATTAGAGTGAATTTTTTTATGATAAGAGATTTTACTCACAATATTCACGACATCTCAGCTGTGATACCAAAAGCATTCAGCATCGGAAAGACTGTAGAGTTTGACTAAAGCTACAAAAGTGTCTATCTGCAAACACAGTCTTCCCTGACTTTTTTAAAATAAACTTATACAGGCCACAATTATTTGCTTCTGGAAGCTTCTTTCAAGTGACCAAGATCAGAAAGGTAGAGAATGTAGGAAAGAGAGTGACTCTTACTGAACATTTTATTTTACTTCTATCTAAACAATGAACAAGTATAACATATCTTTTTGTCATTAATTCTAGTATACTGGTAGCCCAATAAAAGGATAATATAGTTCGCAAGTTTTATTATATCATCCTGTTATATCATCATTATATCATCATTCTTTGTCGTCAGAGCGATTTCAAAGATGTTTATGTAGTTTAGGGCTTTAGAACTATCATAATGTTTTTCATTAGGAAAGCAAGATATTTTTTTTATGAGATTCTTCATATATTTCATGAAGCTTCAGGATTTTGCTTGCTCTTAAACAGTTTCAGATTCAGTACTAGTGATATCTCTAAGGTGTAAATGTTACTTGTCGGGATAGATTAACTGACAACAAAAGATCTTTATTAGTAAATTTGAGCAGAAAAGTGAGAGAAATAGCTATTTTGGATTACCATTTCACATCAATACCTGATTTGGTTAAAGTCAAGTGACTATTGAGCATTCTGTTATTTTTCGGTTTGTGGATTTTTAACAAGTTATATAGTTTAAATTTTATAGACGTAATATACATTGATATTTACACAAAACTTGCACATATATTTGACAACATGATTGTGAAATCATGAGCAAACTACAGTCCTGCTAATTGAATAATATAAGAAAATCTTCACTCACAAGAAGCTTTACTCAATAATAGCATCAAAGGTAACTGGATCTCAGCACACATACACTTCAGTGAAACTGAATACACTTCAGGTATTTTAATGTCAATTGGGGATGAATAAGAGCAACATTAACAGAAATTTCCCTATATTTTTACTATTAAAAATGACTGAGACGTAAAACTTAATATCAGAACCAACCTTCATAAAAAAAACATAGAATCATAGAATCCTTTAGGTTGGAAAAGACCTTTAAGAGCTTTTAAAGCCTCCTTGCTTATTGATGCACATTAATTAATCACTGAATAACGAAACAAAAACATCTTTCTTAAAAACATCCTTGTTAATAGGCCACTACGACCTCAGTCTAGGTTGTTGTGGGTAACAGCATGGTGTTTTACTTCAATAGCTCATGAGCCAATAATCTTTGTTCTAGGTGAAGGAAATTGTTTTGGGTAGTATCTGAGAGGCCCACAGTTCCAATGCCAAAGAAACAAAAAGCATGTAAAAATGGAATCCACCATTACATCATCATTATATAATTTAGAGATGATACATTAAATTTAAAAAAATCCAACCGCCACCACCAGCAAAACAACTAGGAAAAACATTCCTGCTTTCCCATTCATCTTCCTATTGGAGCCTTTACACCAGAAAAATAAAGGGGGCAAGTTAGGCCTCTTGTAAAAGAAGACAAGGAAATGACCTGAATTTGCTCATTTCGTTTAAACGGTCAACTGAACACTGAACTTTGAAGATTCCAATTATCTACTCATTTTGCTTCTCTGAAACTGACATATTTAACCTTGCCAAAATTGCCACTCCTTCCTTTGAGAGCTACTAATACCAGTCTAACAAAGCTTTCTATCTATACCTATCTTTCACATAGAGAGGGAGAGGAAAGAAAAATAACTTCAGACCATCACTCAGAACCATATTAATTACAATTATGTTGAGATGAGGGAATGAAAGCTGCTTGCTAAAGTCATAATCTTCTTCAGATATATGTATGTTAAGATTCATCTAAGAATAATTTCTTACCCTTCTCTGATGGAACATTTAGTTCCTACACTTACTCCAATGTGAACTATGTCTTTTTAACACAATGATAAACCACAGTATGGATATGTTCTTTCCATTTATATCCTTGTTGTTCATCTGTTGATCGGGATAAGAGCCATCAGCCATAAAGTCGGTCTGTTCATTTTATCAGATACTCTTGAATTTGAAAATAAAGTGGGTTTTATCTTACTTTATCAAGCAAAGAAAAAGAAATAAGAAATCAGGTTAGATTTTTTCTATTAGTCATTCTCAATATGGTGTGATAAAGCCAAATACCATTTTCATGAAAGCTCATTTTGATTTTGATTACAATGTGAACAGAATTATATTACCATCCAAGCGGTCTTTTACAGTTGAAAAACCACATTAAATGACAGAGTACCTTGAAAGACAGTGATAGAAATGGCTTTTCTAAGTAGTGGTAATGTCCACAATATAGTTATAAATATACAGTTATGAACTGGAAATGTACCCCATCCCCAGTGACTGCACATATTCAAGCCATAGTAGTTGCTTAGAAGTACTCTGATCAGTAGTGGTAGAGACAATATTAGCGTCAGTAGAGTCTGATAATAGGTCACAAACAGCAGCAGTTTTGGAAAGAGCCCATTCAGTGTCTTGCACACTCACGCTCACAGACTCATTTATTCACCAAATACAAATTCTCTGTTTATACAGAGCGTGTTCTTGCCATATTGTTCTTATTAATTCATTTTTATACATTCTTTTCTTTAAATCTTGGGTGATATTTACAGAGTTCAAATCACTTCAGATGAAAT
This sequence comes from Baryphthengus martii, assembly GCA_013396935.1. Taxonomy (NCBI): domain Eukaryota; kingdom Metazoa; phylum Chordata; class Aves; order Coraciiformes; family Momotidae; genus Baryphthengus; species Baryphthengus martii. Next base: position 65,042 of record VWZK01019770.1, on the reverse strand, counting down.
TATTAACTAGTTCTGGTAGGAAAGCAAGAGAGATTTTGTTTGTGTGCCCCGTTGTGGAAATTGCACTTGATGTCTATCCGCATCCTCAGGTGTTAAAATGTCTTGATTTAGACAGCTGCAACATGCTTGTTTAAAGCCTAATTTGCTTGTTACCCAGATATAATACTGAATAGAAGTACAAAATTATGAAAGCAGTCTTAAGCTCTTCTATAGACAAATGATTACTCCCTAAGACTTTGTAGTAAGTCTTTGCAATAAGATGAAGGTACCTTTTTCTGAAGAATGAGGGACAAACAGCAGGCTAGCATCTCATAGACACATGGTGTCTAAATATCTAAATATTTTATGTCAATTGCCCAGAGCTTCTATGCTGACACTACAGCGAAATCAAGAGTTTCTACTGGTAGGAATCTGGTGGAGGACTTTTAGCTGAAATGTCGTCTTGCTGGATTTAGTCCATCAGAACCTGAACTCCTCATGAAAGTATGTTAGTTCTGGTAAAAGTTTTAATGGGTCAAGTAAATTCCAATTAAAGCAGAGACATAAATTACAGGAATAATTCTATTATGAAATAATTAACAGAGCACTATAAAATTCAATTTTAGTCTTCAGGTGTTTGGATAAAAATTGGCTTTTCTTTTGATCTACAGACATTTACAGTTGTCAATACAGTTTCTTCAGTTTCAGCTCTGAAACTCCAGGTTCTGAAATTCCTGCCCGGATCACAAAGCACCCAGTCTAAAACATTTACCTGTATCTTTTGAGAGAAGACAATTGAAACGTCAGACAACAGGAACATAAGGCTCACAACAGAACTTTGAATGAACATGTCCATTATTCTGCAAGGTAATTTGAAAGTAAGCCTTCAGAAGAAACTATTCCAGGCATTATTTGATCATTTTCAGATTTTCTCATATGATAATATATACTCATATAATAGTATAAATGTATGCATGGAATATTTTATATTTATTGATCTGAATAGTTTGACTTTAGTTCTGAAAGGACTGGCTTTAAGATTCTTGACTTGTCAGTAAGAAAACTGAAGGAAAAGATAATCACATTTCTTATTATGAGAATATACAATTTGATTAATGTACCTTCTAGGTGACAGCTGAATAGACTCTTATAAGCACTGTGTATATAAACATTACATCAAGATAATGGCTGAGTCATTTCACTAATTTTTTTATGTGAAATCATGGCACTGAAATTATCTTAACCAGAAATTTCAGAACCGTGATATTACTTTTAAAAAATCAATACAATTACTCAAGGAAGACTTTCTCAATAATTTAGTATTTTCTGTTAGTAAACCAGCATAAATCTTTTAAGGTAGCTTCTTTAAACTGCAAGAATACAAGGAAGAAAATCTTTGTACAAATGTATGTATTCAGATAATTCTGTATCAATAATTTCAGTAAATTGATTATACAAATTATAAAAAATTAAGCTGAGGAATGATGAATATAAAAAAGAATAAAATAAAACTGAGTTATATATGTTACTACTGAAAGTTTACTTATTAGGATAGACAGTTCTGCAGAATTCTTAGACAAGGTTTTAGTCACTTTTCCTTATTGTCATTGAACAACTAAAAACATTTTTCAATAATTCTTTATAAAAATAGACATATAAAGAAAAGAGAAGTCCTACAGAAGCTCTACCATTAGGCAGATAGAAAGTTGTGGAAGTTTGCTGCTATTTTTGATAAAAAGAAAATTCATGCAAGTACTACAGAACCCACATCTTTATATGTGTGTTGATGTGCACAAATACATGCATACGTGCTTTGATGTTTATAAACATGAAATGTATTTACTTCTTTTTCTTTATGGCTTGCAAGTAATCCTATTGAAGTCATTGAGTTAATTGATCGACCTGCATCTACTGTCTAGGAGATTTCAAAATCATTGCCATAAACTCAAGTGGACAGGGCGGTTAAATAAGCAGAAGTAATTTAAAATATCTTCATGATAAATAGTCAATATCACACCAAACTCCTGACTAGTCTGGCATATTTTTGGCTGTGGTTCTGACTTGTCAGTAAATTAAAAAAAAAAAAAAAAGTCACAAAGGAAATCTTTCAATTTCTCTTGCTCCCAAGACTGAATGTCATTTAATCTTAAAATGGAAGCAAGAAAAAAAAAATACTTCTTCAGTACTGAATAAAAACATTTTGTTGCAGTTTTGTTATTATTTATATGGTGTTAAAAAAACAACCTAATTTTCTTTCATAAATACAATGAAACACCAGATTTCCAAAACTAGCAAGAAATCAGCTACATGTTGAATATAGCATTTTCCTTTGATGTCAAATACTCAGATGAAACACTTCTTGCCATATTCTGTTTGTAAATGATAATTCAGATATAACTTTGATACACAAATACTCAATTTGCAACTCCTGAATCATTTACATGGTAAGAACATTTCTAATAATATTAATTATTTCTAAATTAAATACACTTCAATAGGTTTGTTTAGGGTTTTTCTAAGCATCTAATTACTTTGTGATTTTTACCACTAAAAAAATCTCACTTAAAATTGTATATCCTTAGCTGACATGCAAAACTGATTTCAGGTAAAAGAGAATTTCTTGATAAGTATCAAAGTTGTCACTGTTCTTATTCTTTGTAATTAATTGCAGTAGCATCTGAAGCATGTCATATACTAGACAATGCCCCTCTTTCCGCCCCCTTCCCACTTGATAATTACTTATTTTTCAACAGTATTGTATATCAGATATATATATAAAATAGAGGGAGAGAAGAAAATATACCTCAAAGTCATAACCAGTAAAATGAGATCAGGCAGATACTAAGCTATTGATTTTTTTTTTAATTTTTTACCACGTTAAAATAATCAACAGAAAGACTTAGCACTTCTATAACTTTGGTTTTTTTCATCATCCCTGAGCACACTGACAAACCAGAATATTGGAAACTGACGATCGCTTAATGACTGGAAAACTGCCACTTAATTATAAGGAGTGAAATAGTATTGTTTCTTAGACTGTGTGCTCTCCAAATTAGGGTGCTTTTCAGCAGCCAAATCATTCATAGACATATTTCACAGTCTTACAAAATGCTTCTATATCATGTTGACATTTTCTTGGACCTCTAGAGTAAGTTAGTGTCAACAGGCAGGCATATACTTTTCTAGAGTGGGTAATTTTATCAGGAAAACAAAATACGGAATAGTAAGAAATTGTCATTTCTTATGACTTTACAGAAAACCCTTGTTTCGTAAGAATGTGAAGTAAGTGCAGACATCACAAAAAAAAAAAAGGGGGGGATGGAGAACAAAATATAACCATACTTGAAGATAAAGAAGATATAATATTGCAGAAGACAAACCTCTGATTGCAAATTCAATGCAGTAAAAAAATACATCTTGCCCAGAAAGGAATTTGAGGAAACCTTATACGTATGTGTGTCATCATTTTAGCACTGCTGTCTTGCTTAGCCTAGTGCCCGAGAATGAACGTAGAAGATTAGGCATGTGGTGATAAAATGATGCACGTTTTGTGAAAAACCTAAAAGGAATGGTGCAATAGTGTAGAGATTGCTTGATAAGCAATGACTATGTAATACTGGATGACACCCTTTAATTATCAATATGGTTACCTGTAAATAAGTTAGATTGGTTCTGAACAGCCTCATTTATTCTACAGTCACTAAATTAGAATTTACAGTACTTAATTAAGACAATTGATACATCTGTCCTGTGCACACCAGCTAAGTCCAAGAGAACAGATTGGTTACTAGATTATGTCAAGAGCCTGCAGAGGGCTGTTCATCCAAATCTCATGCTTTCTAAATTACATGAGACATCAAACATTTGAAATCAACATGTGCTGGGCTAAGCTGCCAGCAGCTGATATCTACAGATTGTTGCTTTTGCTGCTTCTGCTGTAAAAATCATGTTAATTGTGTATATGTTATATGCTTTTAAAAAGTTGTGCAAATGGAGCATCAATCCCATTTTTGATAGGACAAGCTGATGTTTTTCATCATAGAATCATAATCATAGGATGGTATGGGTTGGGAGGGACCCGACCCTCTAGTTCCTCTAGTTCCAACCCCCCTGCCATGGGCAAGGACACCTTGTACTAGACCAAATTGCTTAAATCCCCATCCAACCTGGCCTTGAATATTTCCAGGAATTGGGCACCACCTTTACAACAAAGGATTTCTGTCTAATATCTAATCTAAATCTACCCTCTTTCAATTTGAAAATGTCGTCCCTCATCATACCACAATACTCCCTGATAAAGAGTCACTCCTTGTCTTTCCTGTGGGCCCCCTCCAAGTACTGGAAGTGCTTTTTGAATTAAGAAGAACTAAATATAAGTTTTGCAGGAACACACACAGATGCAAGGCATCAATGCCCCTTGATATAATGAGAATTATGTACTTTGGGGATTTATAATTCCAAGAATCTGATTCAAATCTTTACTGGAGTTAATGGAAAGACTCCCACTGACTAACAATCAATGATGATCTCAGAACCCGTTCAGATATTCAGAATATAGCTTCTTAAATTAAAATCGAGTCTCCAGCTCCTTTTCCCTCCCTCAGTGAACTAAACCTTTTCTAATCAGATACAAATTAATATCAAGCAGTTGAATCATACTGCTCATCTTTTTTCGTAGTATTGTTTTTCATCAGTGATGAAAGGTTGAGATTTTTTTATTGTTTTTTCTTTTAATATCATGCGCAAAACTGTGGTATGTCTTGCAAGACATGGAGGAATAAACTGCAGCTCAAAGGCAGATGGATCTGTCTTTCTGAGGCTGAAAAGGACAAGTGAAGAAACCTTCATAAGTATAGATGTTCAGAAAGACTCAAAGATTTTGAAAAGAGTGTTGGTGGCATAAGAATGATTTTCACAGAGAGAAACTTGCTGGAAAGATAAAGGGAAAACCGTTTCTATACATCTTGGTGTAAGAGAAGTAAAGAGTTTAAACTGCAGTAAAGAATATTTAAATTAAGCACAGGGGATAATCTGCTAATTTTAAGGATGATTAAGAATTCAAATGGCTTGCCTAGCCAGAATGCTGGAATCCTTAAGGATTTAAGAATGGATAAAACAAACACCTGACAAGAATGCGTTAGGAAGAGCTGATCTTTGGTTGGGGAAAAAAAAAGTTGATTAAACTCTCAAAATCACTTTCAGCCTAACTTTATCTGATTTCTTCTTTCCTCTTTCTCGTCCAGAAGGACTGACTGTGCAGAAAAGACAGCCACTATTTTAAGTTCTCGTAAAGCTTCTCATGAATTGTGCAATCAACTTGACAGACTGACAATAGAATAAACTTAAAAAGATGTTTGAGCTCCCTATTTAAATAGACCACTTTTCTGAAAATAGGAATTCAAGGTCATATCACAGAATCATAGAGTTATTTAGGCTGGAATAGACCTCTGAGATCATCAAGTCCAGCCTATAACCTAACACCGGAACATCAACTAGAACATGTTACTAAGTGCCACGTCCAATCTTTCCTTAAACATCTCCAGGGATGATGACCCCACCACTTCCCTGGGCAGTTCAGTCCAGTGTTTAATCACCCTTTCTGTGAGGAAGTGCTTCCTAATATCCAACCTAAAACTCCCCTGGTGCAACTTCAAGGCCATGATCCCTCATCCTGTCACTAGTTGCCTGGGAGAAGAGCCCCACCTGTCTACAACTTCCCTTCAGGTAGTTGTAGAGAGTGATAAGGTCCCCCCTGAGTCTCCTCTTCTCCAGACTAAACAACCCCAGATCCCCAGCCTCTCCTCCTAAGACGTTCCCAACAGTCCCTTCACCAGCCTCATCACTCTCCTCTAGATCTACTCCAGCACCTCAAGATCTTTCTTGAAGTGAGGGGCCCAGAACTGCACACAGTACTCGAGGTGAGGCCTCACCAGTGCTGAGTACAGGGGGAGAATTACGTCCCTACTCCTGCTGGCCACACTATTCCCGATACAAGCCAGGATGCCATTAGTCTTCTGTGCTACCTGGGCACACTACTGGCTCATGTTCATCTGGTTGTCAACTAGTACTCTCAGGTCCCTCTCTGCCTGGCCACTCTCCAGCCACTCTTCCCTCAGTCTGTAGCGCTGCCTGGGGTTATTGTGGCCAAAGTGTAGGACCCTGTGCTTGGCCTTGTTAAACCTCCTACCGTTGGCCTCAGCCCATCAAAACAGCCTGTCCAGGTCTCTGCAGTGTCTTCCTACCCTCCAGCAGATTAACACTCACCCCCAACTTGATGTCATCTGCAAATTTACTAATGGTAGACTCAATCCCCTCATCCAGTACTGATCCCTGGGGGACACCATTGGTCACCAGACACCAACTGGACATGGCACCATTCACAACCACTCTCTGTGCCTGGTCATCCAGCCAGTTTTTTACCCAGCAGAGGGTGCACCTGTCCAAGCCATGGGCTGCCAGCTTGTCCAGGAGGATGCTGTGGGAGACTGGGTCAAAGGCTTTGCTGAAGTCCAGGTAGGCCACATGCACAGCCTTCCCCTCATCTACCAGGCAGATCACCCAGTCATAGGAGATCAGATTGGTTAGGCAGGACCTTCCTTTCCTAAACCCATGTTGGCTGGGCCTGATCCCCTGGTTGTCTTGTACTTGCCACTTGATGACACTCAGGATGATCTGCTCCATAACTTTGCCAGGCACTGAGGTCAGACTGGCAGGCCTATAGTTCCCTGGATCCTTCTTCTGGCCCTGCTTGTGGATGGGTATCACATGGGTCATCCTCCAGTCATCTAGGATATCCTTCCATAATTCATTATTTCTCCTCTGTTTCAGAGAAGAGTCTTTTGCTTTAGTTGGATGAAATCTATTCTTCCACAGATTATTATTGTTTTTCTGCTTAGGTTAAGTTTAGAAGCAAGTCTTGTCAAAATAGTTATAGTGGGGAGAAGAAACATTCATTGATCTGAACTTGACTTTTCTGAAGCATTTTATTATGCATATATTAACTGCAGTAAGTAATTGTTTTAGAAATTCAATTGCATTCTGCCAGAAGAGCTTTCTACATTTTGGCTTTGAATGACAAGTTTATTGATATATTTGTTCAACTGATAATAAGGGGAATATTAAATTAGTGGGCCACAATAGGTGAATCATAACAAAGATATGCTTTGAAAGCCTTGTGACCAAGTATATTGTGACTTTTTATAGCAGAGCTCTTTAGAGACACAAGAATTTTTTCACTGAACTATTAGAAGGAGAATGGTCAGTTATTGTGAATGCAGTTGCAAAAGCTCAGTAAACCACAATATTTTGGGATATAGGTCTTGAGCTTTCCTTTTTAAATATTGTTTTCCTGATATGAAAAAGCATCAGCATGATATAGTGCACTGAACAATCAAGTCTTTTTTACATATACAATTTTGTTTCACTGAGGGAGAGAGAACTCTTTTACTGACCATAGCAGCACTATCAATAAACTTTCTATATCCATGCTCTTATTTCAAAGTTACCCTTCCCAACAAGACCTATTTCTTGGAACACAGAACTTTTTATTTTTTTTACTTATCTCCTCTAGAGTGATTTGTTACTCATTAATGTTAATAGTACGTTATCAGGTCAATTAATATTATAATTTTGTAAAAGCATCCTGGAATTGATTAAACATGGGAGTTGTAGTAATTGAAAATGATGAGATGAAAACTGGTTGCTTGACAACAGACAGCCTTCCAATTCTGAATACGCCTAGTGTCTAAGAATATCTGATATTACAGGTCACTTGTTCCTTAGTAATCTCAGATTCTGGATTTCATGTATTTTATTTGGTGTTTTCTGTTTTTCTAGAAATGTAGCATTTTATCTAGCAATACAATGCATGAAAGTATTGCAGGTAAAATCTTAATTTAATTCCTCTCTTATTTTCCCATATTTTAAATATTCTTATATTACTTTGCCATAGCAGATTGTGTCCTTAGAGCATTTCATTGGCTGAGCAAACCTTGTACTGCCCACCCCATAGACTGAATGAGATTTGTATTCCTTGGGAAAGTAGGACACGATATCACATTTAACCTCTTTAAAAGGTTGTCTAATCAGCTTCAGATATTGCAATTTGTAGCTTTTGAGTAGTTTAATACTATTATTATTGTTTTGATTCAAGGTCTCTCTTGTTATGTTACTTATTACTTCCTTCTGCAGACTAGAACAGGAAAACCAACGCCAAACAGCGAAGTTTTGTTCACACAGCAGTTTTAAACCAGTTTCCTTCTAAATCCAGTATATTCTAGAAGGAAATGGCTTTTTCTTCCTCTTCTGTATGTTTAGCTGTTTGATCCACCTCTTCCCTAGCACTGGTATGTCCATTTTCTCATTAAGGCATCAAAACACAGATGGGAACAAGCAAACCAACCAACAAACAAAATCCCATTTATTTTTGCTAGATGACACATAAGTTCCTTGGTCTGAATCTCTTGTGCATGTGCACAGGCAGAGGTGGGAGCAAACCAGAAAGAAAAGGAACGATGGACCATTCATCTCAGTGACAGTACAGACCTATAGAGGAATAAGTAGCTGTGTAGTACCCACATGCATCTTGGGTAAGGCTAACATCTCTAGGGTAGACTGGGTTCAGATAAGATGGTGGTCTCAGGCCTGGTAAAGGAGCTGGGAAAGAAGAAATAATAAACATTGCCATTAGACTATAAAACTGTTCACCAGACAGAAGCAAAGACTCAAGTTATAGGACATTCTGTTGGGAAGAGAAAAGCTGACTGGTACAAACACCTTAATTAGACAAAATTCACTAGGTGAAAGTTCAAATATCTAAATAGATTATGTCTACAGCAGCAAAATGTTCACCTTCTGTTGTGAATTGCATTAAATTTAACTTTTTGGTAGCAAAGCAAAAAAACTGAGTATATTCTCACCTTACGCAGTCCTCATTCAAACCTTAGCTCCTACAGTGTTTTATATAACATCAAGAAAATTAGAGACACTTTCATTTTCTGTAATTTTATGTTCAGCTCTGAATTCGGACTTAATTTTCACTTCTAAATTTATGCAAAAATTCTCCTGTTACCTTTTTCCTTCAACTTGCAATATCCTTCCTAGAAATTCAGCTATTATATTGTAAATACTCTTACACTTCCTGCTTGCTTCTTATCTATTATTTACTTCAGTAGTTTATTAATTATATTTTCTTCTTTATTAAGCAGATGAAGTTTAAAAAGGTGTTAAAGAACTTTCTAATTGTATTTTACACTCTCATTTTGTTTCTTGCAAATATGCTATATGGACATGAAAGGAATCTATGTCTTCAAAGTTAAACATGCCCTTTTTGTAAGGCAGCTGTTTCAAGAAATGCCACTGTCACTGTCAGTTCCTCAAACATATGTTCAGAGACTACTGGAAGACTGTCTTCAGAGTTTTGCTAACACTCATAAAATGATGTTGCAAAGTACCCACTTGTGTTTCAACATGCAAACAATCATTATATGTACTTTCTCTCTGTAGCTCATAATATATTTTGGTTTCTCAGGAAAATTGTAACCAGTTAATAACACATTCATTCTTTATATTATGAAAACCCAGATGGGAGAAGGTTTCTTTCAATTATGATTGCCATTGTATGCTTATTAAGTATAGCAGAAAAAAAAATCATTAATCAAAATATAATTTGACAAATTCTTGATTATACCAGTATGACTAATGGGAAAATAACAGTCATTGAGGAAAAAAAAAGGTACAAATTTAGAATATGACTTTGCATATTTGATTGTGGTTAATAGCAAGCTCAATATAAAATCAAAATGCAGGCTTTGGAAAGCTAGATTATTTGTGTTAGTCTACATGGAAAAGCAAAGGTATGTTATGGTAAACAGTGATAATGTATTAGCCAACACTGAATAATCAGAATTTTTTGTCTTCTGAGATTTGCAGTGGAATTTCAAGCGCTTGAGCAAAAGAGTTTTCAAGATATTGCTTCACAGGTTAATTGTTTTCCAACAGTATTATTCACAGTGACATTACTTGTGTTTGTCCCTACTGATATATGCTGTTAAAGCAATTTCATTTTTTCATTAAATTTGCAGAGATAAAATTGTTTATGTTTTCTATTGAAGTATTTTCATTATTTTGTACAGATTTTAAAAAGTGTTGTTTTGGTCTACTTCAAAGTAATAGATGAGGGATCCAGGAACTTGCATTCTTACTTTTTCTCCCAGAGAACTTTGACTCTAGTGGTAAAATACCACTATATTGAAGGATATGGGGAAGAAGTGATTTAAAATGCTCTAAATAATAAAATTAGTAGTTAAACAATGTAAGAAAATTAGCAGAATTATCCTGATTCTATCAAATGAGTAATTGTATATTTTGCCATCTTGAACTGATATTTTAAACAAAGAGTCCTAAAGAAAAGAAAATACAGATATGTTCTCAGAGGTGTACTGCTGGATTTAAGTCTGTTTTGTAGTGTGATAAAAAACCATCTATGGGAAAAGAAATTAAACAGAAAGCCAGAGGAAAAAAGGTGAAAATATTCTGCTTTGTTTCACTTCTTTACCACTGAATGTGCTCTCACAAATATGATCTCATTTAATACTTTCTTACATTTCATCAAGATTAATACTGATTATTTCCAGTCATAGATGATGACATCCATTAAATTAACATATGCTCAACTCTTGTGCATTTTGTCTCTGTAATTCATAAAAATATTTCAAATGTTGTTTGATATCAGTTAGAAAAACTGCTACGTAATTTCCTCACACTTTTTTATATTTCCATATTTCATATGGCATAGCCATCACTCAGCCTCTATTTTTTGGTTAAGTATGGGATCTACAAATACTCTTCAGAAATCTGGTTTATTTTTTTATCCTGATTGTGAACCTAATTTTAGACAAAATACAACATAACTCGAGATTTTTTGTAACAAGTGTCAGCCTAAAGCATGTGCACAGCAATTCACTGTTCTATGAAAAATATGATGTTTGCATTAACAAATTGGATAAATGTAAAGATATAGGGGTATGTACTTGTTCATATAACGCATATGTATCTTCTAACAAATAAGCACAATGAATCTGGTATACCTGATCTTTGAACATTGGAGAGCACAAGTGGGTCAGCTAGGTCTATGTGAATAGATACAAGTGTCCTGTGTACATACAGTAGCCCAGTTTGAGGACTTTCTTTTTTTTTTCTGTGGTTTTATTATATTTTTTTAATTTGTAGGTGTCCGTAATTATGAACAAACTTCACTCTGCACGTAAAGAAACCTCTGCCTATTAAGATGCTAAAATCTATTGGATAGTACTTCTCCATCCAAAATACATGCTAGTCATTATGCATGTAGAAATAATGTGGTCATGATGTTTTCCCTAAGTCACATTCAAGCTGTGTACTTTTTCCTTTGATTGCCAGAGACTTTTGAGAGGTGGGCTTGCCCTTATTATGTATCAAATTAATTGCTTGAATGACTACATAAAGCATATTAAAAAGTGTAAGGAATGAGTGTGTCATTAATTATAAGGATTAAAGTTTCAGAGGAGTTGAGTGCATTTCTGTGGATTATCAAAGACTTTCTTTTGCTTTGAAAAGGGTTTTCATTCTCCACTGGAAAATAGATCTTGTGATACTTCCATAATTCATACAGTAATTTTTATATTTTAAAAAATTGTAATTTATATAAGGTTTTGATACTATGTTTTTAAGTTTCAGAAGGTACATAAAATTTGTAAAATTAAACAAATGCATTTAGGTTGGAAATCTAACAGATATTAGAAGTTTTCATACAACTTTTCCTGAAATAATTAAAAAACTCCAATATACTTAATTCTGTGATAAATTCATACACATAGATTATGAATGTTTAGAAGCCCATTGTAAGATCTGACCAATTCCTGCAGCTATAATACCATTATACAATTTGTATGACTAACACAAACATTAATGTCCTCAAGAATTGTATTTATAAGTTTTAAATGTATTTTAATAAAGTCCAGAAAAGGAATAATTAAGTTCAAATATTTCAGACAGAATCCTTTGCCTTTTTTTTTTTTTCTTTCTCCAATACACTGTTTGTCAAAAGAAGCTATGTTTTAGGTCCTTTACTTACCTACCATCAGAAAACTGAAAAACAAAATCCTCTTTTTCAGGAATTAGGGAAGGTTAAGTTGGCAGTGACTGTGGAGTATGTTCACCTGGCCCAATAGAATTGGCTGAAGCCACACAGAGAGAAGAATCAAATAATATAATAAGTTTTTCTTCTCTTTTATTTCTTAAGAAAATCATACTCTGAATTATCCTGTGTAGAATAACATAGTTTTTAAAAATCCATTGTGATCTTACACAGCTCCATAGGAACAGCTTTTACAAGAAGCATGTACGAGTAGTGTCATTACAGGCATCGCATGCTCATGTCACAACATGTTCTCAGGTTATCTAGCAGTCACTCATGCTAACAAACGGGTCTCTGCAACCAAGGCCTACAGTCAAACTCTGCCTAGATTCTACTTGAAATTACTGTCTTCTGCAATATCTGCTCTGATGGCCCAGTATACATTTGCTTAGAATAAAATCTTTACTCAGTGAAAACCCTTCTCCAGTAATACATCCTAGAATGTGTTGCCTGGCTTAGCTTTACACTGATTTTTTTCCCTTTCTTGACAGTCTTTAATAAATGTATTTTACTACTGTGTTTGAAAATTCCACACTGTTGCCTGGAGTACCCTGTGGCCTAAGAGATTATCTGAAATACTCTTAGCTTAACACCACTTTGATCTCTGACCTAAAGCTTTTCTCTGTCAGGGTTTAAGTTCATTTGATCAGCTTGTATATACCCATGAATGACAGATGCCACCATGGCTTTGTAATAAATGTGCTACAGTTGACACATCACTCAAAGGTTTTTTGAATTTCCAGGTTTTTTTCCTTCCTTTTTTTCCTGTTTACAGTGTAGAAAATAACTATAATTTCTTTTGTCATTTGTTCCTTCAATGGGTCCATCTTTTCAACAATGAATTTGTTCATTCGTCCACGCTATCAGTTAATTTTCTCTGGAAGATTTTCAGTGACATAGATCTAGAAAGCACTGTTTGTAATGATAGCTTTTAAGTAATGGTACTGCTAATGAAGGTGCAAAAAAAAATAAATTTCCTTTTATGCAGTAGGGAAAGAGTGAGCTAAAACCTAGATGATTTTACTTCTGGAAGTGAATATAAGTTACCTGTAGTGCTCTATCTTCACATCCTTGTTTATATACTTGGTCTCTTCTGCGAGCAAAACTATTGCATGTGAACCTCTGAAGTGGAGGTCCTTCTCCAAAGCCAGCATCTAAATTGTAAAATTCATAATTATTTCCTGCTGAAGTCCAGAGGAACTTTGGAGAAATAATTAGTTTGAGGTGATGGAGACACTCCCTTGACATCTTATGACAGATATTGCAAGCAGTCCTGAACACATAGTTGTCTTTATCCGTGTCTTTTTTTATGGTAAGATTACAGCACACATCCTCTCTTGTATCTATTATCTTTTATCCCCAAACACTAGCTGAAGTGTCAGCATTTTCTACCCTCTGACTTGTGCACACAAGAATGCTGCTTGTGTGATACTTCAAGGGAAAATAGATTCAGTTACAGAAAGAATTTAATCCATATTCATTGACAAATCTGACTAACTTTGACTGTAACAGAGCAGAAACAGAATATGCAAATAGCCCAACCAGTAGTTCAAAGTAACCTAGTTACTCTATGTCAACGTTTCAAGCAAAGATATCAGGTAAAGATTATGTCTCTGCATGATACTTCATGGAGGTTAATAATGCTTTTGAATTCTACTTCTAAAAACCAGATTGTTTCTCATTTCCTGTTCATCTGAACCACAGAAGCAGGGAAAGGGCCTCTGTTAGCCCTAAAGTGCTTTAATTCCACTGAAGCTAAGTAGGGTATCTATTTTGCTGGTAGCTGTCTGACTTTTTGAAAGCATTATCAGTGGGAATTGAACAGTAGAAATCCAGGTTTAGATGATGGCAGTAGCTCATCAAGACCCTGACAGATGTAAAAATAACAGGTCCTGTTCCCTAGCAAAAAGCAGGCAACTCATTTAAGTATATCCTTTTCAAAAGATGTTTTACAGTGCCGCTTCAAAGGCATATTCTTGTGCTGTCCCAGACCAAAGAAGCAAAGAGGAATGGAAAGAAGAGTTCCTGCCTAGTAACCTCTATTATTAGCTATAATCTTCTTGATCTGCCTGTTAGATAACAAATACTCTGCTACATACAAACTTGCTCTTATAATGTGCCATTAGGCTGCAATATGTTGAATACTTGACTTGTATTTCACATTTTGATGATGGCAGACATAAATTAATCTAGTCTAACTTAATTGGAAACTGATACACTTTCCCAGGCAGAGCTGTCATACAGGTAGTAGGGCTGAAGCTGTTTAAGGATTTCCTGCCTGTAAAATGGAAGGGGGTAAAAAAGGTTATAATGTTAGTAAGTTACACATTATGGAAGAAAAAAAAATTAAAAAATGAACTGTCATCACCTCAGTCTTGTTATATTTTAATTCACAGTTGAAATGGGCCCACACTGTCTCATTTATTCCAATCAATGTCTTCTACTTCATTCCTAAACTGAGTGGTTCAGGAAAACAAGACCCAGGTCTAACCTACGGCAGAGAAAAGGAGGTATGTAAGCAAAAAATTAACAAACTAATCAGTTAAATTAACCACCAGCTATGTGCACCAAATGTTGTCAAGCTTTGGTCTTCACAGGACTTTTTAGCATGCAGGACAGCAAGTTCAGAGATACATAAAAAAAAATAAAATATTTCCATTCAGTGTGATGCAGGATACCATACTTAACGAAACCTGTTCAAAGTTTTCTTGAGCCTCTGGTGGCCAGCAGGATATGCTTTGACAATCTGAAATCTGATGAATTCATTAGTGACCTATTTCATGTTGTATGGTCCCATCCTGATTCTCTTTCCTGACCTAAATATACAATCTAGTGTTGTCAGTAAAATAATTTAGTGTTGATGGTAATAAACATGCCTTAGTAGTGTTTAGGAAAGTAAAAAATGGCCAGGTAGTATCAAATATTTATTTAGTTTAGCATCCGAAAGTGGCAATTAGCACATGCCCAGGGAGAAGTCAGAAAAGAGCTACAAAAACAACAATTCTTGCGAATACTAGAAATAAACTTCCCTGCTATTTTTACCTTGGGAACTTCCCAGAACAGGAATGTCAAGCCTGGAAGATGGTCGATGATCACAATTTTTGTGACTCTCAGTTGTTTTCATTTTAGATTACATAAGAAAGACATTTGATGGTAGCAGTGGGAGATGAAAAGAGCGTTGTTGACATTTAACACCTGAAAAACATGTTTTTTTCAACTGTGTTCTATGCATAAATGCAGAGCCTGCCCATTGCATGAAATAACCAAAATGAAAGGCAGATAAAAAGAAATAAAATATGACTTTGATATGAAATTAAGAGAATAACAAAAAATTCTGAATTTATTCAGATGAGAAATGTTTTTATTTGAAATCCACCTCAAAACTATTTCAAAAGACAATGTAAAACAATTACAACTGAAACATTAAACTTTCAGCAGTCTCATAACTTTTATGCTATCAAAGGTGCAGTTTAAATAATAAGAAAAAAAAGGGGCTGTACCATTAAGCAACAAAAAAGTATTTTGTGTTTGTCAGATTGTGATGTTTATGTAATATTAAAAAGGAAAAATCAATTCCAAACACAATTATTTGTATTTGGCAAATGTGAGATAAGTTCAATTTATTTTTGTCTCCAGCAAACACTGCTTTCAGTAATTCAAATCACTATTGTGAAAACTACATATAAATCCCAATGCCTTTGTAGCAGTCTTTTCAAGGGGTAATCAATGGCCACGAATAACTAGAAATTTGAAAATGATTTCTAACAGGAAATCAAACTGTTATAAAATAAACTTAGTTTTGCCTTGTGTTGGGAATGATTCGAAATTATTAATACTTCTTTAAAATAAACTATTCTTTTTATTTCTAAAATAGAAAAAGTGTGAAAACAATGAGGTCAAAGTCTATTAGGGAGAAGTGTAAAAGGATTATAACAATTCAAAGGCACAGGGACCCAAAATCTCTGTACCAATCAAAATGAGGTTTCTCCCACACCTTCTGGTGCCTCCAGTAAGTGCCATAAAAAGTAGCCAAAAGGATATTTAAGGTATCTTTCTAAACTTTAAACAAGTATATATATATATAAATAAAGAGAAAAGAAAAGAGTTTGATCAGAAGTTTATTGCAACACTGCTCAAACTCCTGTCACATACAGTGGGGAATAAGCAGCAGTTAACTAAATTTAATTTCATTAGAACTTCATTTATTGATACTTCTGGTGAAATCATTTCAGTATTTCTCATCTGGTGGAAACCTCACGGGAGGGAAATAAGCAAGACGATCAAGCTTTATTGCCATTACTGGTGACATCTCTCAATAAATATATAATAAAATTTGAAAAACAGGGAGCCCCATGACAAACTGTTAATTGTCACTTTTTTTTTCTGTGTAACCAGTAAAAACTGGAGGGAGGGAAGAATCCTTCTTCAAAATAGTGCACAGATTAAAGAAGCTGTTAACTGAGTTTGTCGTATTTTTATCTGAAATAGATTTTTAAATTACTGCATAATATATCAGTCCAATGAATTCATTAACTGTTTGGTATTTGTTTTGGACATCCTGTATGGCTTTAATTCATCAAGTTCTGAAAAAAAAAAAAATAGTATTAATTGTCATTTTATTGAAGTGATTATAAAAGGGAAGAAGTGGTTTAGTGGACAGTCTGTCAAATACCTCTCAGGGAAAGGTTTGAGGAGGGAAGGAAAGGAGGAAGGGCACAGATCAGGTTTAAAATAATATCCTGGCTTTTCTAATCAGCGGTGCAAGATTCAAGGCACTGAATGCTTTTCTATGATGTAAAAGGTTTACTTTAGTTTACTTCTAGGTGAATAGAAAGAGATTTAAGGAAAAGTACTACGAACCATTTGCAAAAAAACCCCTTTTTTTTTTTTTTTAAAGAAAAAGGAAAATTGGGGGAATATGCCGCTGAAAATGCTGTAGATTGCTACAATGTTCGCAGTTGTTATACATAACTTTATTTTATTTGAAGCTAGCTATTATTTTCTCAGTTCCTTTACTTCCACTCGAAGTAAACAAAATAGACCTCTAGATGTGGATTTGTTTTCCAATTAATACAGAAAAGATAGAGAAAAATCCCCTGGAATAGTCAGAGACAAAGCAGAATAAAGAAGTTAAAAGACAACTCCATTTACAATCAGTTTGAACCATTAATAATTTTCAATAACCTTGTCTATTTTAACAGGAGTCTATATGTTTTTCTTTCTCAGATCTATTTTGTTTAAGGATGCCCTTACTGCTCTGTGTTGCACAGGTGTCTGCAGCACCATTTAATTAATTTTACTTTTTATTGCTGGAAGCACTAAAGTGGCCGAACAAAACAATTTAGTTCACATTCATCTTTTTAAAGTCAGAAGACTGTATTGAGGCTTTCAATACCAGTTAAAGAAAGAACTATATCTAAATATATTGGTGGTTAATGAACCTGTCTTGCAGGCAGATGTTTACACTTGCCATTCTTCTATTGCTCAGTGAGAGGACCTGGAATAAAATCAACTAGGTTCTCATTCTATATAATTAATAAGGTGTCTGCAACAAGAGAGAGAATTTTTTTCTTGGAAGGTATCTTTCTGTCTCTGTTGGCTTCTAGGTTAGCCTAGAAACCTCAGCCAGTCACTGTTTTAATAACTTTGAAAGGGATGAGTTTAATACTAATTGAATTTATGCATATCAGAAGAAAGTGACAGCAGGGCAGCAAAACACCCTCTAGTCCACCTGCCTGCTCCAACTCCCTTGCTGGTATCATGTGTCATATCCCAGTGCAGTAACTGACTGTATATTTACTTGTGCTATAGGTGTTGTGAGTCCAGTGTAAAGCTGGGACTCTGACTGGACCTTATAACAACCTCTGGGCCTGGGTTTTGGCCAGGAATCTGTAGAACATTTCAACGGGTCTCTCTCTCCATCTGGTCTGTTAATTAACCTTTGTTCTATGATGGGCTGCTTCTACTGCTTAGCATTATCATAAGTCTAAGGAGAATAAAACTGCCAGCAGTGAAGAGAAGCCATAAACTGCCAAAGATGCATTTGAGTTCCCTAAAAACATGAGGAAGGACTCTCACAATAAAAGTTCTGTCAGTGTGGCTTTATTACCACAATCTGTCACAAGTCTTGGTGTGAGATAATGTTTCTCTGCACACTATATAGAGGCAAGTTGAATGAGAACACATCACATCAGAGATTTGCCTGTTACCTCATGTAATTATAAAATAGTACTATACAACATAATATGAGTATATGAATAAGTAATAACAATCTTTAGTTTATTATTTGAAAGGAAGAATAACTGCTGTATTTGATTACAAGTATAGAAAATAAAGATGTGTTGCAAATCTCTGTCTAGGTCAATATAACCCAATACAATAGGATAAGAGAGGTTTTACATACATAAGGGGATGTGTCGGGAAGTAAGACTAATGGGTTTGGATCAAAGAAGAAATTCTGGTGCTAGCTACATACTTAATAGCATATCTTTTGTGTTTTAACACTAAGAATTTGGAAAAAAAAAACCCATTAATCTTAATAAAAACCTTCTATGAGACACTGTGCCAAATCTAGGCACAGTGCTATACCTAGGCTGAAAATAAACATTTGAGATGATATTCACAACACCTAATTTTAGATGACTAAGTTCTAGACGAAGCAGCTCATCAGGCATGCTGCATATTACAAAGTAAAGAGATGTAGTAGTGCAGAGGAAAAGCATAACTTAGTTCTATATTGCCATCTGTCACAGTCTCTCACTCTCTTTCTATTGAATATAATAGGAACATAAAGATTATGGTTCTAATTTCATCACTTCAGCAATTAAAATTATATGGAAGAGAGTAAATCCAAAGTTGTCTACAAAAGAGTATTGAAAGAGTCTTGTTATCATTTTTGTGAGGAATATAAGATTGTTTCTTCTAAGGTTTATTCTCATTAGTGTAAATAATATCTTTTCCACTTATCTCCATTCAGATAGAGAATGGAGAATAAAACAAGTAAAAATTTTATAGTAGCAGTGTAGACATTCATGGTTGTAATGACATATGGAAGCAGACTATTCAAGGAAAAAATGTAGCCTGCATGTTCACAGAACAGGAAAGTTAAACTATCCATATGAACAACACATGAGACTATAGTAGAAGTTGAAGTGAGTTAAGTGAATTAGAACTGAAGTCTCAAAGACATATGTTATTACCGACACCCAACAAATAAAGATCAGAAATTCTGAAATCTAATCCTGTTAACTTTGGAGGGGTTGGTACTTAAAATAGAAAAAATAGTTCAGACATGGACTTGTAAAATTTTACATATAATGTATGACTCTTTAGTATTACTGAAGTTCAAGGAGTTGATCGTCATTTCCTTATCTTTTTAAAGACTATTTAGTGTCTTCCTTTAACATCAACTGAAGCTTCTCGATTCTTAGAACATAAAGCTCTTGATCTGGTTTCTGTCCCACATATTATCATTTACAACAACAACAACAAAAAAGGAATACTGCTTCAATTATTTGTCCTTCTGTACAGTACCTTGAGTGAATTATTGTTAAGGAAAAAAAAAAACACCAAACAGCAACAACGACCACAAAACCTAGGTGTCTTTATATGCACTTTGACTGGAAAAGTACTTTTTTTCCTTTCCTCTCCTCCCACTCAGTTTCTTCTGCTATCCTTCAGATTTAAAAGAACTGTTTAACTAGCTGGACATAGACAAAAGTTTGCCTACTATTGAATCTGGTAACCAACCGCCTACTCTGGTTTGTTCGTGTCACCGCACTGAGGTCTCACAGGTATTCTAAGACCCTTGAGCTGTTTTCTTTCCTGCATAGATTAGATCTTGTGCAGATGATATTAAGTCTCCTAAGCTCAGTTTGACAAGAATCGACACATTTCAGGAATGACCATCAGTTTTCATATCAATGAAGAAATTTTGGCTTGGGGATATATAAAAAGCTGAAGAAGGAGATTCTCCTTGAGTATAGTGTTTTGCATTGCACAGAATGAAGCAAGAAACTCCAGTATCTCAAAACTATTCTGCACTTCTCCACATGTATCTTAAAATAATAACCTTCTCCATCAATTTTGAAATATAAATATGCAAAATTCTAGATTTTTTTATTCTGATTCTATTTCTTGTCTTTTTAGTTTATAAAAATAGCAGTTGAGCAATATAACATTAAACACGAATTGCCTTTATGAGCATGCATTTGTAAACAGATATGCTTCATGTTATAACAAGTAACAGGATTAGTGCTTATCAATTTCTGAAGACAGCATATTCCATACATGAATGACTTTCAATACAAATGACCTCTACAAGATATTCTGCTTTTTATATAATCAGCACAATTCTCCATCTTGTTCTTCATATATACAGTCATTTACTTTTGTACAGGAATAAAAATATTCTTTTTGAGGTAATTTTAAATCATTTTATGCATCTGGATGTCAAAGAATGGAGAATTAAATTAAAAGCTATTAAATATTTCCATTAGTCTCAAACAGTGTGGCAGTGTCTTGCTTCTCCAGACTTTGCACATGATTTTTGGAAATATGAAAATATTTCAAATCTAGACTTCACCGAATGAGTTTCCCTCAGCACACTGAAAACTTTCATAAGCAAAATGAGACCAACAGAATGAGAAACAACCTGGTGTTTTCCCATTGCATTCTGTGTCTTATGGAGGAAACCACTGCAGTCTTCCTCCTTTTAATCTGAATTGTTCATTTGCTCTCAGAAAATGTCACCACAGCTTCATTTAGTTTTCAACAGTTTGTATTAATGATCAAAGAAGCTGATCACAATATATCATTAGCACTGCTACAGAATGACCTATTTATTTACTGAGTAAAGTTTTCTTTCACAGAAATCTGAAGCTCATCTGGGGTTTAATGACATAAATAGAAATTGAATGAAGGTAAACCCAAATTTTATAAAATGCATACAGAAAGTTTCTATCTGATAAGATGGGGAAGGCAGAATAGGACCTGTGTTCACCGCTGTGAGTTGGTTAATTTACCACCAATGCTTTAGGATTCATGAAAACATTGTATCAGTTATTGGTTTTATCTTGCTTACTTTTCTAATTCTGGTGGGTTTTTTTGGTTTTTTTTTAGTTGCTTGAGGCAGGGATTTCTACTCTCCTTGCATATCTTTCTGCAGTGCTTAGCAGAATGAGTCTCCAAGCATTCAGAGCCTCCAACCACAACTCAGTTCTTCTCAGCAGAATAAACAGCACTGACTTACAAACACCACTACTCTCCCTATGGGGAAGATTTCCTTAAATTTTTCATAAATAATACATAAATGAGTTGATGGAGTATAAAGACAAAAAAAATGAGTTAGAAAAAAATTGAGCTTAATAGTAGAAATCTTTTTTTTACTTCACTTTGAATGCATGAAGTTGTAGACTAATAAGCATAATTAAAGAGCAATTGTTTTCAATCAATGCATCCAATGGATCCATATTATATTCTTTTTTTTTCAATATCATCAAAGTTGGTATTTTTATCTACAGGTCAAGAAGTAATTAGTTACCTATGAAATAAAAATCTTGATTTGAATTCATATTGGTATTGTGGAAAAAAGTATCTAACTTTTTAAGTGACACTTCTGTAGGTAACATAAAGATTTAATTCATTTATACATAACTTATCTATATCTTAGATAGTAATATCAGACTAAATTACTGATTGTTATGTTCCACACGTCAGTATTTTAATTTGTGGACCTTAAATTTTTATAAAATTTCTATGCAAAATAAACACTCCGATTTTTATACTATGAGACAACATCATATATCGTACAAATAATCTTTAGTGTTTTAAACCTATAGCAAAATCTAAAGTTTCATTTCTTTTGTTTGGAGTTGAATTTTATATCTACCCTCGGGGTCTTATAGATTAAAACAGGCATTGGACCTTTATGTGGACATAGACCTACACAAAGCTAGATTTTGTAAAAATAAAACAAGCATTGTAAAGATAAATACAATTCCTATTTGTAGGTATATAAAATAGATAGGTGTATATTATACATATTTGACATACATCAGAATTATTTAAAATACAACATTTCTTAGCTCTACATTTTATCGTAGTTGAAAATTCTTTATTATACATATATATATCTTTTATTCACATCACTATAAGAAATGAGAGTGTCCAGTAGTTTTATTTGTACACATACACATGCACGTGCCATACATCCTGCTGAAATCACACTGAAGATCAACGCAAACTGTCCATAGACTTCAGGTGTTCTTTGTGTTTGTGTCCTTATGCATAGTACTTCAGTTTTCTGCTGAATACGAGCCTACCTTATGAAAATGCTAAGTGCCACTCAAGTGGGCTTGCTACTCACAGAGTTTTAATTGTGCACTTATTTAAACATGCTGCTACTTTGTTGTTGAATTCGTATCTTTGTGCTTTCAATATTCACCAAAGACATCAACTATTATTAATGAAAAGATTCATTCTCTCTAAAATACGTAAACCACCTTTACAAACACACTTTGTCTATTAATATTCATTTCTTTTTTATGTTTTGTTTTCCTTTTATTTAAATAGAGCTGTTCAGGAAAAGCACTGGCATGAAAAACTTGTTAGTAGGAGGTTTTGTGTGTTTTTTTTTTAATCAGCGTTGTTAAAAGAGTTGTTTAATGGAATATTGAATATACTATTGTAACTTGATTAAGCTGGTGTAGGATATCAGTAGAAATTTTCACCTGTTGGGCTTGTTTCCTGAATTGATATTAAAAAAAAACCAACAAACCCCTCAGTATGCAAATGGATAGTAGAGCTCTACAACCTAAAAGCTAGCTGCTGCAGAAAAGAGCAGTCCTCTGTCCACTCATCATGCTGGCCACACATTTGCCTCTGTCCCTTATACTGTGTACCAGAACAAAGACTTACGTGAATGGTTGGTGAACTGTTTCTGAGAGTTAAATGGCATAAAAGGCTTTTTTTCAGTCTTTTTTGGGGTTGTAGTAACTTTGTATGAGCTTAACTCCCTAAAGGACTCACTGAAGGGTCAGACCAGAAAAGTAATAGGAAGTAGGAAAGGACAGGGCAGAAACTGTCATTTTTTTGATAATAGAAACATAGAAAAATGCTGCTTGGAAGAGACCACTGACCATCATCTAGCTCAGCCTCCCATTCACAGCAACATCTTGGAAGTAGCTAGCAAGTAAATTGGCTTAGCAGTAACAACAGTCAATATTTTTTGTTCAAATATCATAAAGTGATTGTATCATTGTTTAAGAAACTTCCCTGAGTGCCAGAGTGTCCCTTCTTAAACCACAAGGCTGCAAGTCCTGCTTAAGCAGCAGTTCTGTATCAGACATAGCCTTGTTCAATCGTATGGATACAACTGTACATTGTACTCTCCTGGGCATCAGTGTGTTTAGTCACTTAATGCAAATGTGATTTTACAGACAGAGAGTAAGCAAGAATACTGAGGGGGAGACAGACAGTATTTTAAAGACCGCTAACCAACCTGAAAAAGTCCTAACAAGGAGTTGCATCCTATCCACATGCACCATTCAGCCCTAATGCATCTCCTCATTTCAAGGCAGTTTTTGCAGAAGTGCTTTTGCAGGGGATGCCTCTGGTTAGCTTTTCTTCTTGCTTCAGGGCATTTGTATGACAGCTACTTAATAGCAGAAAAAAAGCATCACCATTACACTGCCTTGCTGAAAGCAGTTATCACATATCTAGGATTATTTTCAGAGAAAGGTTTTGTTTCTTTCATGACTCAGAACAAGCTGTGAAAGTTTAGCTCATGTATGAGTCTTCCTTGTAATTTATATCTGAGATAACTTTGGTGTTAATCACTATATCTGATTCTCCTTTTCTTCTATGTTTATACAAGCAACCTACAAACTAGCGATTATTCTATCTTCCTCCCTGAAGGAACATACAGATATGTATTGAAATAAATTATGTTAAAATATTTTGCAACAGATGGAATCTATGGAAATAGTTTCTAGTGATAATTAATCTTTGTGCTATTGTGCTGGTCCAGCATATCGCCTCTGTGATTATATGTAATATATCTTTAGGGCATAAATCATTGCTTCATTTTATTTATGTTCCTCTCAGCCTAACTGCATATTACAAGTAGTCTTTCTTGCTAATTAACTCCAGTGATCCCTTTAAGTCCTGATTAAGTTCTATTATTAAATTATTAAGACCTTTCCCTAGTGTTCAAGGTTTTTTCCCTCTAATTTTAGGTGACTTCTTGAAACAATAAATATTCTTATGAAATATTTTTTCTCTTTTTCCTATGTACATATTTCAAGACTGTCAGGCTGGCAAAGTATTAGAGTTAGAGCTTATAAAATAAGGGTTTCCACCTGGAATAACTTTGAAAGATGTTTATGGTGATATTTTCATATTCGATGTTATCAAACATTATCCAAGGGATTGTAGCAAAGTTTTAATCTGTAGACATAGAAGCAAAAAAAAACAACCAAAAAAAACCCTCACAAAGCCTCCACAAAGAAACCCTAAACTTCCTTCCAAACACGAGACACTTCATGCTGTAGCATTTTTTGCTGCAAAACCCTTTGAAAGAAGGTTACATATTGCGCTATACTCTCTTTTAGTTCTTCGTGTTTTGTTTTTCCAATGTCTTTGTAGAAAGCAAAGGGATATATATATAAGGGAGGAATATATATAAGGGAGGAATAAATTACAAACATGGCATGCAAGTATTTTCTCACACATATGTGTATTTGTACACAACCTCCTACACTCATACATGTTGCCACTCTTATATACTGCCTCCTATATATTCCTCCATCAAAAATGCAATATTAGTAGAGAATGAATAGGTCATCAAAATCGTAACATTATTTAGAGGTGAGGAATTAAATCAGACATTTGACAATAAAGTTTTAAAATTCAAGATTATGATATAATTTAGTACAAAGTAGATATGGTATATACAAATACATGTTTTATTTTCTGTTTTGATTAGACCTCTGCAAAAAGCAACTGTTCTGGTTGGTGAATGTTTTCAGCTAATGTAATTTTTTTTTAATGTAATTTAATCTCTTTCCAAAGATATTCTCCATTTTATTTTGGAGTCACTGCATCCAGTACTGCTTGTAGGTATCAGTACACTTCCACAGTTGTTTTCAAAGGAGGCTGGGTAGTCTTTGGTGAATTAGCTTAAAAATTCACTAGAAGAACAATCTGCTGATGAGCACTACCCTGCAGTATGAATTACATTATTTCATTCAGTAAGATGGACAATTAGACTAACACCTTTCTTTTGGAAAACAGACTCACAGAGTGATACAGAGAAGAAACAGGGGATTGTGAGGAGATTCAACTAAATTTTAGACTAATAGCATAGATCCTTATATAAAACAAGACTTCTGTGAAAGGTTCCTTCCAATTTTTAAGGAATGCTTCTTATTAATAATAATGAAAAGGAGACTGAGGGATGGCCTCATTAATGTTTATAAATATGTAAAGGATGGGTGTCAGGAGGACGGAGCCAGGCTCTTCTCAGTGACATCCAATGTTAGGACAAGGGGCGACGGGTGCAAGCTGGAGCATAGGAGGTTCTGTGTAAACACAAGGAAACACTTTTTCACAGTGAGGGTGACAGAGCACTGGAACAGGCTGCCCAGAGAGATTGTGGAGTCTCCTTCTCTGGAGACATTCAAGACCCGCCTGGACACGTTCCTGTGTGACCTACTCAAGGGGGCTTGGACTCGATGATCTCCTGAGGTCCCTTCCAGTCCCTAACATTCTGTGATTCTGTGATTTGGACTTCCTGCAGCATCTTTAATGTACTGAATAATCTGTCTTAAAATATCAACTTAAATTGGTATGTTAGTTTTACATCTATATTGAAAGGACCGAACAAATTCCTTTAAGAATTGCTGCTTTCCTTGTCCTTTTGACTTAAAATTTTAGCTTCAGCTCCATTAAATGAACTGCTGTAAACTTTGGCTTTTGAAGTTCAAGTTTGCTAAGTAAGCACAAATGAAACCACATGTACTTTTAAAAGAGTAATAGGATGTGGCAGCACAACATGATTCAATCATGTAGGAATGGCTGTTACTTTTAACAGTTGTTTCATTGAAGGAGTTGATCTCTTTAGCCTCATACAAAAATAGGTGGGAAGCTGGGTGTTATATCCAGACAAATCAAATTCTGATTTATTGAAATAACTGGGCTAAATATTAGTCTTCAAATGTATAAGACATACCACAAGGAATTACTTTCTAATTATATGAACCATGAAATCTGGGACATTGCAACACCCAATACCTATTTACCTCTGTCTCTTGCTTCTCTCTGACTCTTTCCCACTTTTGATTTTATTTTTTCTTTATTATCTTTAGCTTTGGCTTTGGCCTAATAGTTGTGCAATATATTTAATCAGTCCTAGGAATTATGCATTGTATTTGTTAATTCACACTGAGAGTTCAAGTAGCCAAGGCTATAAAAGCTGAGATACACCTGAAGTAACCACAGAAAACATTTCATTCTCTCCACAATAGCTCCCTGGTGTATATTACGGTATTTCTTACTTGTCCACACCACCAAGTGGCAACACCTCTTGCTGCTAAGCAGTGAATTATGGATATGGGAAATAAAGTTTTGTGGGAGACCCTTTATCAACTTCAGGAAGGAAGATTAAGCAGGTAATGGTTTATTCAGTATCCTGCCATTACTACCTCTCCCAACCCAGGAAAATTCATAACCTGATTTGCTTGCCATTTTTTTATGGTCCAGTCATGAATTAATTATGTTTGAATGAGGATTGAAGCACAAGCTGGTGAAGAATGAGTGAAGACATATTGAAAAAAAGTTGTGTATCTTGACACATGAGCTCCAGAGATCACACTTAAGATCAAAATGACATTACATGCTTAATTTACATAAGAGATCATTTCATTTCCTAGATATTGCTGAAAAAGAATGGTTTCTTCTGTGTTGAATAGATAGAAAATCAGATAGAAATTTTCATTTGCATAACAACCAAGTTTTCTATGAATGTCTTGCAAAGTGCTTTGCAGTGATTGAAAAATATTATGCGTAGAAAACCCTGACATCAATTATTACAAAATAACAACAAAAAGTTAGGTAAGCAAATAACAGGAAATTAAATCAGAAGATAGAAGTAAAGTATATTTTGAGGAGTTTTGGGAATGAGTTTGGAAACACAGAACTATGCAGGGTTTAATCTTTTCAACTAGTGAAAAATCAATTCAACTTATTTGACTGCTTTACATGAGTAAGTGTAGCTTTTGGAAAGCATATTTTGTAGCAGTTTTTTACTTTCAACCCATAAAAATAATAAATTAAACTAATCCATGTCACAGACAGATCATATTTGCTTCAACAAAGTTCTATTGGGAGTAGACTGCCTTGTAATATTGGAGAATGAATAAACCTCCCAGGATCTATAACTGCTAACATCCTTCTCAGCAAATCCCTCTTTCAGCCTTTTGGGTTTAGTTTAACCTTAAGATTGTTTTATCTTTTGTAAAAGTTAACACTATAATGAACTTTCTACCAGACTTTGAAGAACATGGATGTTCATTTTAATTTTTTTTTTCCTTTTCTGATTATATGTTTACGGCATATTCTTTTGAAATATTAGGTTTTGTTAAACCTTCTTTGCATTCCTATAAAATACAGAGATAGTTCATTAGTAGTCCTTCAAAATATCCTAATAGTTAAATCTACTTTAAAATTTAAAAAAAAAAAAAGGAAAAAGAAAAAGAAAAATCAGCTGTTTTTAAAGATAACAATAAGTATTGTTGGCAACAGTTTTCATTTAGGATAATCTGTTGTATATGTGTCTCTATAGAACTTCTGTTGGGAACAGCAGAAACTCCTTGTTCTCAGTAGAAGCAGTTATTTACAGCTGATGTTGGTTGAGAGAAATACAAGACACCACATGTGTGAGAACATACTGCACTCTGTTGGCAGATTATAATTTAAAAAAAAAATTCTTTTTGCAGGTGTCAGCAATATAATTTTTTTAAGCTCCCATTTTCATAAATGAGAGTGAAAATTCCATTTCTGGGCTTGGATTGCAAAATTCTGAAGCAGAAACCAAGTCCTGCAGATAAGACTTTTTAATACAACTTTCGAAATTATCTGTTTTACAAAGATTCTTATTTGAGAGATATAAGATTTTATTTTATACTTGTTTCCTTTATTAAGTCATATCATGTCCGAAATACTTGCAAAATATTTAAATTTGGACCTGGACTTATGGAAGAAAATCTTATAAAGGATTGTAGATTTTTGCTTTTATTTTGTTGGATTTTTTTACCTTAAACTATCTTCAGCAGGAATTTTAGCCTGTAATGTATCTGAACTGTCCTTGTGAGCAGTTATACCTCTTTCTGCCAAACATAAGAGGGTGCTAAGACAGATGTCTGCACTGGAAACCTAAATTTTGAAGTTTACTGTGATAATTGAGGTTGTGGTATATGCCATTATAAACTATGACTGCAAAATTTTGGGGAGATTGTAAGGATTGCTTAAGATGAGAAGTTTGATAACGATTATATTAATATACTCACTCTGACACTGACCTTATCTGTTTACAGAGAATTAAAGCAATGTTACTGTATATCATGCTAACAAGGAAAATCTTTTATGTTCTAGAGGTTTTTCTGCTAGCTTTAGGATAAAGCTATAAACCAAAGCAGAATTATTCCAGCTTGCCCAAACTGTGAACAAGATGCCCTGTATTACATAAAGGTTATCCCCAAGGCAGTATATAAATTCATTCTAAAGCGTAAAATGAATCAGTTTTGCTGAATTTAGAATTAATAGAGAACATCTGTTTCCCCACAGTTGAATAGTAACACATGCTGGCTGAACATAATCATAAAGCAAAACCATGCAAGACATCTACAGGCAAAACTGCAGAGGTTTTTTAATTCACCCATACAAGTAGTCTCATAGGCTGAATACAGCTAAGTGATGTATTATGTCATTTTCATTAATTAAGATAATCCAGGACCCTATCTTAAGTTTTGCTTGTGGAAATGATGAAATTATAGGTTTGACTTTGAGAAACGTAGAATCTAATGAGGAAGACTGTAAAATCATATAGTTCAAAAGCATAACAGCACTGGGGTTGCTCAGAAATCTCTTTTCATTATTCTATTCATTAACATTAATTTTAGCAGCAGAAATATTGTGGCATAATATATTTTAAATTGTCCAACTTATTGCAGCTATATTAGGTTGGTTTTATACTGAAAATTCCTCTTCCAGGAAACATAGCTTCCTTTTAGACTCGCATCCCAGAAAAATAATGTACTACTAGTATTTGCAACTACTTTTTGACTATTGAAGGAGGTTTTGTATAAGACGACATACTTTGACTTTCATTCTTGCTGTTTAATAAACCAGAATAATAAATACTCTGTGTATCTCCATAATTCTAAGGGTACTGCTAAGAAAAGAGTTACAGAGAAAAAAAAGTTTTCTCTGGCAGAACAGTTTGCTTGTGAGCAAAAAGCTCCTTGTGAGAAAAAACTTTCAACTTTCCTTCAGCCTCCTCATGTACAGGTTCAAGGACTCTGAAAAAATTCAGAAAAGCTAAGAGAAATCTCATTTCAGGTTTGCCTCATGAGAAATGCATTTGCACTGAGATTAGGAATCAGGAGAAGCACCCTGTAACACACTCCACATGCACAGGTTTCTTGGAGGGGAGGCCAAAATATCTTAGAAGATAATTTCTCCTTGAGCAGGTCCACATACTACTGCAATATAGAGTCAGGACATAATTTCAGGGTGTGGAGAATATGGAATCCAGAAACGTTTCTGAGTATTTTTTTTAGATATAGTCTCCCACTGAACAAATGGTATTTGACACAGTAGTTCTCACACGGACTGTACTGGAAACCACGTTACCAACAGACCTTGCAGACAGCCGAAGATCTATGTGCATAGATGCATATTAATATATATAATATTAATAAGGTCAGAATCACACATTTTTTACCTTCAACATAATAAAGCATATTTCATTACACATCTCTGACTATTGTAGGCCATGTTGTATCTTACTCATCAGATGCAAAAGACAAAAATAGGCAGTTTGTTTGACCAACCTGCAGGTCCACTGTTACATGTCTAAACTTCAAGTTTGTACTCATCCAGTTGAATATGCATATTGACTGATACAATAACTGTGAATGAGAGGAACACATCTAGAAAAGATTATGGGCCATGGATATCTACATCTTACCTCTTTTATACTTCTTACAGAATAGGTGATTAAATATATTTCAAAAACTTGTATTTCTTTTCATTGGCTGTGGCAGGAATCCTAGAATGACCTGCTTATGTATTGGTGTTTACACTAACAAAGGAATTTTAGTTTAGCATGTAGTCTGGCACCATCACTCATTAAACTTTCACTAGTGTTCACTCAGGCTACTTTTCTCCCTATTAAATGAGAAAAAATTGTTTGCCTAGTCCTAGAATTTTATCAATATCAATTTGCTGAGATTTCCTGGTTAAATTTAATTTCTATCTTCTTAGTTTTCTTATAGTATCATATAAATGTCCCTTGTGTTTTTTTTAAAAGAATAAATTATTTACTTTGTTTTTCTTCAGTTGTATGACATTATATACTGATCAGAGCTTCCGTTGCTATATTTTTCAAGTATCAAAGCATATCAAATCTTCTTCTCCTTTCATTTTCATTGGAGGACTTTATTCATATTTGACTTATTTAGGATAACAGTTCATTAGAATAATTTTTTTCAAAATAATTGTATGAATTGGAAATTCTAGACATATTTTTTCCTTCAGTGGTATTTCTGTACAAATCAGCATGTAGACTCAAACGTGAAATTCTTGAATTTCTTTGGTCTTTTTTCCCGGGTACTTTAATGTCTCCTGGATTCCATAATCTATCCAGCACAATATTATTTCATGGCTGGTTTCGCTTTCTCTTCCCTTACACATGGCATATAAAATGAAATAAACTGGTTCTTACCTGGTTCTGAGCATTTGCTTATCAACAGATTGACATCATAATGTATTTATAGTCAGCAAATTAATTTAATACATGCTATACTGTAACCTTTACTATTAATTTTTACTATTAATTTCAGTTAACTAGGTCTTACACATTGAGATGAGCAAAGACATGTCAACTTTTAAATTTAAACAGACAATAATGACTTAAGAAAAGCCATAAAAATAATATCAAGGTATCATGGCATGATGAAAGTTATTACATCAGATGAAATTCTTATGAAAATACATATTTTTTAATATTTTAAAACCAGTATCTAAATCTTCAGATTGTTCAGTTACATGAAGTAGCCTGCTGATTATATCAGTGTTAAAACATTGGAAACTAAGAAACAAACAAAGAAAAAACTTTATTGAGGAAGTAAGTGAACAGGTCATTTTCTTACTGTTTGTTAGAAGCCCCAGCATAGGCTAAATGGTCTGTGACTTGGATGCTTCATTACTCAGCAAGAGGGTGGATCTGGGTCATCTTGTGCTAGACCACACCATGGAAGTCGCATCTATTGGAAACATCAGTGCCTTTGGAAACATTAGTATTCCAATTCTATGTCTTTCCCAGTCTGATTTCTAGTCTCATTTATGTCCCAAAGTCACAGAGCACCAACAATGCTTTTCTTCTTAAGATGCCTAGATAAGTTATAATACCAGAGCATTAGCTGATTTATAGTTCTACTACTGCAACAGATGAGTAAATCCATACTTTCTGATGTTTTACGTTAATGAAAGTCAGTGACTGTCCCAGGGTGCATAGAAATGGTTGAAATAATTAGAAAGTAATTTCCACACGATTCTTCTCCTCTTCATGAAATTCAACAGAATTTCCTTAAAGCATATATTTGGAAAAGACTGCATTTCTCTGCTAAGATGAAAAAAATTGCTTTCATAAAACTCTATATATCATAATATTTTCCATTTTAAATTGATTTGGATAACACATCAGTCATAGTGAGACTGTGGTTGTCTTTTCTTATCTTTATTTTCCCTTACACATATAATTTCCACAAAATCATTATCGAGAAATACATTCAAATGCTTACTTACAGAAGAGACAGTATTCGTTCCGAAGCTAGTTCCATTTTTCCTATTTTTTTTGTTAATTTCTCAAAGCTTATTATATTATTACAGAAGGAAAAATATCATCAAATTCCATGACTAAACATTTTTAGAGCTGCTTTTGGGCTAGAAGGTAATATGCAATTCTCCCATTTTCCCTTTCAGTGTGCCTTAAACGTGGGTGAGGTAAGTTGTCACCAAATATGCAAGTATGGAGGAGAGAAGATCTCCTACCTTACCTTCTTCTTAAATCCTCACAAGTCTATTGTACACTCTGGTCATTGTATATACTTTAATTAAAATTAATATGAACAATAAACGCTTTTGTAAAAATAGAAAAATAACAGAAAAAATACAGGATAGAAAGAAATCGCTATTTTATTGTCAGAAAAAACACTTGCATATAAAATTCGCTACAAGAACTATGTCCTATTTTCTTTGTCCTTGTCCTGGTGGAACTTGACTATTTGTTTATTTTTTTAGTTCATGATCTTGAATAGCTTTTCCTTCACATTGTACAAACCAATTATGTGGTAAAAAGTACTTGTGCAAATTCTTTGCTGACATGGTAATAGGCTTTGATTACATTCATGACCTCAAGAAGCGACTGTCCCATAAATGTCTCTGAATTTTTAACAACATTTTTTTTCTTTTCCTGCTGTAACTTTTTGTTTTTCAATGGCTGTTTGTTAAAGCAGTTTTCTGAGTACATAGATCTATATGGAGAGTGCTTACTTTCACTGTTTTCAAGTGCTTTCATGTTTATATTGTCCTGAGCTTCTGCAATGTTATATGAAGATATCCTTGATTTTCTGTTGTTTCCTGAGTGTCTTATATTTTAACTCACTGAGTACTGCAGGAGCCAAGGACTACTGTGTTTGACTCTGGAGCTGAATCTTGAATGCAATTACCTTTCAGCAACTTCTATGAAATGCCTCATATACTGACTATATGCATGGTACCAAGTTATACCCAGATCAAGAATGTGACACCTGAAAATCACAAGGGTCACAGATATTTCGTAAGGTCATAAGAAATGTGCAGAATATCTGATACTCATAAAAGAAAATCAGAGGAGAAAAAAAAAAAAGCAAGAGCAGACACTCTAGATCCTCATTATCCACACTGTTCAATGGTTAGTTGTCTCCTCAGCTCTGCAGAGCGTGGATGTGAGCCAGTTGGTACCATTTGGGCTTCTTCTTTTACTTGGCAGAACAGCAACATTGGCATTGTTTGTATTGTCATCTGACTTACTTCTTACTTAATAGTCTTTTTAGACAATGAATGAAGAAATAAAGAAAAACAATGAATGTTAAAATCTACAGCTAACGGAACTATTTTATACAAAGCATGAGGAAAGTTGTTTGAGACATGATTCCCATTCACAGCGCATACTTCAGCCTTGATTTAGAAAGGCCCTCAGGTACACGCTTAACTTGAAGCCCTCTGAAGACAGTATATTTGCATGTGCATAACGTCTGTGGCTGTTATTTGACAAAGTGTTTTTCAGGGCATCTGAAGGAGTTATGGTAGGAAAAAAACAGAGCAGTATTTATGGAAATGTTACCAGTCGTGGCTGCTTCAGACCGATGACAACGACAACAACAGCACAGGATGCGTTTGCAGATGGTATATGTTGCCTCCTAGGGGTTATGGCTTAGAGAGTTAATGTCCTTGTTAGCTCCCAGAGGCTGCAGTGTGTGCCTGAGTGGCATCTCCCAGGAGCAATTCATGCCATGGCAAAATCACATCCCCAGTCATATGCATCAGAGCTTAGTGCCACATAAGGAGGCAGACCCAAGAACACTGTTCCTTTCCCACTGCGCTTCATGGAACTCATGCTTTGTCAAGCATGACATGCTGCAGCCTCTGTGGCCCTCACAGTAAATCCCTATCTCAAAAGATAGATTTTTTCCTGAAGTATTTTACTTTAGAGGTGCTCTAATCGAACTGTTTACTTTTTATATCCAATGTTCAAACTACCTTAAACCTCTTAGAGACCTGAATTCTGTCACATCTTTCCACTTATCTGGTGCTTTTCTCAGGCATAGCTCTGTGGGTATAGAGTATAGGCACTGGAGCTTCCTGTGGCTTTTTATTCCTCCATGCCTTGATATATGAACTGTTCTTATTAATAATGGGAGGAAACTACATCTGGCAAATCTCTGTAAATTATATTAGTGAGGTGCTGTATTAATTTGGTGCTGTAATTTTCACTGGGAACCTGTTGAAATCAACGCAGAAGAGAGTCCTGTTGTTTGGCACTGCTTTGAATGTCTTTGCTGAAGAATTAAGGCAATTTCCTTCCCACCTTGATTTGTTTTTGCTGTGGGAGGAGTAGGGACGTTTATTGTGATCCATGGAGGTTACCACTCTAGAAAGCTACAAAAGAACATTTCATCAGAGAAAATAAAGATACTCGTAGAAGCAACACTGAAATTAGATAACCTTTTAATCTATTTATCAAAGGGCTCACAGTTTCATTTCAAGGCGGGTGAAGGAATACTTAATGAACCCAGAAAATGAATCTACCTCCATGGAACTGAGATAACTGAAAAAGAAGAAAGAAATCGGTGCAAAACTGTTAGCACCTGCCAACTCTTATTAAGAGATTAGAGTGTTTAAAAAGACAGAGAGCAGTTCAGTATTTCCTTTTAAGTTTCTCTTGGCTTATTTCTCATATGTGCTGCTGTGCACAAACAGGTCTCATTTCAGCTCCTCAGCGCTGCTAAAGCACTTTGTGGCATAAATAACAAGTAGCTTCTCTTCAGACTTTGTAAGATTTCTTTAAACAGTCTCTCTGTGCTGAAATTATTTACATTTAGGAAACTGAGTGAGGCTAAGCAGTGGCAAGAAACTTACTTCCCCAATGCACTTTACACATGAATGCTGAGTGATTTAGGAATTATTCTGGGTTACCCTGCAATATCCTACAATTTCAACAAATTTCCTCTTTAATCAGTGGAAAGCATGGTTTACGAATAGGCTTCTTGTGAAACAGTGATGAGAGCAGCACTGCTGGTCATGCAGATCAGAGAGTGTAAAATCCCAGTGAAGCTGGCAGGAATATAGGCACATGCTTTACAATGGACAGAGCCATTTCTAACAGAAATGGGTTGCTCACTCCATATGTGAAGTGATAAAACTTGCAGAGAAAAAGCCAGAGGTCTGTAGCTGCCAATGTGGGCCACATGTCACCTGTGAGGGGACAATCAGGTGGCCCATTACAGTTTTTGCTTCATCACCTTTCATTTTAATCAGAAGATAAACCAAGGTCCAGGACATACACAACACATGGAAAAGTGCCAGCTTACCAAAAGAAGGGGTTTAATAATCTCAGGTGCCTGGCAGCATGCAGTTTATCCCTGGTGGAGCTAAGGTGAGAAATGCCACCAAATAACAGAGAAGTGGAGATTGCAGCCCTCTGATAGTACCCCTGGCTAGTGTGGGCCCAGAAAAACCCTCAGTTGGGCAGGTGGTCATGAATCTTTTCTTCCCCTTGCCAGAAACCAGGCACCCAGGAACACCTCCAGGCTCCTGCTGGTTGGGCTGAGATATCCAGTGCTAACTTTTATCAGATTTGGGCCATTTAGAAAAGAGATAGCTGCTGAACCTAGGTGATTAGACATCCCTGAACATATCCTGTCTCCACTTCCTGATATTTTTATAGTATTTATGTTTTTTTAACTCTGAAACTATGTGAGTTTTTCAGTTTTAATTGAAAGTGCAGATAATAAATACAGAGTATGTAAGACTCTGACTGACTAGAGGTCACATCCAGGTATAAAATGCACCCGCATAGAAAATGTAGTTGAAAAAAAAAAAATAATAAAGGTTGCAATGCAAACAGAAGAACTCTACAGAAAAAAATAATGTATTTTTAAAAGGAAATGTTTTGAAATTTCCTGACTTTACTGTGAGTAATCCATTGTGTTCAAATTAAGAAATGATGTGAAAACAGATTTGTTATAGATGGTGTATATGACACAGATTAACTTCAGCTTGTTTCTCCAGTTTCTGTACTACAAACGAAGATTTACCTCTCACCTTTCTCACTGATCCCTTAGGCTGAGAAAAAGTCTATGTGACCCTCTTCTGAACAGTTACAGCACAAGGGACAAAGCAAAACATTTAGTAACTGTAGAATTCTGTCAAATGCATTTACACAAATGTCTCTGCACACTCTGAAAAATCATTTGAATATGTTGAGTAATGATACTGCATATTCCTTGCAGGAATGTAAGAGCTCCTTTACAAATATGAGAATCAGCTCCTTTAGTTTAGGTCTGTTCAATGAGAAAGCATCAATCACCACCTGGATATGTGTTGTGATCTCATGGTTGGATAATGGCCATGATACCATGTAGCCCTCAAAGCCAGACAATAATACCTTGTTTACTCCCTGACATATCTCGTTCTTTATTTAAAGCAAACTCATATTTTACCACAATAATAATTTACAATTAAGCGATAATTTAGCATATATTATTGATCTAAGCTCCAAAAGGTTTTAGTGAATTTTTCTAAATTTGCTTTCAATCACCTTGTGCTCATTTTAACTAATTACATTGTGTGCCCTCAGTATTTTTGTATTTAATCAGAATACCGCAGAGAAAAGTTCTGCTCTAAAATCGTACCTTATCAGATATATGCTTATTTATGGAAGAGCTTTTATGAACAGATGTGGAACAGTTCTGCAAGTATGAATGAAGTAAAAATAGGCCCCTTCTTTGTGTGTATATGTATTAGTTTAATGGATTAATATTAGTCTCCCACATTTAAATTTGTTGACTTTTTAGTCTTTACTACTGTTTACATATTTGTCAAATATTTTTCATATCTCTCTGTGAGTGGTGAGAGTTACCCAGTGTTGACAATACCTTTGAGAACAGTGAATATAGAAGTGTAAATTATCTATACTGAACTGTACTGTGCTGCAAATTATTGCTATTTAACAATTACAATTAATTTCTGTGATGGAAGTTTGCTGTAAAGTAATATCACAATATAACTGGTGATTGTTAGTAACAAACTCCTTGTTTGTCTTTTGCTTCTTCTGTTTTTTCTACTCTTTAGAAACTTTCCCAGCTTGAAAATCTTCCTTCGTTTTTTCTACAGCAAAAACAGAGGAGAAACGTTTGGAAAAGACCATATAATTCTTGCACATCTTGTGACAGTTGCCATATCTTACACATTCTAGCAATATTCACAAAATGTAATGCTTTATTTGAAATCTGAAATCTTACTAGTGTAAGATTAACCAAATTCTTTGACTAGATAAATACCGCTTCTTTTCATAAAAAGCAGTCTATTTGTAGGCTACAAAAGAGTTTAGTGAATTTGTTTAATTTGCTTCCATTGCCTCTAACTCTTTTTTGGCAATTACTTTATATGAATTTATCCCCTTTTTATTAGTATGTAAGGAAGAATTATTTTTTTTTAATTTCTGAAAAATCTAAAAAGAAAAGTAATGGATTGTACTAAATGTTTATCAATCTCCAAACACTTCCTCTGAGTGTGACTGTTAACTGATATGTAGTAAAGAGTAAACATTGAGTGATACTGTCTCTAAAGTTTAGAGTCTTATAGCAATCCACAGAGAGGTCATCAAGAAAACAGATCCAGGCTCTTCACAGTGAGAACATTCTTCAACATAACCGTATCATATAGCATTTAGTGACCATTTCTTCAATGAAAGCATCTTTTCATTCAGTAAATGCCTTGTACATTTTGTTCACAAAAATGATGTTGAAAGTGAGTGCTCAGTTAGCCTCTTGTCTATTGTTATCCAAAGGAAATACAAATAAATACATGAAGTTAATTATTCTGTGATCCAGTAAACCAAGAGATTAAATAATGAAGTCTGTAGAATCTTTGAGAAGTGTAAAATGATTTAAAATTTGCAAAAAGTTGATGGATGCAGGTATAGCAGTTAATCATAATATAAAGCAATTAATCATAGATATCATCATAGAATCACAGAATCATAGAATGGCTTAGGTTGGAAGGGACCTTAGAGATCATCTAATCCAACCTCCCTGTTATGGGCAGGGATGCATCTCAACTAGACCAAGTTGCTCAAGGCCTCATCCAACCTGGCCTTGAACACGTCTGGGGATGGGGCATCTGCAGCTTCTCTGGGCAATCTATCCCAGACTTTTACCAATCTTGTATTGAAGAACTTCTTCCAAAGATCTAGTCTAAACCTGTTCTCCTTCAACTTAAATCCATTTCCCCTTGTCCTGTCTCTGGATGCTTTTGTAAAAAGCCCCTCTTCAGCCTTTCTGTAGGTTTCCTTCAGGTATTGGAAGATAGTTATAAGGTCCCCTCGGAGTCTTCTCATCTCTAGGCTGAACAATTCCAGCTGCTTCAGCCTATCCTTGTAACAGAGGTGCTCCAGCCCCTGGATCATCTTTGTGGCCCTCCTCTGGACTCGTTCCAACAGACCTATGTCCCTCTTATGGTGGGGACACCAGAACTGACGCAGTATTCGAGGTGGGGTCTCGCAAGAGCAGAATAAAGGGGAAGAATAACCTCTCTTGATCTGCTGACCACACTCCTCTTGATGCATCCCAGGATAGGGTTGGCCTTCTGGGCTGCATGAGTGCACTGCTGGCTCATGTTGAGCTTCTTGTCAATCAACACCCCCAAGTCCTTCTTTTCAGGGCTACTCTCAACCCACTCCATACCCAGTTTGTAACTGTGCTTGGGATCGGCCCGACCCAGATGCAGGACCTTGCACTTCGACCTGTTGAACTTCATGTAGTTTGCCATGCCCCGTTTCTCAAGCCTGTCCGGGTCCCTCTGGATGGTATCCCTTCCCTCAAGCAAGTCCACCACACTACACAGCTAGGTGTCATCGGCAAATTTGCTGAACGTGGGTGCACTCAATGCCATTGTCCATGTTGCTAACAAAGATGTTAAACAACACTGAACCCAGAATAGACCCCTGAGGAACTTTGCTTATCAGAAGGTCTCCACCTGGACATAGAGTCATATCAAAGTATACAAAAATAAAAACATTGTTCTAGGCTTTTCTTTAACGTTTCCTATCAATTTTTCCTTTGCAATTAGTTCCCATCTCTCCTTCCTCATGTCTTTCTTTCACCATGTATAAGAACAGGATGAATGAATGAATTTCCTAATAAAGTCGTAAGAGACATGTTCATCATTGCATTGAAATTCATGACTGTCTTTGCCTGTCCTTCAGGAAAAAAAAAATAAAAATTCAACTGTCTTCATTATAAGATTTGTCAGCATGATAGAGCTAATATTAATGCATTTTAAATTGAAAATAAATACAGGGTTGACATTTATATACAATGCTAGAATGTGACAGGATACTGTATGCTGTGATGTGTGTCATTGGCTGATGCACACTGAACACATTATCCCCAGCATTCTTTTTGTGCATAAATCAGTGTAATTATCTAATCTTTAATTTTAAACAACTGTCACTTTGGTCTAGCTCCAACGTTTCATTGTATAGGAGTAGGATGGACAGTAGAATTATTTTTACATCTCACAAAGAGGACTTCCTGATGGGGGAAATTATATAGCAAATTTTGACAAGAAATTACTTTGCACAGTTTGTTGCAAAGTCCTTGGCCTGTCTTTTAACAGGTAGTGCTCAATTCAAAAGCACAATTGGCTGCCAAAAAAGTTATTCCTGATTTTGTGGCTACAGCGGTTTTTGGAATTAGAATTTACCAGTAATATTGATACTGACCAAATTCTAACATATTTTTGAGATATTTGACAGAGGCAAGAAGTACATATCCACTTCTCTCCCTTGTCCAGACCTAAATCCACAGAACATAAATTCTACCTGCTCATACGGGTGCATGCTCTTTAGTGGAAAAATCATCTTTTAAAAAAACAAAACAAAACACCCATTCAAATCTCACAATGGTTAATTTTCCCTATCATAACATTCTTTTTGTAGTGAGAATGTCACATTTCCCAAATACTGACATCTTACTGTATTCTGTGATTCATGATCTGTGGATGTAAGGCAAGACTTCAAAGTGAAATCAATGTTAATAAACTTCCTTTACTTATTTGGGTCTATTTCCTATCCTTAGAATTAGCAGCAGTTTATCAAGAGAATATGAATTACTTTTATACCCTAATACAGGAGTTTAGAGTAGGGGAGGATAATCTTTTTAAATTTCTGCATCTCTAGGGTGGTTGGTCAGACTGTGTCAGCAAGTAAGTCACAGTAGAAGTCAACACGTCTCCATTGATTACACAGAAACCACAGAAAAAAAATGACCTTGGCATCTGAAGTGACCAACTAGTAATGCTTCATTAAATTTGAACAATATTTTCTTCAGCCATGCTTTACAACTACAGCCTTGCTTGAGCTAGGGGTAACACTTCCTTTTAGAAACTGAAGGCATGAATTCCACTTATAATTTCCCTTTGCCACAGATAAACCACTGCCTAGGATATTTGGCACTGATGTGTTTGAGACAGCACCTTTTCACAAAGCGTATCAAGAGAGATTTAGGAAAAAAATAATTTAATCATATTTGACAAAACAGATCCAAAGTGAAAGAGAAAAAAAAATTCATAGAGACTTAAATAACTAAAGCTTGAAATTATCATTCCAAAAAGAACAAAGTATGTTTTGTTGTGCTTTATTTCCAGTTGAAGCATTTTAGACAACAGAAGTGAGATGACATCAAACTGGATACAATGGAGTTAGGAAAATACATCTCTGTATTTTGAAGTTATGCCTGCAAGAAATTGAACAGAGCTGCAGGGAAAGAGAGAGAGGTTGTCCCATCTGCCGCTATATTTCTTCAGTTTCCTCAGCCCTTTCTTCTGCCTCCACCCTTGTGTCTACCTGTCTGTTAACAGAACATATCTTTTAAAAAAATACTAAAAATTAACTTCTAGTCTTGACAATGACATGTTTGCATTCAGTTCATGAAAGACCCTTCACAAAACACCCCTACAGGATTTGCAAATATTACTTATTATGCAGTTTGCAATAGCTCCTTCAAACACCTGATGCCAGAGACTGTTTCACTGACATGCAAACCAGTGGTCATAATAGTGGAGTTAGCAAGCCTTCCTTTGGAATGTATCCTTCAATCCTTAATGTATACCTAGACACCTGAGATGCTGTACTGGCAATAGGCTTCAAAACTTCCCACCTTGTATTTCAGACAGTACTGCGTGGCAAAAGTACAGTATTTCAGTATTCACATCAAACAGAAAGTCATATTGAAGGACACGTGATGTCTTTAACTTTGACTGACCCTCTGACCAGATCCTACAGCCCACCTCTCTTTTGCAGGCTTGGAGTCTCCCACAGACACATATGCCCATCTCTTCAAGCTGATTTGAACCATCGCTCTTTCACTATGCTCATGTTCTGAGCTTTTCCTCTCCCTGAAAAACATATAGACTTTCTGACCTTATATCATCCTTTGATAGTCCAACTCAAAAATTCCTACAAATAAGATTTCCATGAAGCTGCTTCTTAAATATTTTTCCTGTCATTGCTGGTCCAAAGACCATGGAGATGCAACACAGGACAGAATTACTCTATGAAAGACGTGAGAAAATAGTGTATAAATGCCATTAATACAGATAAAACAGAAATGGCAGGGAGGAGTGTAGTTCCTGTTCTGGTATCCTTCAAGAGAATATTTTCCTAAAAAATCTTCTCAAAATGGGTTATCAGAATTCTCCAAAATGAGACTGAGCCACACAACTGTGTTTATTCACAATCAACTCTGATTACAACACAGTGTAATACCCCAGGTCATTTCATAATGTGACTGCATATGA
Source organism: Baryphthengus martii (assembly GCA_013396935.1). Taxonomy (NCBI): domain Eukaryota; kingdom Metazoa; phylum Chordata; class Aves; order Coraciiformes; family Momotidae; genus Baryphthengus; species Baryphthengus martii. Next base: position 22,987 of record VWZK01019770.1, on the reverse strand, counting down.
CAGAACCGCCTGTTTATTTGAAGAATGACAGTTCTGGAAATAAATATAGTGGAAAGAATTTTCATTTAGCATCACAAGGGCAGTATTTATTGCAATGTTGAAACTACAGCAATATCATCAAAACAGGTATATTCATGAACAACAGAACCATTGAAGCTTAGCTTAATATCTTAGATTAAACTCCTGGATGTCATTTTTGATTTTTAGTCAGGATTAAATTTATATTTTTACCTCTCAGTTGCATTTCTTTACTACATTGAATTATTTACTTATACAAACGTGTGGAAATTTAGTATCTCTGGGGCTTCTGCCTCTGTGACAAATTTTCCTGCATCATTTTAACTACATAAAGGCTTCTTTCTACCTAAGGAAGCAGGGATCATCAATACAATTACAGTCAATGATACCTGTGGTGTTTTAATACCTGTGAAGACTAGATGACTGAAACTAGATTTTATTTTTAAAACTTCAGCTCTAGACTTATCAGTAATCTGCTACACTATTGAATTTTTGCCCATCACAGTTAATTCCAAGTAGCATGACGGGGCCCTGATTCTGAACAGGAATTGTGGCCTCCAGACAAGGTTGCGAATAACCAGCAGTTAAATATGAGTGCATCTGGTGTCAGTGAACAAGTAAAAGAAATGAAAGCAAAACATGAAGTGAAAATAAAATAAAATCTATCTAACATAGCAGGGTTGGAAACTAATTTAGTATAAATAAGTCATTAAGAAGAAAAAAAAAGTAGACAAGGGGAGATTTGCTGAGTTTCCAGGCAGCTTGTTAGCATTCATGAGAGTGGATCTTCAGGAATTATCATGTCACACAGCTAGTTCATAGCATAGATGAAGGATTCTGCATGTCAATCAGTGGAACTGTAATCACCCCAAGAAGGAGATGTCTGAGGCTGGTTTCTGAGATTAAGCAACTTTGAAGGAATTTAGAACTTTAAAGGCAAAAGAGCACAGGAGCTTAATGTATTATTTTCTCATTCTGCTAAAGAGGAGAACTTTTTAAAGAAGATATGCAGGCTTGCCATTGTAAAGATCATTATTAGTGAGGGTGAGACTCAGCATGAAGAAGTGCAGCTGATTAAAGAAAAAATTGATCTGGTTCTGTGCTTTTTTTCCCATTCTATATTCCACAAATTACCATTTTATACAGCACAGGTTGACAGACTATGCTGCCTGTGCTGACTTTCCAAGATGTCTTTGATATTCATAAAGACAGCATCTTCATTAAAAAAAAATGAATAAAACCTGTCAATATTGGAAGAAATACTGCTTCATAAAAGGATAATTAACTAGGTCACAGGCTAACAAAGAAAGATCTGCAGTTATTATGTTGAGGCATTTAGGAAAGAAGCATTTTGACAAAGAGTCACAGCAGAGCTTCCAGACATAACAGGGTTTGATTAAAGAACAAAAATCATCAAAAAATGACAGGGAAAAGTTAAAGATAGCCATATGATCAAAAGTTTTAAAGCATCTAAAATTCCAAACAGAAATGTAAAGATCAGAAATAACCTGTGGCCCAATTTTAACTAAAGAGATAATAATGCCTATGGTTGAAAATAAAACATAAAATAAATAAATAAAATGTTTGTTGCTATTTTGATTACTTTTTCTATGTTTTTCTGCATTTGTTTTTATTCTTCAGTCATTGCTGGGGGAATGTCACACAGGAAATTTGATCTGTACTTCTGGTGCTCCAGCTGATCATAAGCCACCTAAAAGTGCAGGTATAGACTCCAGAGTCACCTTAAGTCACCTTGATTAATAATCAAGAGTACTGCCCAAAAAAGACATACAGCTTCCTTACCCCTCATGTCAATTAGTCTCAGGTCTGATTCAGCTGAGAATTAAGTCAGTAGAGAAGACTTGGTCTGCTTTATAGGACTGCACTGATGTTATTGGCAGTACAACAGTATTAGCAGGAATGTGCATTTAGTGTAAGGATGTGGGGAGGTTTAGCTATTTTAACAACAGCCTGTATTTATGTTGACTTGCAGTCACCATGGAAATGTTTAAGAAGGTTCTTCAAAGAGAGATCCATTATACCTATATAAAATATCTAAGGTGAGCACAGTTTTTGTCTGAAGGTCTTCAAAAATCTTTTTTTACTCTATTAACTATACAAAGGAACACACGGACTTACCTTAGAAAGATAATTTTCTGAATCTTAGTTTCTTGCTCTCAAGAAAATGTTATTGTATGACTGCCAGGTCTAAGCATTATATGGAAAAAATATTTCTCTCTATTATTTCAAAAGTGAGAGCCATCAGTTTTATTACCTCTTTGTGCCCTGATTCTGGGACATAAAACAAAAGCATGAGAAAATTGTTCGTCTTCTCTACAACACTCATCATTTTCTAGATATTCCCTGTCATCATCTCCTTTCTGAAGTTTCATAACTCGATCTTTCAGCTTTTCTTCAGAGGTCCCAGTGATGAAAATGCTGTACACTATTCTCTAATTTTGTGCTTCTATCTCCAGATGGGATTATCTGTTTCTGGGTACAGTATTCCAGGTGAGTGTGTGGCATTGGCTATGAAGAAGACTGTTTCTACCTCATTTCCCAGCATTCATGCATCCACTTGTCTTCTCTGGCTATAACCAAACACGGTTCACCAAACAGCAGGACTCAGATTATTTTCCTGGATTCACATACTAAATGTAAAATACCTATGGTATACAACTAGTTCAAATTCTCTTCACAAAATTTCATTTCTTTCAGTTCTTTGGCAGTGAACTTCACTTTCTATTCAGCAAGTTTTCAGTTCAGCTGAACCTGACCTTTTTTTATTTTGGACTTGACTTTTTTTCTTCCTGTACGTTTTCTTTCTTGTTGTTTTGCCTCTCTCTAATGCGTTAATACATTGCCAAGCAAAAGATAGCATATATAAACACCAGAGACCCCCTGTTTTTAACCTTTTGTACTGGTGAAAATTAATTGGGTTTTTTCCTTTCTTTTCCCCTTACGCAGTTCATATATATGACTGTATATTACTTTCAAGCAATAATAATTTAATTTGTTTCATACCTTTTTTTATAGACTCTGTTAATGGATTTTTAAATAGCTAAATAAATTGTCACTAGGAGCACACTTTCATTTTTATGCTTTGGAAGAATTCTAATTCATTAGAATGAGAACTTACTTTTGCAGAAATCAGGCTGGTTAGCCTTTCTCATATCACCATTTACACTTTGTTTTATTATCCCACTTTGAAATATTATTTTAATCAACTTATTAGCTTTCAAATATGTCTGTGGTTTACCTGTCAGAAAGTCATTGGATGACTCAGGGAATCATTCTGAAATGTAAAGTAAAATATTTTCTACTCTCAACTCATCTAATCTATTAACTTTTCTTAATCACAGACTCTACAATTTTTGGTAGCTGGTCTGTTTTATTTTCAAGCTCTTTGGTAGTTTTCCAACGTTGTCTTCTATTTGCTGAACAAGCTCTAGCAACAACAAATGAAAGTAAATTTGAAGGGCAAAACTCTGCATCTCATTTTTTTCCCTGATGTTATTAACCTATGCAAATTGTTAGATGTGTCAGCAGATAGTTACATTCAGACTTGACACCACATAGCACATGAAATAATCTAAGAAAAACTGCAATAAAGTAAACATTTTGAAATCTGAGAGTAAACAACACTTCTGTTCAGAGAGAAAAAGTTCCATTTACAATAGCTTGCAAAAATACCAGTTTTGCATAACTCAGAAAATCCTTTATGAAAACAAAGAGGGGACAAACGCACTGTTGTTATGGAAAAGTTAAATATATATAATGCAATAAAAATAATCTAGTAGTGAGTTACCGCATTCATGATGAGCTTACTTTGTTTCATTTGTGTGTAACTCTTCTACAATACCACTGTGGAAGATACAGGATCTTCTTGGATATCATTATTGCATAATCATCAATGAAGGATTACAAATGAAATATACTAAGCCTCAAATTGCCTGATTCTCCCTAAGATGGCATCACACTTAACAGGATGCCTCTAAAGGCATGTTTCAGCTGTAAGTAAATGGATATTAATGTCTAATGTATAACAAGAATACAGACATTTAAGTAAAATGCTTGAAACTGAGATAGCATCATATAATCCAGCAGGATCAAATATCATTTTATAGCAAACACTGAACATTATGATAGTGTTTTATTTAGTTTCCCACAAGTATACAGCATCAAGCAGTGGAAGTATTTTGATATTTCAGATAAAAACATATATTTTAGACTTAATATTATTAAAGGTGATGGAAATCTGTCAGAGGGTTATTTCTTATTATGGAGATAACTGCTAGTACAGTGACTCATGGAGTAGTACCACACTCACCATAAAATAAGATAAAACTTTGGTTTTGTTAGCTGCAAATGGTAACTGATGTGACCTGTCTTGTATTTTTTGCCTCAGCCAGTCCCAAGAGTCTAGTGTAAACCAACATTTTTTCTTTCCTCTGGACTAAGTATGCAGAACTAGTCCCAGTATTAGGCACTTTGAAGATGAGAAGTGTCATATACATTGCATGTATTATTAAAATGGACTATTTCTTCTGAAAAAGTGTATAGTAATGCTGAAAGCTGGCTCTTTTAGGCTGGAATCACTGCGGCATTCATGGGTTTTCTCTGGAAACTCTGGAAGCACAACAAAGTTTGGTTGAATTAGACCTATATTTTTCCTTACAAGAACTGCCAGGCATCCAGACATGAGAACAGATCACTGATAACATAGATAAGGATTGGGAAAAGTAAACAAACATTTGCGTTTTGAAAATGTAGGTTAAGAAAGGAAGAAAAGAAGTATAGAAATAAATAGGATGCAAAAAGAACTGTGTTATTCATATCTTGACAACTGAGTGAAGAAAACGTGTTCCACATAAGCAAAATAAAGGCTTTTATACATTCTATCGGAAAGTCTAGTGAGATTCTTTGTTTCAAATATACTGAAAGTTAAAGTTTTTATTTGTCTACTTGCTTAACAGCTTTGAATCCTGCACCCATGATTTGCTTGTGGTCTCACTGTTGCAACAGTCAGTGAACAACTGTGCAGTCTATGAGCTCTTCAAGACTGTAGATCATCCCTATCAATATCTGATGACTGTGCACTAATCCCATCATCCAAAAGCACTTGAGACTTATTTTCTTTTACCAAGTCTCAGACCTCATGCTCTGAGACTGGAATTTTCTCAAAGTGATACCTATCTCATACTTTCCTGGGGAGATCCTAATGGAGCCCCTCTTCTACTCCATATGAGACATGCTTACTGGTCTGGTGCACAAAATTAGGTAGAAGTCACAGATCTGTCTTGTCTTCATTGGAATCACGATTCAATATCTCATCTTTGTATTTTTTTCCTTCTAATTGACCAATAACGAAGATTAAATAACTTAAAGTGGTAAAGAGCTATTTCAAATTTTAGAGGTATAAGAGATGTATTAGATTTTAAGTGGCAAAACCTGATAATTCTAGGTATTTGAGTAAGTATTTCTAGTGTTAATAGTCCTTGAAAAATTCCACTTTAATCTCTGGATCTCTGAATGTCACCAAGAATATCTGGCAATCGTCTCTGCTTCCAACACTGCTCTTAACGGTGAAGAATATATCTGACAAAGATTTCGTTTTGTGTTCAACTGAATCAGACACCTCTGTCTCCATGTATGGCATGATGTATGACTCTAGTATGTGGTCAATTGGATAGTCACGAATATCCTAAATTTGTTTAAGGTATCTTTATAGATGACTAAATATAGTACAAAAGGATCAAAAACACACCTCAAATTCCCTCCAAGGTAAGCCCACTACTGGGAGGGCTAATATATATAAAAAGTTTAAAGACAGTCAATTCATTATGAGCCTGCTGAAAAAGTATAAGCTTCAGAGTCATCATGGATTTTGTATGCTGGTAAACAACATCTATACTAGCTTTCAAGGGATTTCTCAAACTATATTATGATGAGATTACACAAAGAAAACAGAAAATTAAAAAAAAAAGAAAAACATCAAAGAATAACACGGACTTCCTAGGGCGGTTAAAATCTTGAAGTTTCATGGATACTCTATTATATGATGTAAGAGCTCTGAATGCTGACTGTATAGATGTGAAGTGTCACTGTGGGCCAAACTGCAGACAGTTTGCACAAATGCTTAGATTAGACACTTGATGTTTCCAACTCTTCTAGGAAATCAGAGGTGAGAATACTCTTGCAATCTCTGTGCCAGTGTTCACCAGATTAGAGAGTGAAATGGCAAAAGACATGTGCAAGTTGTCCTGTTGCTTTGTAACATGTTCATTCTGCTGTGGCAAGTGTCTAGTCCCTTGCAGAGATATCCTAGACTGGGGAAACTCCTCTCTTATGACATCTCCTTACTCTAGGTGAGTTTATTATTCAGTTTGTTGGTGAACTTTTCAGAGTTTATTGTTGTCTCCCAGAAAATATGATTTCTCGAATACATGATCACAAGCTGTCATGGCTCTGACTGCAATGTCATATATACATATCCTCACATATATCCCCCCACATATATCCCCATCCAGACAAGGTTTGACTAACTGGGTTCAAGTGAGCTTTTGGTGCAGCTATGTGGCCTCAAACCAGAGATGTGTGAGAAAAAACTGTCAAGGGGAGACCTGTCTCCTTTTCCTGGGAGCTGCTTTTAAGCTTTGGCGCTCACGCTCTTTGGATATCTGGATGTCTCACTTCAGTGTCATAACAGCAGCATACAACTCTGAGGTCTTTATGTCAATCTATACATTAAATGTAAGGCAGACAGGTAGCACAACTTGAGGACATAGTAAAACAGTGCAGTGGCAACTCCAGCTCTGTTCCTGCATTCAAAAAATGTTTACAGAAAAGAGTAAGGCAAATTTGGTTTGCCTATAGATAGTTTACACAAAATAAAGTTCTCCTAATCAATTTCAAATGATCATGATTAAAATAAACTTGTGTCAGCAATGCAAATAATTTCATTAATAGAGTGAACACTATGACACACTCCTTCCATTTTTATGAGTTCTGGAGGGTTTTTTTTGCCTTTTGACTAGATTTCAGGTTCGAAAACATTTGTCACCTCTGGTGCCTTAATTTTCTTATTTCTTCTGGATTCACTAGCTTCTTGTCTTTAGCTTTTGTCATGTTATTTACTGAATTTTCAGATGCTTGTTTGGATTCAGACAGAGAACATTGAAGGCGAATATCTTATGCTTAAAGGGGTTCCAATTCCAAATGGCAAGGTACATTCAAGGTACCGAAAACTCTCCCTCTCTGCATGTCTATATCAGATTATGACAAGTCCCCTCATCTACCAGGAATCTTCAGCAGCTATTTCAAGTTAATTGAAGGACCTCTGGACCCATAAGGGATTGTCCCTTCTGAACAACACTGGAGCTTTGTAGGCATTAAAAATCAGGTCCTTAGTTTGAGGAAGCAGAGGATACAAATAGCGCAACTAGATGGATAGATGAGGACAGGGCAGTGGATGTGATATATCTCGACTTCAGCAAAGCTTTTGATACTGTCTCCCATGGCATCCTCGCAGACAAACATAAGAAGTGCAGATTGGATGATTGTGTGGTGAGATGGATTGAAAATTGGCTGAAGGACAGAGCCCAGAGGGTTGTGGTCAGTGGAGAAGACTAGCTGGAGGTCTGTGACTAGTGCTGTCCCCCAGGGGTCGGTACTGGGTCCAATGCGGTTTCATATCTTCATCAATAACCTAGATGAGGGGATGGAGTGTACCCTCAGCAAGTTTGCTGACGATACAAAACTGGGAGGAGCGGCTGACATACTGGAGGGCTGTGCTGCCATCCAGCATGACCTAGACAGGCTGGAGAGCTGGGCGGGGAGAAATTTAATGAAATTGAGTAAGGACAAATGCAAAGTTCTGCATCTGAGGAAGAACAACCCCATGTATCAGTACAGGTTGGGGGCTGACCTGTTGGAGACCAACTCTGGAGAAAAAGACCTGGGAGTCCTGGTGGACAAGAGGATGACCATGAGCCAATGATGTGCCCTCATNGTTGGACTCGATGACCTTCTGAGGTCCCTTTCAGCCCCTAATATTTTGTGATTGTGTGATTCTGTGAAAAGAGAAATTGTCTTGGTCTGCTGCATACACTGGTAGTCAGCAGTATTCGTCTTCTGAATAATGTCATATTGAGCTGATTTATGTAGATTATCATCACTTTAAAAGTGATAGAGAGTAGAACAGAACACATAGACCTTCCAGTCTTGACAAGTCACTTGGTTCATGAATTCAAATGTATTTTTAGAACAGACTGTAAAAATTTAAAGCAGGCCCCTGCCTGTTGTGAACTGACTCAAAGCCAGTCATCCTGACATCCTCCAGGGAAGCTGATCAGACACTTTAAAGATTATTCATTTGTTTTATTTTCGCATTTTAATACAGCATCTGATTAGATAGAGTACTGTTAAGCTCACAAAATGAAAGGTTAATGTCCCCTTTTTACTTTTTACTAGACTGCTTAGTTCTGTAATGTTATTTAATTTTCAGTTTCTTTTAAGCTCACCCAAAAGGATGTTTATGATATTCAAAAGAAAGTTTATTTTGTGATATTAAGTATGAGCTAAAACTGTATTCTGATACAGATGATGAGTTGAGATTTTAGGGTATTATAAAATAACAGTGAAGTTAATCATTATGATGATCCCAGCTGATTGGATGGCTAATCACCAGAAACAGAAGATTAGTAGATCTGATTTTTGCACATCTATTCCTTACAGAAGTTTAATTCATTTTGGCAGATAGAAACATTATAGATCTCTTCTATATCTGTTCTAATTTGTCTTTAAGATTACCAGTGACAGCGAGGTATTGATGTCATCTTCTCTGCGGTGGTTTCTCCAAAATCAAAGAAACATGTTTGTATTAGAAGCTGGCATATTTCTGATCGTCCTTGATAATTAAGCAACACAAATGTGAGCAGAGAAGCTTGTTATTCCTCTCATTTTTATCTGATTAAAAGAAATCTTGTGCCGTATATGAACTGCCGCTAGAATTAACAATGATCTGGCAAATAAATTTTAATCTTGGTTTACCTTTTCTCTGTTTTCAAATAAAAGAGCGTGTGTGTCTTTTAAATGAAATTATTTATATAATATACACACACACAAAAAAAGGAAAGAAACAAGCTTACCTATTAATTTTGTTGTAATTTAGAAACTACTAATTTTTTTTGTCTCTTAATACAATACTTTGCACTCACTGTCATCAAAATCTTCTGGATAAATATTAAAATATTTTTATCGACTTTGCACTCACTGTCATCAAAATCTTCTGGATAAATATTAAAATATTTTTATGGTATTCTATCTATGCAGATACAGAAAGTATTCATTATAATAAAATATAAATAAAATCAAATGTTAAAATAACCATCAGACAGATGTGTTTGTTCTCTGTAAATTTTGGGCATAAGTTTCCATAATATGAAACAGGCATTCTCATTTCCTGGTGCCATCTTTTAGTCCAAGAAATTTTAAAATGTACATAGAATGGAACAACTGCAAAATATAATGCCTATTCTGCAGGAAGTTCAAATTGTCAATTTGTATTCTTTCTGAATGAGATTTAATAAAAATAATCGAAACCAAAATTGGAATTCTCCAGAAAAAAAAATGGTGGGGGTGGGTGTGTCTGCATGTACAGAGCAATTGCTCCAAAAAGCAGAACAGCCTTAAGTCAGTATTAATGTAATAAAGTACAAAAGTGTGACATGTATTTAACTGGATGTTTTATGAGCAATGTTTGGTTGTATAAACAGAATTACAATAGTTCATTGGGAAAGAAGTGATTGAACCTTATTGAAAAGTATTTTCCCAGATACCTTATGAAGGATCGATCCTTCCTCTCTGATCTCTGTTCCTCCACTATTTGTGTGCCTAGCCAGCTCTATCCTGAGGTGACCCATAGTCTCAGAACAGGATTGAGAATGAAGGCTGGCAGAAGAGAAATGCCACCAGCAGTTCTGTAGATCTCATGGATGAAAGGCTCTCTGTAAGAGCTGATTTTTATTCCATAGCACACATCCTGAAGTCAGACAGCTCCTACTGCTCAAAACTGACAAAGTTCCTGGGGGAGTTCACATTTGTAACACTATCCTTGTCAGACTTAATCAGGTCTTGTACCAGTTAGCCATCTATATTTTGGTTGTGTAGTCTATATAAAATACACTTGTAAGCTATCTAAAAGACATCTCTGCTTGTACAACATGGTATCTCAGGTCCTGATGCACAAAGCAGGAGCTGAGATTGACCCAAGTGTTTCTTAAGGAAGATGCACTGTCACTCAAACTAACATATAATACCCTGGTTAGCCAAATATAAAAAGCCTTTTAGAAACTGCACTGCACAGGCAGTGCATTAGTTGGTAGGTGACAGTAGCTATTAGTTCTCTGCAGTACAGCATGCATAAGATTTAAAGTGAGTTTTACAGCAAAATCTTTATCACAGGAAGAAATAGTCATGCTCTTGTGAGGACCCTCATTGCTGGTATGAAATCCATAATTATGTTAAGATCTTGTCCCCTTATTTCCTCTATATATTGTTTGATGTATTCAGCTTTGCCTGGCCAATGTTCAGGCACAGTTCTCAGTGGATGAGTGGACACTTATATTTGGGTAAGGAAAAGCTTAGAAGGTTTCCCAGATTTTACCAGTAGCTTTTCTTCAACTCTGTTATTGACAACATCTCAGCTCATGAAGAATGCTACTAGTATTTTTAACTTCCTAATATACCTTGTGACTCTGCCCTCTAAGGTTATGGGATATGGAAACAAATCAAAATGAAGGAAGTTAAGCTGAATTAGATACTTTTAAAATGTTTCATAGGAAGGTTGAGATTGAAACCCTAGAAGAGATAGCATTATTGATTGTGGTAGTGTCAGAGAATGCTGCACAGAGGCAATAATTCACCTGGACTCGAAAAAAAAGAAAAGGCGAGGCACAGGATTTAAATATATGCTCTAGCTTTAAATGCACATATAATGCCTTTAAATAGTTCATACATTCGTAACTATGAATCAGACAGAGATTAGACCTGTCAAGCAGATATTACGCATTGCATATAGGCAGCATGTTGCACATTAGAATCTTTAAGGTTACTTTTGGCTACAGAAAATCACATGCTAAAGCTGAGGCTGATAGGAAAAGATGGATTTTATTCTCCATACACAGCTCATTCAGTGTCATTGTCAATGAGTAAGTATGGGCTGGGGACCTTTGGGGTAGAACACAGAAACACCCCAAGGCCACATCACTGTTCAGTAACCCAGGTTTTTATTTATTTTTAATCAATGCCATTTCTATGTCCAGTTCTGCTTTAAAAGTTCAGCTTACATAACAAGTTATTCCATTAATATTCTGTGAAAAAATAATTGATTAGTGAGTCATAGCCTAAGGTACTCCTCAGTATACTCTGTTTGAAGACTTCATTTTCATACTGAGATCTGAATATGTTGGCAAACCATCAGTGCAAAGAAGTTAAAACTTATTTTGATGCAGAAAATTTACCATTTTGAGAAAGAGTTTCTGTTGTGAGTTCTCTCTTCCTACTTGATTTCCCTCCCACCATCCTCCACATCCACACAGCAAAAGCTATTTGATGATTTCTATGTTCCCCTTTGTATTATTTTTTTGACAACCCAATCAGTAACATAAAAAAAATAAATAAATAAAATTAAAAAGATACCCAGAATAAATACTTAAAGTACTTCCTGGATATTTCACACTGTTCATTAAGAACCGTGATGACGACAACAGCCAGGGACGATGCGGGGAGGGGCACAAGAGAGCTGAAAACTATGAAGCCGTGGAGAATGAAACTGATTGAGCTTTTCCATTTTGCTTTCTTGATACATCTTATGTGGTGTGACTCAGATAATTCAGGCTATGTACTCAATCTGTTTTGACAGCAGTTAGGTTATTTAGAATCACATGTATTGTGCATGTATGAGTGAGTGAGAATGAGAGGAGGATGGAGTCTGTGAGCAATATATGCATAGTAAATACAACTTTATCTTCCTATCCTTTTAGCAGTCTTAGTAAATACTGATCATACAATTAAAATCAGTTTTATGCAGTAGCATAGCCACTTGCAAGTCAGGTGTTGTAATGACTAGGGCAAATAATGCAGCTTTATTACCTAATATTTCTGTTTGATTGACTTTCAAGACCAGAAAGAATGAGTCTGAGATACTGTTTACCTCATGTGTGATATGAAACATAAAATATCCTAAAAAGAGACAATATCTGGTGTTTTAGTCCCCAGAAAGAGACAAAAATAAGTGTTCTTCATGATGTCCTGAGAGAAAAAGCCCACGCTGAGCTCTTTCAGTGCTTCAAAATTCTCCACACACAACCTCGCTTTCCTCCTTTTAATGTCGAATCCATTTATTATCTGAAATGATTTGACAAGCAGATGCAGTTTAGTGTCTGGTTTGTTTGTGAAATTCTCATTCCTTGAATTGCTGAATACGGCTGTTTGCCTTGGGTGTTTGGTCACTGCAGTCACAAAACATTTTTTCTGCTTCCAGATATTGGCTTGAAATTTGTAGAGTAAAAATAAAATAAATGTCAAATAATGAATTAATTTGCCTAATTAATAGTTAATTTTATCATATTATTAAGCATTTACAAATATAAAGAAGATTTGATAAAGATATTCCTGGGTAGGTACTCATGCATGTGAATATAAGTATACGAAGCCAGCATTGATTTCAAAAGTGTGATTTTTAATCTTTTTCCTACAGGAACATGGTAGTGAATGTTTAACGTATTTAGGTGAGCGAAATTACCACTAAACCCATCTGCGATTTTGTAGTTATGCTTCTATACATGAAAGACAACCTTATCTTATGTGATATTCTTTCCAACATAGTATCTTGAATAGCCAGAACTGTATCCCTTTTGACCACGTGGCATGTGGTTGCCATGATGCATCAATAAACCAAGTTATCTGAGTTGTTTCCATTGCTAAAAGAAAATAAAAAGGAAACAAACACAAAAACATGAGGTTTTCCATTCATTAAGATCAATCGGCCTGAATTCTATTAGAAAATATGATTTTTCAAAGATTTTTATCATCTCCCAAACCAGCTGCAAACACAAATCCATTTCAATTACTTTTCTGCATTATATGCATGCAACATATATAAAAGATAATAATATACAGCAGAAACAATGTATTTAAGAAATCCAAAATCTGTATTGTGTGTTAGTTTTGTGTTTGGTTTTGGTGGCCTGAATTAAACTTATAAATGATCTACTAATAAAAAAAGATGCTTACATCTACTAAAGTTCTGATTATTTTTTTTTAATCACTAGATTTCCTCTTGTTTTTTCAAAGACTGTTAATGGTTGTGTATTCTCATATTTTCTTTATAATTTGTATATATATCCCAATCTTATAACTCAGTTCAGTTCACATTAGGAGTTATAGTTCTATTTTCTTTAACTGATAAAGTGAAAGCCCAGTCTACTGATCTCAGACACTCTTTACTTTCCTTGAAATTTAGTCTAAGACATTTGTTGTACTGACTTGAAACTTGCAAAAGGGCATATTTTGAAGAAGCAAGAATTTTGCTCTAGAAGGCTTTACTTAAGGGAAAATCGAGAGGATTTTCCCAGCCTCTGGTCATTTAACACATGGTCTTCTCACATTCACCTTCCATCTTTTTCATTGACACACTGAAAATGACATAGGAAAATAATAATAGAATGTAATAATACTTCAAAGTGCTCAATACGCAATATTTTTTTAAGAGGAGCATTTATTGTGATTATAAATCTTTGAGTTTAGCCACTGACATCCTTTAAAAAAGGAAATATATCCTCTATCAAAGCATAGTTTGTAAAGTGCACATCATACTCAAAATGCAAGCTAAAATGTATTTTCATTGATAGTTTCAGGCCTTGTTATACAGTGCTTGTTTTAAGACTGGAAACCAGCATTTGGGATTTGCTAGGAGATAGAGCAGAATTCCAACCAACTGAAATCTCTGTTTTCCAAGGTATAAGGTCTGTACTAGTAAGAGTGGTGGACTACTCTCTAGTCTACCAGCTAGCCCAGCACAGTGCATCTGCAAACATCTACTTTTTTTTTTTTCCTTTTTCTCCAAAACCCAGCATGATCATATCAAAATTACTTACTGGGTGTGGTACTTGGAATATGCCTTTTCCCAGACAATGACTATACACTATCTGGAAATGTTTGAGGTAGCACAGGCTACCTGGAAAAATTGAGAATCTTTGTGGGAAGGGCTGAAGACCAATATCTCCTATATGCCAGATCAGTTTTCAGCACAGCCTGAGCATTTCATCTACTATTTCTTGGACATCTTACAGTTCTCTGCAGAGGTATCTTGTCATACCAACCTGAAGTTTTTTTTGAAGGAGCCAGAGCATAGGAGTAAGAAGGCTGATAACTATCAGCATCTTGCCCCAAAGTGAGATAACACCTAAGTTCATATCCAGACAGAGCTCTGGAAATCTTAGATACCATGTAGTCTCACTGGCTAAAAGAGGAAAATGGGAACAACATATTAAAAATGTCAATGTAGACTTCAGATGTAGATGCAGACAAGGTTGAAAGGGGCTGCAGTGAAAATGATACAGAGTGGGAGGCATTTATCTGAGAAATAGATCTCAGGAACTGGTATAATAATGCATTCTTGAAAAATATGAACAAGAGTTCAAATGCAATTTTGATCCAAATCTGAGGACCTGTGCATCAGAACAAGAAGATGATGTGTACAAACTAAGATTGGATACATAAAAATGTTCACAGAAGTCTATGATTGCAATGTTTACTTCTGCTCTTGAATAAACATTTATATCCTGTCATGCTTAAGTAGACATAGGGGTTTGTTCATTTTCTGGTTGCCATGTATGATGTGCTGTTTAATATATTCCCTATAAACTGATGGACATTTTCAAATATGATTCATAAACCAACTTAGTACTTATTCTGTGAAGAGAACACTGAGTTCATACTAAACAGATCTACAGTGTAACGATCAGGAAGGAACATATGTGAATATTTATCTGTTATTGGTCCTAGCATTTCTGTCTCCAATCAATAGACTGTGCTTGATGACTAATTAAAAATAGAAAACCAATTACTTTATTTTTTTTATTATTGCAAGTGTCAATATAGCAAGCAAAGCATTAAAAACATGGTGGGGGATAGAGTCAACACTGGAAAAACCACTTTCTGTTTAGAAGTTTATTTAAGAACAAAAAGTAAACACATCACCTAGTCTTCTTTCTCATTAATCATTTACTGTGGATAAGAAATTAAATTAATTAATTACCTTTGTAAGCAACTAAAATTGAGTTTGTAATGAAATAAATCATGTTCCGTAGAATGTAGCGGGCAAAAGTTACTATAAAGAGAAAATCACAAACCATAAATTAGTGATAAAAGCTTCGGTTTATCACAGAGGAACCTTATCCATACGTGCCACAGCTGCAAACAAGCTAAAATAAAAGTTTTGTGGTTCTGGGACTAATACATTTAAATGAATTATACAATTTAAGCTGCTATTGACATTAATAACGTTATAACTGATAAGATGAAATATACTGAAAACAAGCCAAACTCTTAGCTAGACTGCTCTTTTCAGGCATCAGTGCTTAAAAATGTAACGTAAGTTTCTCTTTTTTTATTAAAAACAAGTCTAGATAGAAGGAAAATAACCGGCTGACTATATCATTTTTCAGACTGTGATAAAGGAAAAGTAGTTACTAAAATTTTGAGATACTCTGAATGAATACAAAAAAAGGAAATTTTCTTTATATAGCTATCTAGATAGCACATATCTAGCCAGTAAATAATGTACTTCAAAACAGATAAGTGGAAAATAAAATGGAAACAAGCAAATCTCTCCGTACTCAGACATACAGGTTTTTCTTCATCTTCATAGCCTGGTGTCCAATCCATTTTTGTATGATCACTTGTAAAACTTTTCTGTGTCCAAAAGACTAGTTTAATTCCTATGACAAAGACCATTACTTAGAAGAGAATAGGCAAAAGAAACTAAAATCAACCTGTTTATTTTGCTTTTGTCTCTAAGTGATGAAAGCGATTGTAATAGTCACAGGCCCTGCAGCCATGGGTACACAGCATAAGAAGATAGAATCTTTATTGTATTCCTTTGGCTCCCAAGTGTAGACAATGGTCCTCACTGTTGCAGATTTATCCCCTAGTCTACAGCTACTAGTGTTCAGGAACACTAATGCTATTTTAATGCTGTGGGCTGGATAAGGTTTTATTTGAAGGGAAGCAGCACCATCTATTGCAACCTGATAGCTTAGCTCTAGATGATATAAAGAGCAGAGCTGACCTGAGCCCACTTTTAAACTCTTTCTTGCATACGTTTTCATAAGTTTTTCCCAGAGTATCTTCAAATGAGATTAGGATCTCAGTTTGCATACAATAAGGTGTAGGGACAGGGATGTGGGGCATGTGTGTCTAATAAAAAGGTGCATTTAAGAGACATAAGTGTTTACAAACTAAGATAAAATAATAGCATCAGCCTGGTCCTGACTAACTGTTGCTTTTAAATGATTTGGTTGCAGTTTTCATTTCCAAAGTGGGAGGATAGTCAAAAGCTAACAGTATGTTTTACCCAGGTGATATTCTCTCAAAATTTGGTTTCAGAAGCAGCGTTAAAGCAGGTATATTCTTCTAATAATGACAATGCTATTGTCATCCATCTATACTTCTGGTTCTTCTCTTTTTCCAGACTGTCTACAAAGCCTGGCTCTGTTCGCAGTATTTTGAAGTCACACAGTTTCACTGCAGCAACAGAATTCCTTGCAAGCAATACTGTTTGGAGGTTCAAACAAGGTGTCCCTTTATACTACCAGACAATGATGATGTCATCTATGGAGGACTATCAAGTTTCATCTGTACAGGTACAGTACAGAAAACCTAATTTCACTTGTTTTCATAAGTCTAAATGTGAAGGAGAATGTGGATAAGGTTTCTTCCATTAGCTCTAATTATGAGATCCTGAAGGTATTCCTCATCACAAAGATTTATCATAGGCGCTAAGATTCGAGTCAGGCTTAGTAACGTACATTTACACTACAGCTCTCCACGGTCATTAGCTTTGCAAAACAAAATTACTAGATAAAATTTGTCCTGGTTATTTTTTACATTTAATAATTTGGTGGACTTCTGTGTTCTATAGTTCTCAGAGGAAAGGGGCTCTGCATCATGCAATCTTCAGGGAAAGAAAGACAATCCAGCTTTTAGTATATTCACCTTTGTTTGCCTTCAGTCTTATGTCAGATAAATGAAGAATCTGAGGTATAGCATTCAAAACTGTACAGCAGCTCTTGGAAGGTAAAAGTCTAAGAAAAGTTCTTTCACTAGTGAGGGATTTTAAATCAGTAGTTCACCTGTGAAGATTTGATCTTTTTGTCTCTTCTTCAATCTTGTTACGTTCTGTGAGTATTTTCATTTTAAAAGGTATTGCTAATATAGATCTGGTTATTGATTGATAAAATGGCATAGGTTCCTTTTACATTCCATTTTGCTACAAACATTATCCCAGAATGATCCAACCAGATACGACATGCCTTTAGCACATCTCAGGTACCTCAGATGCTTTTTTCGGGGCTGTCTGGGAGTCATCCACAGAAATTTTCAGCTTGTATCAATGTTATCTGCAGATTTCTGGTGCCTGGAGTATCATCCAAGAATCTTGAAGATGTTTAGGGAACTTATTCCCCCTGTATCATTAAAAAGGCATTGCAATGCTTAGATTGTTTGACAGCCTGGTCCAAATACCTGAAATTAGACAGCCTCCACCTTAAATTAGGGCTGCACTGGAAAGTTTGATACTAAAGTTGCCCAAGGTAAGCTATTTAAAAACAGAGTGAAATATAAAACCCTGTATATGCTCTATATCATCTCAGAGGCAGGCATAATATTTGTGGCAACTCACTTCACCTTATACCTCATGTTTGGATTTAGGACAGTTTCTAGTAGCAAGATACTTACTGTATTTCTTCTTGACAATTAAGCCTATTGCACGCAATCGAGTAATATCCATCCGTATGCAAAAGACAATATAATGAAATGTAAGCTGAGTTACAGTTTGGAGTCATCAATAAGATAATGGTGCTTAACTCTTCAATGAATTCTGTAAATATTAATAGCCTTCCAATATACATACACAGTAAGCAAATGAGTATTATTTTCCAGTTGAAGATAGGACAGTAAAAGCTGAAGTAAGAGGCTTAGGACATTTTTATTTACAACATGTTTAGAATACATAGGTGTGCATGTTCATATATATAGACGTGTGTGCACACCCACATACACAATAGCAAAGAACAAACAACAAACAAACCATCTTAGTAATAGTTTCAGATAATCTCTTAGGAAATACGTATTCAACTCTTCATTTCCTAGTATATCTCTAAGTCCAAATTCATCTATAAAACACACAAAACAGACTTTGAAAAGATTGTTGACAGTCAAGATCTATGAGCTTAGAATGAAAAGCAAATTTAGGGAAGGATTAAACTAATTTTATTGAAGTTGTTAGTAGTACAGGTATCTACACATACACATAAATGATGTGACTAAGCTCTCACTGGTAACTGAAGAACTGGTGTAGTCAGTAAAGCTGAGAGCTATTTAATTCAGCCTAAGTAGGCATCTGCGTCTGAGAAGGTGACTAGCTCTCCATGCCCCACTAACAGTGCTGGTTGCACTCTCTTTGCTGTAGCTGCTGTTAGTTACCAAGGTCTTATTGCAGACATTTAAAATCAGGGTGACTTGAATCTCATCTCAGCAGTCCACTAACAAATATTGGTTTGAACTTTTTGTCCTCTTGAGTCAAGACTCTCAGCATCAGCAGAACAGAGCTTGTATTCATGGACCCATAGGGGTTAGCATGTCAACACTAGGCAGTTGTGTTCAAGAGAAGATGCTGAGGAGAGGTACAAGGCTGCAATTCAAACTTTGTTTGCAATATAGACCCATTGTCACCCTCTTATTAATCAACAGCTCACTCTAACAGCACTTCCTGCCACTAAACAATAAGAAATTAGACCGATATCTGCTGCGGGACTTCTCTGCAGCTCAGTGAAAATAGAATTATTTCTTGCAAAGTACTGTGCATTCAACAGCAGATAAAATACTTTACCGCAGGATAGCTTGTGGCTTGACAGTTAACTTGAGCTCCTTCTCTAGAAAAGCAGTTGAAAACAGGATCCTCAGGTCTTGAGGGACTTCTACTTCACTGTCTGTGAGCTCCTGTCTGGAAGATGTGTTCTGGGATTTCTAGTTACTGATCCTGCTCTTCCTGGGGTGGGTAAAAATCCTTGTAAAAAAACCAAGAGATTCAGGTGAAAAAATATTTCTATTTGATATTTAGGTGTTATATCTGCTTGCCTGGTGTCTCCATTTGACCTAAGTTCACTGCGAAGCTGGTCATCATTTAGCTCTTCCGCAGGAAACACAGCATAGTAAACTTTATGTTCAGGGATTTCTCATGAACTGCATTTTGCCACAGCCCATCATTCATTTAAATTAAACTTCAGTATCTCTGTTGCTCCTGACTCTAATGATATCCCATGGAGAGAAAAGCTGCAGGTCCTTTCTTTGAAATTTTGACTTACATTTTCAGAGAAATCTTTCAGGAGCTGAACTGCGTTTTGTTGATATGATTCGTTTTTCTCCCCATGAAACTAATGAAAGACTAGCTGGCTAGTTAATGAATATAATTAATTACAAAAAATTATCTGGAGACGAAAATAAGCCCCTCTTCTTACAGGATGATTTATCTCTGAGAATCACATAGAATCACAGAATGGTAGGGGTTGGAAGGGACCTCTGGAGATCTTCTAGTTCAATAACCCCACCAAAACAGGTACACCTAGGGTAGGTTGCACAGGAGTGTGCCCAGCTAGGTTTTGAGTCTCCAGAGAAAGAGATTCCACAAAATCTGTGGACAGCCTGTTTCAGTGCTCCATCATCCTCACAGTAAAAAAGTTTTTCCTCATGTTCCTCATTCCACCTTAGTTGGAATTTCCCGTGTTCCGGTTTGTTATCATTGTCCCTTGTCCTCTCACTGAGCACTGCTGAAGTGGGACTTGCCCCATCCTCTCAACAGCCATCCTTCAGATATTTATAAGCATTGGTAAAAACCCCTCTCAACCTTTTCTTCTTCAGGCTAAGCTGCTCCAGAACCATCAAGAATTTGTGAATTCTCATTTTCTTTGATAATGTTTGAGTTTTATAATAAGGGCTTCCCTTCCTCCTCTCCATGGTAACAGACTATTTCCTCTGAGGTCCAGTAGAAATTTAAGTTAATGGATAGGGAGAGGATTGATTTCTATAAAACATTTCAATACACCGTGGAAGAGTGCAGGTTGTACATATGAACATTACATGCCGTTTTCCAGTTGCAGCTGGGTAAAAGGCTGGTGTGTCTTCATGTCACCAGCAGCAATGTGTTCTATCACAGTGGTAGCTGCACCTCCCATCCTTGTCGTGCTGCAGTGGTGATCTGGGATGCAAAGGCACTTACTGGGAGCAAAGGCACATGGGCACAAGTATTCCACCAATAGGGAATCCACATCCTTTCCTTTTACTTTCAGAGCAAGATTTTCTCAAGGCTATAAACAAAATAACAACAAAAGTTTTATCCTTCCCTGGAAGGTCAACATGATGAGAAAATAGCATAGGAGTGGCTATTTTTCCCCAGTAAATTTTGCAGTCATTTTTATCTTTGACACCATTAAAATAATATATAGGTAGATAGATAGATAGATAGATAGATAGATAGATAGATAGATAGATAGATAGATAGATAGATAGTCATTTATAATATGGATTAGTAATGACTTCTTGGGAATTTCTGATAGACAGCTAGAATGAGTAAGTATTCTAGCCTGAGAATGTCGTACTTGATTACATCTAATGAAAGTAGGTAGTGAGAAAAGGAGAGTGGATGCTACACTAGTTGTGTATTGCCAGAACTAGTCTTTTGTAGAAATGCACGTGCGGATGTGGGACAATCGCAGTGCAAAAGAAACTGCTTGGGAGATTAGCCACAAGAATCAGTATGACAGTGTGATTCTCATTATGGAAACCTGCAGTTAACTAGGAAGAATTTTGTGTTCCACTCTCTCCTTTTTCTTCTAGGAAATAGAAGGAAAGAAGTCAGTCTTTCCATCAGGCACTGTTCTGGAACATGCTGGTTTTCATATTAAAATTAAACGTTCATTAAAATTGAACGGCTGATTTCAGTTTAGACCTTTGAAGTTTATTTCCATATGATTAAAGTTTCCAGTGGTTTCATCTAATGTTTCTTTCTGCAGCTCAAATGTCTAGAATTGCCAATGCAAACCAAAATCTTATTTATGGGAGATCATACACAGCATGGCACCAGCAATCTAAATGGTTCCTGGAGTGCCTTGATGATAACTTTCTCCTCCAAGTGGTAGAGGAACCCACAAGAAAAGGTGCTATGTTGGACCTTGTCCTCACCAACAAGCAGGGACTGGTGAGTGATGTGAAGCTCAAGGACAGCCTTGGCTGCAGCGACCATCAAATGATAGAGTTTAAGATCCCTAGAGCATCAAAAAGGGTGCTACTACTCTGGACTTCAAGAGAGCAGACTTCATCTTCTTCAAGGATCTGCTTGGCAGGATGTCATGGGATAAAGCCCTGGAGGGAAGAGGAGCTGATCAATATTTAAGGACTGTCTCCTCCAAGCCCAGGGGTAGTGCATCCGAAGAAAAAAGAAGGCAGACAAGAATGCCAGGAGGCCGGCATGGATGAACAAGATACTCCCAGACTTACTTGGACACAAAAAGAAATTCTATAGGGAGTGGAAGCAAGAACGGGCTAACTGGGAGGACTACAAAGAAGTTGTCTGAGCAGCCAGGCATCAGGTTAGGAAAGCTAAAGCACAGCTAGAATTAAATCTGACTAGGGAAGTAAAGGGAAACAAGAAGAATAAGTATAAGTATAAGTGCCGAAATGAAGGTAGGGAAGATATGGGGCCTCTCCAGAAGGAAAATGGAGACCTGGTCACGACTGACAAGGAGAAGGCTAAGGTACTTAGTGATTTCTTTGTCTCAATCTTCACTAGCAAGGGCTCTAGCCACATCACCCAAGTTCCAGAAGGCAAAGTCAGGGACTAGGAGAAGGAAGATTTGCCCATTATAAGAGAAGATCAGGTTCAAGACCATCTAAAGAACCCGAAGGTGCACAAACCCATGTGGCCTAATGAGATCCATCCTGAGGGAACTGGTGGATGAAGTTGCCAAGTTACTAATCGTTATATTTGAAAGGTCATAGCAGTCTGGTGAAGTTCCTGCTGACTGGAAAAGGGGAACCATAACCTCCATCTTTGAAAAGGGAAAAAGGAAGTCACTGGAAACTATAGGCCTGTCAGCCTCACCTCTGTGCCTGGCAAGATCATGGAGTAGATCCTCCTGAAGCCTCTGCTAAGGCACATGGAAAATGCAGAAGAGGTGATTGGTGGAAACCAACATGGCTTCACCAAGGGCAAATCCTGCCTGACAAATGTGATGGCTTTTTATGATAGAGTTTCAGTGTCACCAGATAAGGAAAGAGCAACTGACATCATCTACCTGGACTTGTGTAAAGCATTCAACAATATCCCATATGACATCCTGGTCACTAAATTGGAAAAACATGGATCTGAGGGATGGACCAGTTGTTGGATAAGGTATTGACTGGATGGTCACACTCAGAGTTGCAGTCAGTGGCTCAATGTCCGTATGGAGACAAGTGGCATCCCTCAGGGTTTGATATTGGGACCACTACTGTTTAACACCTTTGTTGAAGATATGGACGGTGAACTGATGCACCCTTAGCAAGTTTGCTGATGATACCAAGGTGTTTGGTGCGGTTCACATGCTGGAGGGAAAGAATATCATCCAGAGGAACCTTGACAGGCTGGAGA
>VWZK01019769.1:116918-150922 GCA_013396935.1 Baryphthengus martii | reverse complement strand
ACGAACTCCAGCTCACCCAAACCCAATACGGTGGTTTGTAATTTAGATAGCAATATGGAGAAACATGAATCCCAAGGAGGCAAGTTTTGAATGTACAATTTTAGTAGAGCTGGGTTAGAAGCAGACACCTAACGAGATGTTAAATCCCTGCCCTCTGTTCCTCTTATGCATATACAGACCTTGAGACCAGATAAGAATTGGATGAGGAGGAAAATAAAAAAAAAAAAAAAGAAAGGGGCTATTCCGGTGCAGTTTTAATGTACTATATCTTTCTAGTCTGTCTTGTTTCAAGTAACTTTAGGTAGAAAAGCTTTCATCCACGGCTGACACAACTGAAATCCTCAGTGCTCAGTGCTTCGCTTGGTATTGTCTATATCTTCTGTTTGATTCAGCAGAGCCTATGCAGTTTGCAGCACAAACAGAATAGAAATTCCAATTACACATAATTATCTTTTTGGTCTTCCTGATTTCCTTTATATTTTCACTAGGTCTTAAGCTGCTTTTGTAGAGCTGTCATGCTGTCTTGGAAAAAAGCTAATAATTGAGAGTGATGCCTATATGACGGTTCTCAAATCTCAACCAAGGGAGAAAAATAGCCAAGATAAGCTACAAGAGATCTTAAAAGGATGTGATCATGGGATCAAACAGAGAAAAAAAAAAAAAACAAAAAAAAAAAGGAAGAAATTCTCTCTCTTGGCTACGGGTACTAGGAAAAAATTCTCAAGATCTCAAGCATCAGGCTAGATATGAAAATAAATCAGACTATGTTTAACTTTTGTATTTAAGAATTTCTAATGAGTTAAGAAAGCAGGGACTAATTTAAAATTAAAAACAGAGAATCTGTTTCTGCAAATAATAGCTCTTTTAAATGATTTGTTTAAAAAAAAAAAATCACTTTTTTTTAGAAGCACGTTGAATAATTTTTCCTAACTACTTCCTATAACACAGGAAAAAAACTGTAATGCGGCTAAAGAAATCTTCTTTCAGTAGATTTAATAGAGCTGTCTATGCTTTCCACGTGTTGCCTCCCTGCTTTTCCAGGACATGCTCAGCGTTCCTAGTGGTAAATGTTTGAGCACCAATGATAAAGTCGTTTTGATGTGTATTTATTTATGTATTTATTAATTTTTGCAATGTGATCAATGTGATTTGTTACAATGAGATTATTTTTTTCCTTCCTTAATAATTGTGCAAATTTCTTATTTCTTTGTATCAAACTGGAAACGTACGTATAAGTCAACACTGTTTTAATAAGGTGTATTAGGTTGCTAAGGCAAATACGTTAGGCCTAGGTAAGAGAAATTCTATGAAAATATAAGTAAGAGAAACCTATTTTACTAGCAAATCATTTTTTAATCTGAATTTAAGCAGCCTCATAAATAAATATTGTCATCAAGCTTCACAGTTCACTTGGGTAATATAAATTTGTATTAAAGAAAATGAATGGACCAGTGATGCATATTGTACTTCAACTTAGAAGAACAGTTTATAGTTCCAGTAAGTAATAGACTAGAGAGTTCCTATACAATACTAATCTTCCTTTTTATTTCTATTTGTCTGTGCAATATATGTAGATGATGTAAGGGCAATAATGGAGTTTTTCATTCCTGATAAACCTCTGCAGTGCTCTGGAACCAGTAGAGATTTATTAAAATAACTAGATAATTTGGACTTACTGGTAATTTCCACTGTGTGGTTTAGAAGTTCAGCACAGTGGAATATAATGTGGAATACATTCTTGTATTATAATCTACTTTCTTGGAGACACAGAACTAGTACTTCACCATGCTTATCAGTTGAATTACGGACTCCAGTTGGACAAAAGATGACTTTACATGTCTGCTGTACTGGCAATTGCTTTGTCTTTCAAAAATTCCAGACCTACATGTTTTAAGGGGAAAATAGGGTATCTTTTAACTTGTGATGTTCAGCTTTGTGATCTAAAAGATTTTTTTGTTTTGTTTTTCCTCTTTCCAGGGTAGCCTCAATCTAAGTTCTGTTATTTATTTCATGTATTGAAAAATAGCTTAGCATATTGTTACATATTTAGGTGATAACTGAATATCAAAGCGCACTCCAAAAGTCTTACCAGCTAAAAATTAGCAATGTGGAGGCAGATCTTAGCAGAAGTTAGTAAATGGAAGAATATTTTGTCAATATTTAGCTGCTATAGGTCAATTCAATATCAAATGTTAGATGTCTAGATGAGTTTGCACATAAAGACACTATGCAGCAAAACAAATACATGGCACGTCAGTGTCATATTTTTAATAGGTAACTATATATTGATAGTTGTGGGATGCATATGGTACATTCAAATGGGCTTAAATTTAAATTGTATCTTGGAGAACCAAACAATAATCAAATACTTGGCAGCATCACAGAAAATGAGATGCAATGCAATTCAAATATAGCATAACTTAATCAAGTCAAACGTAACTGAAATTGCAATTTAAAATTAAATATGGAGTGATGATCAGAACACTAATATTCACTGCATTAAAGCCATAAATGTAGAACAGCAATATATGCAAATCCTGCTGTTACTGCAGGCTGTTATTAATTGGGGAAGATTATTTTCCCTGTTTAATACTAACAAGAATGAGGAGGGCGGAGACAGTGGCAAGAGCTGAATTTGCAGATCGTAACAAAGCGTACTCATTCATATGTTGAAACATAATACATCAGAAGCAGCTGTTAGGATTTGTGTATCAACAGGTAGCGGTCCTATCTTGGAGCCCCTAAGGAAGATCTATACCCTCATTTGCAAAAGAGCTATTTTAAGATAAGAGAATGAAAATGGTGATATGGTTGTTTTGTTGTTGGTATTTTTCATGTCCTTTGTGTTGGCATTTTTTACTTGCTTGCTTGTTTTGTGTTTGGTTTTTTTTGTTGTTGTTGTTTGGTTTTTTTAATTATTATTAGATTCATTATGATTTCCCATATATCCTTACTGCTCAATTCCAGATACTGCACAGAAACTAGGGTAAAACATCTTTAACCAAAATTCTGGAGGAAGAATATACTGGTTCTGCTCCTGCTTTTTAAAAATGTCAGAGCAACTACATCTCTCTATTAAGTCTTCAGTCTGGAACCAAGTGGGGAAGCCAGGGTGTTAGGGATGTGCACACTAGTGAATCAATCTTATTTGCCTTCCTTTCAAAGGACACAGTTCAGTGTTCCTCTAGGTTTTGTTTTCAATGAAGACTGAGACATCATATGCTGTCCAGTTCCTCTCTTCTGTCCAAAGCAGTGGGAGAAGAGGGGAAGGAATCTGTACTCAAATCATTCAGCACACTCGTCTGTTTCACAGGAGGCCCTGGTTCTTGTGAACTACACTTCTTTCAGAGGAAACAACATAGGAAGCTCCATGGACTCCAGTACGATAGAATAAGTCTTCTATTTTCCTAAGAGAAGCCATTTGATTTTTCTAATGTGATCAGAATTTTCCCACAGCAAGCTTCAGTTTTGCAGTAATTGCATTTTCTGTCTGAAAACTGCAAATCATTTGTAGATGTGAGATTTCTGTAGGAGAAAAAGTTGTGCAAGGTATTGTTATTTAGTCTGATCCTGTTGGTAGCTTGAGTTGCTAGTGAAGAGCCTTGCAGTTTTGATTTTAAAATGCATGGACAATTCTCCAGAGAAATGTCTTATAAACCTTGTTGGCATTTAGAACTTCAGAATTAAATTAAGTATGTGGCATCACAGCTGTATCTTGCAGAAAGAAGCAGAGATCTGGCAGGAGTCTGCATAGCTGTAATGATGATGCTCTTTATTGCTCAAAGCACAGCCAGGAACAGGATTAGACTCATTATAAGAATAACATGTTGGAAATGTATGTGCTCATCATTACTGTATTTGGATCTGATATTACTCTTTGCAGACAAGGCAGAAGTCCCCTTAACTACAATGGGATTAGAATTACATCCAGTGTCTTCAATCATTACTGAAAAACCAAATCAAAAGGCAAAATGTTTCTCAGTTGTGACAGCAGTCTATGCGTGGTGTTGCATTTTGTTCAGTGTTTTAGTGATAATACTTAGCAGAGATATTTAGTACTGCTTCTGGCATTTAAATTGCCTGTTATGATAGTTGTTTCCATTGGCTTGGCATTATTTAACATAGAAGAGGATAAAATCCCAATTTTATTTTACGTCTTCTACTTTGCCTCTTGAGGAGAAGAGTAAGGGCTTCTGTACTTTGGATCAACATCCCACTCCCTTGCCCTCCACTCTTTTTTTTCCCTCTTATCTGAGCTTTGCTAACCTGGGAGTCCTGAACATTCTTCTTCGTATAGGAAAAAATGAGGTGATGTTACTAAATGCTAACATTGACTGCTTTGATTAGGAGTGGACATGGCTAAACTTAAGAGAAAAGTAAAGCGGCAGGTAAGATAGACTTACAAATATGTTGTTATCCTCAGTGCACGCTGGAAGCTCCTTTAAGAAAGCCTGAAAGCCACTGTAGCCTTCCCAGCTGCACTTCCAACTTCCATCTGCGCTTCAGAGTTCCAGCCACATAACACACTGTCTGGGGTAGCGATGAGATAAACCAGTCTAACATTGCTTGCAGTGGAAAGTAATACTATGTCTGTCCTAAGCGGCTATGCTGATTGCTGACATATGGATCAGAACATGTCCATGGTTCCCTGAAAGACACATGGACTGCTGTGTCCATTTAAGGCTCAGGGCAAACCCCACCGAGCAGGATTCCTATCAGCCCTCTCTCCCCCTCCCCCTTCCCTCCCAAGGGAGGATACAAAGGGAAATGAGGAAGGAAGCACCTCATACGAAATTGGAAGTTAAGACTATGAACAAAATTTAACAGGTAGCAGAGATAAACAGGGAAAAGAAGTATGAAGGGAAGAGAGGTATACAAGTATATACAAAACCAGCTCTCGGATGGGAATGGATTGTGGAGAGCACGTGGAGCCACGCCCAGTCCAGCACTAGCACAGCCCGAGTGAAAAAGAAAAGAGTGAAACTTCAGCTTCCTGTCCTTTTATAGAGTGTGGCCGGGAAGGGAGGGGAATACGAGTTGCCCCTGACCCCTCAGGGTCCTAGAGTTACCACGTGTTCATCCCCCTTCAATTTGTTAACTCTTAAACCACAACAACTGCTTTAAGTACCTGTAGGAAAGAAGTAATGGTATCTATTCTCACATTATTCTATTTTGCTTTTGAGGCTAGTAATCTCTTCTATATAGAGAGTAATACTACCATAAAGCTGCTTGAGGGGTGGTGTGGAGAACAGAAAAGTATAGCATAGGAGATATGTGTGCTTAGGCATTGTAATGAATGCTGGAGTAAACAAATACAAGTGTACTGGCATATAGAGTAATTGTATTCAATGTGTACATATGTTTTTACAGGCATCAAGGAAATGTCCTTCATATTTTGGCTCCAGTGAGAGCACCTGAGGTTGAATACAGAACAACTGAATGGAAATCAAGGGAACATAAAAAGCTGCTTACTGGCAAGCAGCCCATAGACCAACATATATTAATCCAAGTCTAGATACATCTCTTAAGAGCAAATGCAAACAGCAATAAGAAAGAGACAAACATGTTTGCTCTTGGACATTTCTCTCTATGAGGCATCTGAAAGTAAGTCTTTGCCAAAAAACAAATCAAACCAAATTTGTCCAGATGGTCCATACCTGTCTGTCTGTCTGTATCTGAGAAGTCCAATTAATGCTCAGGAATAGGTATTAGGAAGTACAATGCGAAGACGTTCCAGATATTACACGCTGCATTGTGTTAAACTGAAGATGTTCTATGATTCTTTTCCCGTGAGTTGTGCAAAACTTGCCTATTCATAGGCAGGCATGGAAGGGAATGGCGGGATGACGTTTGAGGACTGTAAAATTGTGCCCAAGTACTGCTCTGTTCTCATCCTTTCTGCAAAGCTGATGGAGCAAGAACTCCAAGGAAAAGAAATTTCAAGCTTTAACTTATGTTCCAAAACACTTCAGCAAGCTTGAACTGGAAGCACTAATACACAGAAGGGGGACTGGACATTTGCGAGGAAATTGCACTTCCCATGTTCTTGGGTGGACTATGTGGACATGGCTCCTAACTGACTGGAGAACTGAATCCTAATGAGGTGGGTATTGATCAGTTCTGAGGGCCCACAACATGGAATGTGATGGGAAGAGTAAAGCAAAGTAAGAAAAAGATATATTGGAAGGATGCAGCACTTTAAAGTTCCTGCAAAAGCAAAACATTGTGAGAGTAGAGAACTAATTTAAACCACACTTCCCTTGCTACCTATATGCAAGATAATTGGAATGCAATATTTTTTTTTTTTCTGCCAATAGTTGTTAATGAAGCACTTGATTATTTTTTTTTTTCTTTGTAATTTCCAGCTAGATCAGCTGGGGTGAACTATAAGGCAGTTACAAAGTGTACCGAATGTGTAAGGAGGACAATACAGTGCTAACAGCTTGGAAGAGTTCCTCATGATGTCAGTGCCCAGTGCTGCAGGTGAGGCTGAACCGATTGCTAGCTTAGGAGCAGATGGGAGAGGTTTGCTGAATTTTGTCTGGAATGCTATCGTATAAGTGGTAACAGCAATATCAGAAATCTTACAAGCACTGGGCAGAAAGTTGAAGAGAACATAAGCACAAGACTGTCAGCAATGCAAAATACAAATTGGAGTCACAGGATGAGTTAGCTGAACATGTACAGTAAAAGAGAAAGCCCCACAACCCTTAATTCTGTGTTGTGCAGGGGCTTCTGTTAAGAAAGCTTATGAGTTAGAAATCAGTAGTGAAGACTGCAAACTCTCGCAGACTCCTTGGTTCCAGAAGATTCTGAACAATGTAGGAGGGAATTTACATATGCCTTAATGTGAGGTTGGGCTACATTTGTAAGAACAGCTAATAATTTTTTCTTTTTTTTTTTTTTTTTTTGATGCCTTAACATATATATGTATTATATATATATAAAAATATATTTTAGCAGTTAACTTCTATACAGGTTAGGTAGGAGTTATTTCTGTTTCTGTGAGTCTGGTGATTGAAGACCATTTGATTCCTTATGCCTAGTTCTCAGTTGTCATTCTACTGTATCAATTTACTTTGGTTTCGAGAGAAGCAGATGGAGGTCGAAGTGACATGCAGTGAGTCAGTAGCTCTACCTGGAATAGAAGCAGTAATCACTGAGCTGACAGGTTTTTTGGGTGGGTTGTGTTTTTGTTATTGATTGGTTGCTTTTTTTTCTGGTTTTCTTTTCTGTATATGTAGCTGAAGCTCTGTAGCAGTTGGTGTGGCATTGCAGTGGCTCATTAGCTGCAGGGAGGGCACTGAAATCTCTTTGTAGGTCCACAGTTGTGGATAGGGGCTCTATCAAAATGGTGGGTACTCACCTCAGCACTAAAACCACTGCTCCTTCAGAGAAAGCCCCAGTGATATCTGTTGTATTCACCCAAATAGAACTGGTAACACAGGAGACTTCAATAAAGGCAGCAGGCTGGAGTGATTGCCCAGCTCTGCCTGGTGAAAAGGTAGGTTCCTGCACAAGGAACCTGAAAAGTGAGAGTGCTCTAAATACTTGCTTTGCATCTGGGATATTTCTACAAAAGGCAGCTTGAGAAAAAGCTTCTGCATGTGACTTCTTATGCACTGCATATTTAAATATTAAGTTGTTTATGTGATAATCTAACATCATAGTTCATGAGTTTACAACACTGATGCAAATTTCCTGTGGAAAACTTGCTTTTGGCTTTTGCAGAGAATCAGTTTGCTTTTAGATGCTCGCATCATTGACACTAAATCCCGAGAGCAAAATCCAGGGTGTTTTTAGAGTGTTGATAACGGAGGACCGTGTTTTATTTTTACCTTACTAATAGCATAATCAACTGGATAACTAATAGAGTTGACTAATTTAGTATCAATAAAACCCTACAAATCCAGTGCCATTGACAGATTCATGGGAATCTACATTTCAAAACACGTTATAGTATGCATAGACATTTTAGGAGAGAAAAAGCCCCAGCAAATAACAATGACTCAATCAGTTTGCAGGCATGTAAATAACATTCCTGGATACTGATCGGGATACTGAAGTGCAGGCTCCCTTTCTTACAAAATATATAACTAAGGAAAGCATAAGAATAGTGATGTTTGGAGAACTGAGTATCTTAGTGCAGAAGGTTGGGATTGGCACCAATATATTGAAAATCTGGGAAACGGTGTTCTTGCAAATGATGTTATAAATAAAGCAAACCAAAAAAGTGTTTTCTTTAACGCTTCCGGTGATAAAACCTCTCTCTGCAACTGAAGTTTCAAAAGGTTTTCACTTCACTTTTCATTCACCAAGACAACCACCATTTCCATCCCTTCCTGTGTACGAGCACACATTTGAATAGCTAGTCAGGAAGCAGAGAGAATCAATCCAGGTTAGAAATTAATCTATCATTACTGGTTTGGTGTGGTGTTATTTTTTTATGTGGATAAATTCCCTGATCCTGTTCCCACCATGGCTACCCAAGCACTAGTGCTGGGGCAGGAAAGGACAGCTAGGAGTGAAGGAGGAAGATAGGGCAGCTCAGAGCAGATGTACAGTTCTGGAGTGGGTTTTACAGCCCCAACAACAAGGCAAGAAAAACTTCATGACTTGTGAAAAGTCACAAAGCACAGCTATCACCGTTCTCAACCAAGACAAATACCATTGAATTTTTCATGTTTGCTAGTCAGAGGAGGCCAGGACGAACCAGAATGCGTTAGCAGTGTGGTGCCATGTGTGGGGCTACAGCAGAGACTAGGTTTATTAGCTGTGTTAAACTGTTCTATAACTTCAGGTCAGAGTGACAGAAGAAGCTCAAATCTATTGCCACGGCTGTACCAACACTTGTCAAATGACTGTGGTGCCCAAGGTCTGTGGGTTGGCATCTAGTGGCCTACTTTCTATCTTACATTGGCTATGTAAGCTTACGAGTGCTTTCATGGCATTAAAATACTACAGGAGCTCAGCAGCCAGTTGGCTCTTTCTGTATTATATTGCCTTTGTTTGCTCTTGTTTATTAACTGGGGAAAAAAAAAATTAGCATCAAAAGCATTTGAAAAAGCAGGGAAAGCCAGTCTGGTTCTCCAGCTTTTGCTTGCTTGCTCCATCCTACTACTGAACGTTGAGGCACTGCTGGGAATCTTGTCCTGCATGGTAATCTCTGAGAGGAGCAGACTGGAAACCATGCTGAGAGAAGTGTGTTTGGTTTGTGGAGTTTGGTTTTGGTTTTTTTTTTGTTTGTTTGGGTTTTTTTTGGATGTCAGCAGAAGTACATGTAGCAGTGCTCTTGCACACAGCTATGCTTCCCTTGGTGGTTTTTCAGGACATCTGTGTTACAGTATGAAGAGTGAAGTAAAAATATCTCACAGGAAACCATACATGATGATCACTGACACAGATAGCATAGGTTTGATGGGTCCTTAAATTATTGTGATTGACGTGATACAGGCTAGAGGGGCTGTTGAGGGCTGAGGGATCCTAAATCCATGAGGTGTTGGCCAGGCAATGTTTTCTTCTGGGGTTTTAATTTCTGGAGTCATTGCAGTGCCTTAACCATGTCAGCTAAAAGTCCTCATGATTTTTTTCCATTTATGAACAAGCAAGCAGCTGCTTGTTACTGATAAATTTTCACTGCTTTGCAAATTAGACAGTTTCCATCTCATAGAGGAATGGAAATTCAGTGTGTTTTCAGGAGCAAAACAAGCATTTCAAATTGTGCCTATTCATTTATTCCTTCTTCTACAAATACGACTGCTTTTCTGTTTCTTTTCCTTAATGTCTCTGCTGAGTAGAAAGACTAATTTTCCACAAAAATCCACTTGTATTCAGCCAGAAAAGTTCTACATGCAGCTGGCAAAACTATGTGAAGCCTAGGTCTGTGCCAGTATTGTTTAAAACTGAAATGTAATGTTTTCCCAACCATAGCTTTTTTGTAGGACCGGCTTAACTTGTTACAGAGCCAATCAAAGATACTGGTGTTGGAGGCATACAAAGTGTAGAAGTCCAGAAGTCTTGGCTTTTCTGAAGATAATGCTGATAAAGAGATATTTGAGAACATGACTAGAAACCAATGTCAGTGAAGCAGCACTCCTGACAAAGAAGTAAATTATAGGACAGATGTAGCACTTCTGCCACCTACAAAAATGGTCTGTGGCAAGGAGGGGATGATGGTAAGAAATGGAAGTGAGACAGAAGAACAGCTGTTAGCTGATTTGGCGTGTGGCAGAGGTGACTAAGTCCTGCTGTTGTTCATGACATGACCAACAATGGAGATGATAGGAACTTTTTTTTTCCTTTATGGTGATGGTTGTGAGTTTCACTCTTCTTCAGTATGGTAAAATGTCTCTGCCCATGACTTCTAATCAGAGATAAGGCCCTTATAGATGATCAGGTAAGTGATGCTCCAGCACAAAGTAGGATGCAGCATCATGCTATGCGGCAAGAAAAGCTTTGAAGCAATATGGCAAATAATTTCAGTTAAAGTTCCTGATTATATGGTGTAGAAGTAGTCAAGTATGGCTTTAGTGGAATGAACCTTTTCCACATACCACTTGTTATTTGCCCTACTCAATTGCATAAACCTTGATTACTTACAGAATTAGTGGGTTTACATCAGTAGACACTGAATGCTTAGAGAGAAACATTCTGAGTAGTCACAGGACTTTTCAGATGGATCTTCTGTATCTGAGTGGATGTTTAGTTTTTTGTTTATTTGTAGCAGGAATGGCTCTTGTATCTGTTAGAGTATAGTAATAAATTTATCAAATGACCAAATAATTTATCTTCCTGCTTGCTTGCAGCTGATTACAACATCTCCAGGTATCTCAGGATAATATGACTGTTCCCTGAAGACTGACTCTTCATATACAATAATCATAAAGCTAATGAATAGAGTGGTGAATGGTGTTTAGGAAACAACTAGGGATGTTTCTGCCTCACTTTGCTAACTCTCACCCTAGTATTTCATTTCTTTCACAAGATTGGCTTTCTAACACACCCCACAATAAACTTGCCAGATGCAATAGTCTGTTTTCTTCAGAAGAGAATAGAAAATTCAGTAGTGACTCTGAGACTTGAACAGCTTGCTCTAACAATTTGCATTAGCGGATCATCAGAAATAGATACACTAGAGCACAAGAGCAGAAGTGGGTCTCTCTCCAGCACTCAGCAGTGTTCTCAGGAAGAGATCTCCCATAATTTCTCATAATTTACAACAAGTGAAATCGATTAGTTTCCTGGTACGCTTTTCAGTTTGCTATTTTTTAATGATAGAAGTGAATCTGACACCTAATTTACACTCGCTAAAACAGGCTGAGGAAAATGTGTCATAAATCTTGGGAGGAATATAAATTAGCATGGTTCATGGTAAAATAGCTTGCCTGTTGTGGGTCAGAATGAAAACGACAGTGTGGGGAGATGATTCCACTTCTGTGTACTGGAGGATTCTTGTATTTTTTTTCATCGTATTTGGTGTTGGTCTTCACTGGAGATAGGTCTCTAAAGTCCTAGGCAGCGTGGCAGTGCTGTTGTTCTAAGGCAGCCAGATGAATGTTAACATTTTGATGTCTCCAGGATTACAATTGTGATAAAACACGCAAACAAGTGTCTATGTATCGAACCATGAAATAGTGCAGATGAGAGAGAGCTCTGTAGCTTCTGCAAGAAACATGGATATAGTTAATTCAGCTATTGTAATCTTACCAAGAATGTATAGGGGGCAGAATGGGAGAACAGCTTGATTTTGGCTTGTGAAACTCATGTTGGTTTAGCAAAGCGAAATCCAGTAGGCTTAGTAAAGTATTATACGTCACCTGCTGTAACAGTAGCTACCACAGTTCTGTGATATGGATAATACTCTTTTAAGTTTCATCTCAGTGGGCAGCTAAGAAAGCTTAGTCCCTGCCCAGCACATGTTGGTTTTTTTTTAAACATGCACCCTTTCTTATATCACCAACCTGATGTTTGGGAAAAAGTTTCCTGTGATGAGGGACCTGTTAGGTGGAAGATAAGTGTGGGAATAGTGTTTTTATTTCTCTCTTTTATTTTTACTTCTTTTTCATATTTACAGGAGCAATTCCACTTCTTTAACTTGCTTTTAGTCAGTTTTTAACTGTATTCCGTCTTCAAATCCTACATGCAAAGGTTGCTTGTCATAAATATACTTATTTTCTACAGCGTCAGTGTAGGTTCAGCAGTAGGTGTCAGTTCAGTACTGGATGAACTGTTTAAATCTCTCCTCAAAACCTCTTTTTTCTCCATTTCATGGCAAGTCAAAGTCTAGCAACTTAAAGGAAATCACTATGGTTACAGCACTCAGTTCTAGAAATGAGTCCAAGACACAAGTCTTACTGCTTATAGCAAATTATGTATATTTGATACACCTCCAGACATTTGAGATCACGTTTGCAAGTGTTAAAACAGACATTGACAGTTTCAGATAATTCCATTGCAACGTTCTGCTTGCAAGACAGTGGTCTGCTATTATAAATGCATTGCTTACATAAGAAGTGAAAGAATACATGCTAGCTCGAAACACAGCTTAAAGGAGTATTGGGTTTTTGAAGTCAGAAATCTAAGATTTCATCATCACCTGGTTAACAGTCTGTGTCAACACTGTCAGCCAAAAAAATGATCGAAACTTGGTTGCTTCTCAGCTGGAAATATTACCAAGATGTCACCATTTTTAGGCATTATGAGAGCCATGAACACTATGAACTGCCTGAGTTTCAGAAACCTGACTTTATAGTCCAGGTGGTTGGTATTCTAGCACAAATCCAAATCATAGCCCCATACTAGTTAATATGAAGAGTATTAACTCGACTCCAGCCAAAATCAGCACAAACAGTAGAATGGTTAAGATACTAGATAAAAGGAGATGTGCCAGCAGTGTGTGGTGAACATAGAAGAAACATACCAAAGGAGATTACAGGTGGAAATCCTCAAGGATGAGATTTGGGATTAATTTTAATTTTCTCTTATATTTTCTCTGGCACAAAAAATCCAAATGTGTCAATGAAATTTGGGCTTGATATTAAAGTAAGGAGCCACTGTCAACACCACAGAGTATCAGAATATCACAATCAACTTGAATGCTGGGGTAGTAGAAGTGGGATTATATTCAATACTGAAAAGTCATAGACTGGGAGACTAGAACAAAGATTTAATTTATAAGATGAAGTCTTTTTGGGAAATGGGATTAAAAAAAAGAAGAAAAAGCTGATGTGTCACCCTTATGTAGATGGGATAGAAGAAACAGGATCCTCCTGTGTACAAAGTGATGTATGCCAGATAAATCAAGGACAAGCTAACCTTGCTGTCCATGAGCAAGCAGGGCTGGGAGTGTTGAGCATCACTCCTGTATTCACAGAAGGACCAGATAATTACTGAGGAGGTTAATTCAGGCTGGGGTTACAGAGAAGTGGACAATGTTGCTGTGGCAGTGGTCAGGTGAGCAGAGAGTGGGGTTCTGAACTTCAGGTCCAGCTTTGTGACAGCAGCAGATTTGGTTAACTGGAGTTTGGGAAATCTGTGTCCTACTGTATAGGGATCCTGATTCACGTTTATGTGAGCTGTGTGTCTGAATTTCTCACGGTCCAGCTTGTGTCCCTTTTCTCTCATCCTATCCCTGTTACGTGTGTAAGTTAATTACAAAAAAGATCATACTCCTGTACTGAACTGAAAACTTAATTGAGCTGATTGTTAAAGATATTAGATGATGTTTTAAAATTATTTTTTGAATAGGAAATTTGTCAATATTTAAATCGTGTTGAAGTAGAATGCTATGTGACTATGTAAGACAACCTGTGGGTAAAAGCTTCAAGTGTATTGTAATTATGTCTAAATTGTCCTTTGCTCCATTGAGTTTACATTTGAAATTTTGGCTGAAATGCTTAGCTTTAACTACATAGACCAGAAACCAAGTAGATTAAGGGCTTTTGTAATTTTCTAAATCTTCTTCAGCTAAAGGTGAAGGGAGAGTTCTCACATGGGGTTGGGTCAGTGATTTTTAAACCTTGAACTGGTGGGGAGCGTGTATCTCCCACTCCTGTGAAAGTAACATAAAAAATTATTTTCATTGACGTAAGATATTTTTCTGAGGTAGTCTCCTGCACTATTTTACCCTGTAATGTTCCAGTAATAGTGTCTGAGTGTACTTCTATGTTACTTTTTCTTTTTTTCTCAAGGTGTGTCACAAAATAATACTGAGGATTATTTTTTTTTAGCCATGAAATGCTGTCATGTCTCAGTAGAAGAATGACAGAAATAGACCTCACAAAGAATTAATCTAGAATATTTTACTGTGATCAAGATCTTATTAGGAAAGAAGAAGATAAAAATAGCAAAAACTTTGAGTCATTTTGAGTAAGAACTATTAAAAGTAAAGTTTTAATTTGTTTTAGATTCTTGTCATATTCCCAAATGTGAATAAAACCTGGGGGCGGGACAGGACAGGGAAAGAAAAGCATCCTTTGCTAGTATACTTCTAGCAAAGAAAGGCTAGGGATCAAGTTTTGTAGCTGCTTGCTTAGAGATGTACAGGTGATTTGAGAGTATATTCAACATTTTCTTTACCTGGTGTTTGCAAATAATATTTCTTTCTGGCCATTGTATTTTGATATTTAGGTATCTACCATAGAAATAAGTGTAGCTTAAGTAATAATTCTGTAGGAATGAATATCCTGGTGTAAGGATTAACTTCCACCTAAGCTTTTCATTATCATCTGCAAGCTTAGACAGGGGAAGATCTGACACTTGATTTTTAGAATAGTAGCTCTTTTCTCTGTCTAAAGTATATCACATTTCTTTAATAAACCAGACACATTTTCCTAATAGAAGACACTCTGATACTGCGATAAAGGAGCACAACAGAAACTATAGGGACTAAGATAGCATTTGCATTACTTTCTCCTCTGTTTGCAAATACTCTTTAATACCAATTTTTGCTTTTGTGTGGCTGATTTTTTGTGGTTATGACTAATAAGATAGCTCCTATTCAAGCCAGGGTGCTCCTGGCTCTCTTCATCTCCTGAGTATATGCTGTAAAGCCACTGAGTAAAATGAACCTGTACAAATTCTGAATGCAGTGCATCCTGCCTCCTGAATTTGTCTATAAGTACTGCTTTGGTCAGGTCAACAGTCAGCCTGGCTTTTGCACAGGCTTACAGAGCTTCTACAGTTAATTGCAAACAAAGACTTCACAACAGTTTGCTGTTGAGGCAATACGACATCTGTATGGGGACAAAAAGAGAAAATTCTAATTAAATTTGAAGTAAAAGTGCAGTGGAGATGATGGGAAAGAAGAAGATGGTATTGTAGAAAAAAAGGAAAGATCTTGTTTCAGTCCTGGAAAAATTTGGAAGAAGAAATTAAAAGGAAAACTTCATGTGATTTATTGTAAATTCAGGAAGGTGTTAGTGTCTTAGAAGAATTGTTTCTGAGCATCTTGCTTTTATACACTGTTAGTCTACAGTACTGAATTAGCTCTGTTAGTGCTTCACAGGCACAGGGTGGCAGGTCAGTGCAGCTCTGCTGATGACATTGGACATGCCAGCACATCTATGATCTGTTGGAGAGTGTGCTATAAGAAGGGTTACTCTGTGGAAAGTCCTTAGTACAGACAAGACCTCAGCCTGTTTTGCTAGCCTTCTAGCACACCCCAGATTATGTCTCCTCTTACTTATGGTGAGGGCAGTGACTTCAGCTTTGGAGTTTATTCTTGTGAGTAGTCCTGAGTATTTGTGGATGTTTTGATCAGCAGAGAATGGACAAACATATCTATATTTGATGAATGCAATAAATAATGGAAGCATATTATTTGAAGTAAATGGCTTTGTGGTCTCCTGGAGGAAGTGAGTCACTGCTTTCATGATTTTTAGATCCTCATACTGCATTTGAGAAGTCCCAATCATGTTCATTTTGTAATATTTCAGGGCTTTTGGTAAGGGTTCTACTTCTCTTTCACAACACACAAATTACTTTGTGCGTAATGTTTTCTTTTGGCTTACAACTGAACTTTTTCTTAAATAATGTTGTTTTAAAAAAAAAAAGTATTAAGCATTGACTTTTTTTTAACTTGTAATTCTGCTGCTTTTGCATCTGCCTCATATATTCTTCCTCTTCTGTCATTTCTAGCTGGATGTAATTAATAAATACATGCCCGAGATATCTATCTCTGTACAGTGTTCCTTCCAGATGGTCTTGCTGAGTTTATACCAAGGTATTTCCTGGTGTGTTCCTTCAGGGCCTTCTTGGTCAACTGTCTGGCAGCTACAGTAGTGCTATGAGAATTGCTCCTTTGTTTGATCCTAAAAAATGCTGGGGTGGTGCTGGGTGAGAAATGCTTTCTGAGTCCCAGGAACAGGAAGAAAATTTTTTTCCTAGAAATTTAGAATGTTAAAACCACCTTGTTTTGATATTAATCATTACAGAAATAGCTGTCATTTAATTTCTTTTCTATTTTATTTTAAAGCCTAGGACTATAATAAAGCTTACCATGGTGAACTGTTCTTTCGTTTGTGTTCAGTAAGTACCAGCTTGACTTATTTTCCTTAGTTTGCATTTAATTAATATCAGCCTCTGCCATCAGTAGGACAAATTGCTTCTTCAACTATATAGCACAAGAGTTCTGTGTTTTCGTGTTTTCCTGTCTCATGTATATTTTCAACAACCTACAAAGGAAAGACCAGTTTTGCTCACTCGCTTCTCCACAGTAAGTAAACCATAAACAGTCTGATTAAAATCTTGTAACTATGTAGGTGTGGGAAGCAGACCTAAAATAGAAGAGGAATGTAGCCATCTGATATGAAGCATGCCTGTAACAAATGGCTACAGCTCAAAGAAATAGAAGCCCTGGCGGTTAATGAGTCTCTGAGAACAATGTTTACTACTGTATCTGTATGATATTTGGCAAATTACCCCAACACACCAGTTTTTGTCCAAGGACTGGTATGGAAGAAGAAAGCAGCTTATTATCTCACTAGGGTTCCTTACAACTCCAGGAGAACAGGGAGAAATTACTTTTAATCTACATGTGGTTCTTCCTCCCATCACTCAGGAGAATTTGAAAGATGTTTTGTGCCTTCTGCCCTTCCACGTGCCTGTAGTAGTCACAGGCACTACCTCATCTTTCATGGGAAACTAAGATGTAAGTGCATCAGAACCTTGTGTTAGCACGCGTGCTTCATCTTGCAAATTACTCTTCATGAACATATGTCTACTGAAAGAAGACTAGACTTGGAAAGTACTTGATTAGTGAGGTTTCAATGAATGTTTATTAATTTAGGGGATGTTTATCTTAACTAAGTCTCGGTTTTGTACTTCTTGTGCTGGCCAAACTTCCAGTAGCTTCACTGAAAGTATGAACTTCAACCCTGGAATGAACAAGCACATAAAAAGGAAGCAGTTTAGAAAGGACCATTTATAGAGCCAGATGATGACATCTAAAGGACTACACAAGACCTTTATAGAGGCCTTATGTAAATAGGTCATCTGTCCCACTGAATGGTGGCAGGTGTTAATACAACTGGCTTTGTAACTGAACTCTGCTCTGCACTAAAAGCTGTCTAGAGAGATTTGAGTCAGATCCCTGTGATAATCATCTTCAGAAT
Organism: Baryphthengus martii; assembly: GCA_013396935.1. Taxonomy (NCBI): domain Eukaryota; kingdom Metazoa; phylum Chordata; class Aves; order Coraciiformes; family Momotidae; genus Baryphthengus; species Baryphthengus martii. The sequence continues at coordinate 133,310 of VWZK01019769.1, read as the reverse complement.
GGGCTCATAAACATTGTGCCAAGCAAATGGGAAAATAATTTTTAAAAGGTAGGAAATTGAAAAGATACACAAATATTAAATTGGCATATGTGAATGAATGCTACTGATTTGACTGTTTCACAGAATATGATGTTGCTAATCCTTTGATTAGCACACAACTGAGACAGGAATTTTTAGTTTAGATTATCACCCCACTTATACTAAGGTTGTTATTTCTTTCTCCAAAGGACGGTTTTCTGAACAACACTCTCTGGGCAGACACATCAGGAATCTGACATGTGATACCAACAGTATCTTTTTGGAAAAACTCTCTAAGGCTTCTGTGGTCTGGAAAGCGAAAGTAGAAAAGTAATCCCTGAAAAATGTCCCAATAGATATTTTTTTTTAATTATTATTTTTATTATTTATTTTTTTCAAGTGTCTCTTCTTTGATGTACTATGGCGCTTTATGCAGACTTTTACCATTATGTCAACTAGATAAAGAAATTCTTTACTGTGAGAGTGGTGAGAGACTGGAACAGGTTGCCCAGGAAAGTTGTGGATGCCTCCTCCCTGGAAGCGTTCAGGGCTAGGTTGAATAGGGCTTTGAGCAACCTGATTTAGTGGAAGGTGTCCATACCCATGCAGGGGTTTGGAACTAGATGATCTTTAAGGTTCCTTTCGACCCATACCATTCTACCATTTTAATCTTCATTTAATGGACAATTAACAGTTCTACAATTACACCCGGGTCTTAAAAAGCCAGATAAAAATGCCAGATATATGCCAGGTGCTGAAACACTCCCAAAGAGTAGATCTGTGGTTTCCAGAACTTTTTCAAAAAATCAGGCCATCTATTTCAAGACCTAACTAAGAAGAATTTCCAGTCAAGCAGACTGTGTGAAGGGCGAGATACCTTTTTATTTCTACTATTTTATTTCTACTATTTTTTATGATTTCAAATTTGTTGGAAGTCTCCATCCGTAGTCACGCTGTTCCTCCAAACTCACTTGTCCAGGTGATAATGAGATGGTAGACAGCTGGTGACACCAAGCTGTGCACACACTGCAGGGACTTGTCAGATGTCAGTTCAGTTAAGTTGTTGGTGATGGATACTCCAACATTTGTGAGCTGGGGTGGAGGAGTAGTGATGAATACCCTGGTTCATAGATGGATTAAAACTGTGTGAGGGTTGTTATAGCCAACAGGAAAAAAAAAAACCATCTGGTTGAACTTCAGTAAATCAGGAAGAGAAAGGCAAATCTCATCTCAGTTGGCATGAAGATAATTAAATATAAGACTTAATGGACAGGGACAAAAGACAAGACCGGAGCAAGGATGTAGTGTCTAGACTGGAAAGTCTATGTGTTTCTAGAGAGAACATAATGGAACTAAATTTTATATTTGTTTGTTTTATATGTTAAAATCTATCTCCTTGTGTATAATTGTGCCACAGTATTAGGGAAACAGAAATAATTATTGTAAGTTTTAAATCAGATTTGGCTAGCACAGAATTCTGTATTTGCATAGGAAATCCTAGAAGGTGCTCATGCACAACTGCAAGGACCAATGTTACCCTATCCTGAAGAGTTTTTAATAAAGGAAGTACGGAAGAAGGTGAAGCAAGCTTGCTTGTACTGGTTGCTATTAGAGCAACGTGCTCCCAATCTCAGAATCCAGGTCAAAATTCAGAAGGCCAATTTTAGGCGTCTGAATTTTGACATCCGAGACTCCTTTTGAACCAGAACACAGCCTTGTCCATACACAAGGACATAGTGTGTATCCCGTGGTGTTGATGCTTAAATCACTGGGAAGAGATGAGTGTGTTGTGATGCGTTTATATGGTGTTTCATTGAGGGTTCTAAGAGCTACCTTTTCATAACAAAATATAATGCTGAAATATAATTTTAAATAACTTCGTGTTATTTGGTGTGACATTGTTAACAGAAGTTAATATACACTGAATTTTTCTAACTGGTTTAGATAGAAGATATTATATATGACTATAGTTCAAAGTGAGGTCAAAATAGGTGAACAGTGTTTCCTGCTGCTGGTCTTTAGGGAATAAAGTAATTTTTTCTGATGGTAATCTCTTTTACTTACTGTCAATGTGACACATTGAAAATACTTATTTGTTTTGACTGCAATGATGTAATTTTTACAGTACTTCTTAATCTCCTTCTTTATTGATCAGTTTGTGTATTTTTGTGCAACATGGTGAGCACTTCTTCCTCCCAACTGTGATGTTTTTTTGCTATTGAGCCTTTTTTATTCTCTGCCAGAGTTGACTGCTTAAGATAGACTGGAGGTGCTGGCAGGTGAATACTTGTTTCCAAACTATGGTCTGTCTGTTGAAAAATTCAGGGAGCCCTATATATAATGTGCTGTCACAGGGTTTGTCTGGAGAGCCTGAGATGCTATAGTAGTGCAACACCATGTGATAAATGTGAAATATGACAAGTGAGGGCTACTTAAGTTGGCGGCCTTTGAACTTAGGGATAGTGGGCCTAGACTCATAAATTGAAGCTGCAAACTGTGTAAAATAAATGGGATCTGTGGACACCATCTTCATTAAATCCACCCTTGTTTTTGTGCTGTTGCCAAGTAATAAAAATTCAATTTCTTCTGAAATGCAAATCATTCTAGCCCTAAATTGCTGTCAGAAGTTAAAAAAAAAAAAGTTTATTGGCAGCTGTATCCTCCATGTCATGCTCTGCTGTTTTATTTTATATGTACTTTTTAGCCATGCCAGAGTTTTTCTTTACTGTTTCACTTATTTATAACATAATGCTTCCTTTCATGCTTTCAGCGGCTTGTTTTGCAAGACACAGTCAGGCTAGCATCCATACAGATTTACTGCTGCTAAAATATGTCATGAGAATAATTGGATTAGCTGTACAGGTGACAGGTAAAGCTCGATTAATCTTTCACCCTCTACCCATAAGCAGCTTCAGAAATTCTTTATTTTTATTTTCTGAATGACCTTCGTACGCCATCTATGCTTGGTGTCTTCAGATGCTGAAAATCCAAACCTTCAAGCTGTATGCTAAACGCTAAAGGGAGGTAAAAAAAGGCATGGTTGTGGTGGATTTTAACAGACTATTCAAAACCAAACCCATTACACCATTAACAAGCAATTTTTAATGTATTCTTTCAAATTAATAAGCTGTTAGAAGCAAGTAGTGGAAACTTACAGTATCTGTGTGAGAATGATTGTGATGAGCTCATACTAAGTATTTATCACGTTTCCTTTTGGTCCTAACTTCTCCATGCCTCAGTTCACTCACCTGTAAAATAATAAATCTTGGCTATTTCACAGAGCTGTTCTGAGGCTTTATTAATTGCACTCTTTAAAGACCTATAGTTATTACACTGATATACAAAATGTCACACTGTAATTGGTGTTAAGTAATGAAATGTCCAAATAGCTATATGTGAGAAGGGATATGTCTCTTGAAGCCACTTTTACCTTTCTTTGCAGCAGTAATTGGAAAAGTAGAAAGGAATAGAAATGAAAAAAAAAAAAGTTTCCTTTGCTCGTAACTTTGCAAGACTTGTTTAAAGTGGGAATGTGTAGACTTTGGGAATCAGAGACGAAACCAAAGACTGCACAGTGGACTCAGTCTAGAAACGAGGAATCAGAAGACAAATATTGAAGGCATCCTGCTAATCTACCATTTACTATGATACAGCAGCTGAGTCCTTTGGAAAGCTATAGCTCTTGGTACTAGAAATGCTGTCTTTGTAGTCAGTATCTAACACCTTTTTTTTTTTGCTTCAGAACCAAGGCAAAGTCTGTTTGTCATCGCCTGGGGAACTGCAAGCATGTAGCTTCTCTGAAGGCCCACAGAGTTGTAGTTCATTTCTACTTGGATTTTGGTAGACTTGAAATCCCAAGTGATTTTTGGATTACTTAGGAAGGAAACTGCCTTTTCATCCTTTAAAGTAGTTTGGATATAGCAGCTACTCTCAACTCAGTTAGTGGTTACCTAGACCATTCCCTGTGGTGACCTTACAATAGAGAATTAAGATTTGGATAAGAACCTTGCAATTCCTTGATGCAAATCAGATGGAGGGGAAAAAATATCTATAACCACACATGTGTATATATACACACATATATAAAAAAGAGTGGGTTTTGATACCTCACAGTTGACATCCTTTAGTTTAAATTGATGAATGTCCCTATAGAAGGAGGAGGTATTGGAAAAGATCTGAAAAAGCCTGGATGTTCGTTGTTCTGTGGGGGCAACAGGAACAAGTTGCCAGGAATCCTAGAAATTCATAGGTACCGTATTGGGCTATAACGAAAGGAAAATACAGACAAGGATGTTGGAAGACTGTGATCAGGTAGGCCCCTCAGATGGTGACTACATTATTTTTGTGGGCTCTCTTCAGCTATGCTATAGCTGAGGGGGATAGTCTATGCCCTCAGATTGGCATAGAAGGAATCAGAAATGTGGGGAATAAACACAAAGGAAAAGCAGTGGATCTTGTCTACCTGGACTTCAGTAAGACTTTTGACACTTTTCCTTAAGATCCTCACAGAGAAAGTGATGAAGTATGGGCTGGAGGAGTGTGTAGTGAAGTGGATTGAAAACTGGCTGAATAGCCAGGCCTGGGGGGTGGTGATCAGTAGCACAAAGTCTAGTTGGAGGCCAGTAACTAGTGCTGTACCCCAGGGGTCAATGCTGGGTCCGCTCCTGTTCAGCATTTTCATTAATGACCTGCATGATGAGACAGAGGGTACCTTTAGCAAGTCTGCTGATGAAACCAAACTGGGAGAGATGACTGATACACCAGAGTCATGCTGCCATCCAGAGGGACCCTGGCAGGCTGGAGAAATGGGCTGACAGGGACCTTGTGAACTTCAACAAGAAGTGTGAAGTCGTGCACCTAGGTGGGGAACAACCCCATGCATCAGTATATGCTGGGGGACACTCACCTGGAAAGCATCTTGGCAGAAAAGGGACTGAGGGTCCTGGTGGACACCAAGTTGAAGATAAGCCAGCAATGTGCCCTTGCGGCAAAGGCGGTGAACGGTAACTTGGGCTGCATTAGATTAGACTAGCAGGTTGAGGGTGGTGATCCTTGCCATCTACTTAGAACTGGTGAGACCACATCTGGAGTCCTGTGATCAGTTCGGGGCTCCTCAGTACAGGATAGACCTGGACATACTGGAGAGAGTTCAGTTAAAGGGCCACAAAGATGATGGACAGGCACATTCTTCTTATGAGGAAAGGCTGTGAGAGCTGGGACTGCTTAGACTGGAGAAGGTCTGGGGGATCTCACCAAATACTTGAAAGGAGGGTGGTGCAGAGGACAGACAGGGTGTTTCCAGTGGTGCCCGGTGACAGGACCAGAGGTAATATACACAAACACAGGAGGCTCCTCTTGAACATCAGGAAACTTTTTTACTGTGAGGATGACCAAGCACTGGAACAGATTGCTGAGAGAGGTCACCGAGTCCATATACTTGAAGATATTCAAAAGCTGTCTCAGCATGGTCCTGCCCAGCTTGCTCTTGGTGGCCCTGCTTGAGGAGAGGGGTTGGACCAGATTACCTCCAGAGGTATCTTTCAGCCTCAATGATTCTGTGATTTTTTAATTTTTTTTTTTAAATTTATTTTTAAGCAATGTATAGTGTATTAGAAGTTTGCAGGTTTTAAATGGTTTAAATTCTGGATGTTTGTGCAGCCACAATGTCTGCTGAGAATTGGCCTTTCTGATTTACATAATCACCCTTCACCAATAGATGTTTATGCAGTAGATGGAACAGATTACTGAGATCACCCAAAAGGTGAATTAGGTTTGAATGGGTTTATCTAAACTGTAGTGCTTCACACATTCTGCTAGCACATTGCATGCTGCATTAGCTGCTTTCTGCCTTATTACCCTATAAAGCTCTAAATGTTTTGGGACTTTGTTCCTGCAGAGAATTGGCTTTCCACATCTGATACCTCTGCTGCTGCAATTAGTGTTAATGGCTGAACTAACAACCAGTTTTAAAAGAGAGGGGATAAAGCAGAAACATCTCATGAACAGTAATAATCCATATAACTTTTTCCTTCATATCACAACAAGCTGGGAGTGAGACATGCAGGCAAATGAACAAGAATGTGACCTGCTCTGGGGAGTTTAAGCTGACATATGGTTTTAAGAGGTGTCCATTATAAGCATGGGAAATTTCCAGGCATGCATTCTTTAGAAAGAACTGGAAAATCTTGAAATCTTATTTTGTAAATGTTTTTGTTTGTTTAACTTCTCAGTGAAATTTCTCAAATCTTGCCCTGCCCCCCGGCCCCCTTTTGCACTTTATGAAAGCTCTAGTTCAGAAGTTTAGTGGCAGGGACATTCACTGGAGGGGTGCACAGGGCATGTGGTGAGATTATCCAGCCAAAATGGTTCCTACAGTTCCAAATGTTTTTGCGTTGACCTCTGTGTTATCATTTCTATGGTTCAGGCAGAAGGAGGGCAATCTGCGTAGTCATTTTATTTCTAGTATCGAAGTCTGTTGAAAATGATCCTAGCTCTTTTGTTGTGCCTTATAACATGATCTGTTAAAAACAACTGTCCATGTATGTATGCACATATCTAGGTAGCTTTTAGACGATCTATTCTGAAGTGGATTCAAGATAGAGATGAACATCTCCAAACACTAACATGATACAAACTAAATTCATGCGTCATACTGAAAGGGACCTTAATTAGATTTTTCTATTTACTGTAAAATTGTAGAGATAATATTTATTTCAAACCAGTGGAATTCAAATTAGTGGAATTTTTTTTCATGTGGAATATATTAATATACAGGGCAGATGATTTCTATTCTGAAGTGCTGTGGTGCTTTTCTAGCAAGGTTAATTGGTAAAGATCTGTGGTAATAAAGAACCGTACTGAATAGTCTGACACTGAAATATGTACAAGGAGAAATTAATCTAGTGCTGATCATAATGATGTTTCTTAATCACCTGTTATTGTAAGGAAAGTCTAGAGAAGCCTGTAGTGGTCACTGAATAAGACTTTAATGTGTAATGTTTAGCCAACAGGAGGAAATTGGGGAATTTTGTTTTACGATTTGAAATATCTGCAAAATTGTTTTCAAAAGAGAAATGAGGAGTTGTGTACAGTGTGCACAGTTAAGTGAAATCTCTGGTTACACAGAGGTTATTTCAAGACTAGTGTCTCAAACAGCTCACAGCTGAACCTAACTCGAGTAGCAGCTAATGACAAATCACATAATACAATAATGAAAAAAGAGCACTATGGCAGCAGTGAGAATCAGAGGAAATCTACAGCTGTGATGGATATAAGAGAAGTCTCTGTCGTCTTTGTACTCTTCCTCTTGTCTCTAATACTCTTTCTGAAAAAGCTTCAGATAAAATCTATTGAGAGCATTTTTTTCAGTTACAACAGTAGCCTTTGTAGTTAGAAGGAACAGCTTCACACACACCCAGAGGACAGGAGATTTCTGAACAACAGCTTTTAAAAAATACTGCATTTCTTCTAGGAGGAAAAGGTGTTGGTTGGTGTGCAAATGCTTGGTGGATGGCTGACTTAGGTATTGAGCACTGGAAATGGGGAATGCGCCTATGCAGGTTTGTGGTGGTACAATAATGCAGCAAAGGAACAGAAAGTATGTCCTGAAAGACTCTGACTGTGTGCTACTGGTTTTAAAGATGTGACATCCAAGGAAGCTACATTTCATGAACTGAAAATTCATGTGTGTTCTTGAAGAACAGGAAAGATCCCATGACAAAGAATATTTCTGAAAGTCTGTGTGTTGGGAAAGATGTTGAAAATAACTACACTGAAAAGGGAATTTGCCAGGGGGAAGAGGCTAGTCAGTCCCTGAATCCATTTCATGCCTTAAAGAAGTTGAACTTTACAAAAATTTCCGGGAAATATGGCTTAGTAGTGTCAGATGTGCCACTGTGTTTAACTTCATTTCCTATGTACCGCTGTCATGAAGAAATTTTACTAAACCAGGGTCCAAAGAGCAACCACCATCCGCAGTAGGATGTGATGGATTATGCAAGCAGGACAAATCCTGGCAGACTTCCAAGGCTTTGCCTTGAGAGGTGCAGGCACAGTGTGCCCTAGGTGGAAGAGTGCTACTGTGAAGGGCTTATTGTATAGCCTGGACAGAAATCACAGCACCTAATGACTGTGAAGCTTTTATGTTGGTGAAAAGCAAGTCTCTGGCCTGCTTGGAAACCGAGTGCCTATAACACGACTGAGGGAGGTTTCAGATGCACTTGAATTGTGGCACTTGTTGCAAGGGGTGTAAGTCAACCTTGAAAATCCTTGTTTGCCTTTAGAGAGTCTTTCATGTGGAGTCATTACTTCTAGATAGTACAAAGAATGCTCAGGGCAATACACTGAAAAATAAGAAAAACAGTGGAAAATTATGATGATTACTTTCAAAAAGCTGTTTTTGCAAATATTTGGCTTCTGGCTGAAGAAAATTTATTAAGCTAATAACTCTTCTCCTGGCTGGAACTGATCAAAACCGCCACAAGCAGGACACTGGCACCAATATTGGGCAGTCTGGGATCACTCTAAGCATCAACGACTTACATTTTGTTTCTCGCTATAATGGATCTGACCAAAGATATGTGGCCTGTAAGAGCTCTCTGCATATTAAAGTGGAGCTATTTCCCTGGCTCTTCCAGACAGGTTACCATGGCTTTCACCTGCCCTACTGGGGAATAAACCATCATAGCGAATAGATGGGGCAGCTGAGCTGTTTGTTCAGAGATAAAAACAACAAGAAGGACAAAATGCCACAGCGAAATGAAGTAAGAGAATGGGTAAGCCATGTTAACACGCTTGGAAAAAGCTAAAGCCCAAGAATAGCCATTGTCAGTGTCAGAGTTCCCTGGCTGTCATAATCAATCATACAAATCGCAGTGATGTTATGTCTGCAGCAGATGTTTCTTATTATTTATGATGGGCTATGGGGAATTTGACTTTTAGTTGGATTTGTTTTGGTGCTACCATATTTTTTCCCCTAGGCTGTTTCAGGTCTTCTGAGAGCCCTGTTGCAGTGAGTCTTTTCTCAGATGATCCATAAACTTCAAAGTCACTTTCCTGTATCTGCTGCTGCGATGCTTATTTTGACACCAGACTGAATACATTTATTGAATGCAATACTGTATGTCATGTCTTCTCTTAATGGAGTCGGGCAGAGGGGTGAGCATTCTGCTGTAAAATTTCCTTATTGGTCTTTCAGAAAGAGTAGGCATTCAGAAATGGGCTGTGATTTCCCAGAAAAATGAAGAGCTGTATTTGGTGTAAGAGGGACGGGTTAGGTAGACTATTAGAAATTTGGCAGACAAAACATTCTGTAAATTACAGAGATATAGCTCAGATCTGGCTTTGTTTAAAAATCTGTACACATGGAAATTTTGAGCAAGGACTTTAGGCTACAGAGTTGCATCATGAGAACAGATTATCACCGCTCAGCAGTGAGGACAAGACACTGTTACCTAGCAACTTCTCAGAGCTGTCTTTTATAAATTCATCCTGTCATGGATGTCACGTATGTGCCACAGTTGGTCTTTACAAATCTTGCACTGGGTAGTGCTGCAAAATATATCTTCTGAGCAGTAGTATCCTTGGCAGGTATTAAATCACGACAGCCCAGGTTGTTCTTGCCCTACCTGTTTGCACAAGAAGGCATGGGCTGTGGATTAGTTCCTTATGTATGTAACTTTGCTTGGATTCAGAGATGGAGCAGCACCTGTGGGAGCTGTTACTCAACTTCCCTCTTTCTTTCTTGTACAGAATGAGAGAATGACAATGACTTGTGTTGATTCCTGTGCCTATAAGTTGCTCCATCTTTTGTTACAAGAGATGATTATGAACTGTAACTTTGTCTTCTTGAGCTGAAGAACTCTTACTCTGGCTCAGTATTAAAATCTGAATTGAATAATTCGAGATACTCTCAATTTTGGACAAGTGCTGCCTTTCTGTACCTCTATACAGTCCTCAGAGGATTTGATTCTGGATAGAGTTTGGATGTTACTGGATTCCATATATTCAGCAAGACTGGTTTAAGACCTTAACTTTTCTTTCTAATCTTTGCCTACTGATCACACTTATTTTCACCATTGTTTCCAATGGCACTTAGAGTTGAAATTTAGAAATTTCAGTCTTCATTGTATGTTTTACTTCTTGCAGTATTTTGATGTGTATGCTGTAGTACCGTAAAAGGGGAGTTTGACACATTATCCTAAATATGATACAAAAAAGATACTGTGCTGATTCCTGAATTACCATTTTTAATTGCTTTCCACTCACTCAACAGAGTGGAGTGGAAAGCATAAGCAGATGGAGTGTGGCATCTCTTGCTTCAGTAATTAGTTGTCTTTAATTTGATGCGTTATGAGCTGGACTCTTCTTCTTCAATTCTGTTATAGTACAAGTAGCTCAAGAAGCTAAGCTTTCTCTATAGCTCCTAGAAGCTGACAGATATCACATCAGAAAAGAAAATGCCATTAACAAAAAAGAGAATGTCATGTTTTGAAATGACCCGCTGTAGTAGTAAAATATTCTGGCCTATAACTTTCTCATGGTTACTTTTACATAACTTGATATTAACTGGAACTTTTAAACTAAACATCAGAGACAGTGAGAAGACCGAGGTCCTGTCCTGGCTCTTTTTTTGTGGTGCATCCTCAGCATTCTTTCTATAGAAGAAAATTTCACTGGAAATCATCACCTTCTGTAAGAACATTGTTTGGAGACAATAAGATGCAAGCCTGTCACAATAGTAGTGAATTCTACGTTAAACATATTTTGTGATGAGGAATAGTTACCTTCACATTTTATTTTATTTTTCAGATTTCTGCCTGCAATAGAAGCAGCAATGATTGTAAGAATAAGAAAGATACTATTAATGCATTTTGCAGGCTGCCTATTGGCTGGGAAGCTTCAAACAAATACTTTACGTTCTTGACTCTATGTGATAGAAAACAGCTATTATGTTAGCTTTCCTTACCAAAACAAAGAACCTGGACAGTTATGAAATGCCTTTGTGGTTCCATGAAGACTTTAGGCCGTGTTTCAAGCAGCTCAAACCATGAAAGCCAATAAAACGGTTTTCAAACCTACTTTGACAAGTACATGTTATATTATTTCTTTTTGTCTCAATTTAACCAATGGGATTATTCAGAATATAATGGCTTTGAGTACAGTTTGGGTGGGTTTTTTTTGTTTTGTTTGAGTAGAAAATGGGTGGGTAAGTACCCTGATAATGCAATGTTGAAAGCATCTCGCTTCAAGGAAACTGATTTCTGCTCTGTCTTCCTTTAGGTGTCTTGTGTTTGTGTCAAGATCTTGGTAAACTCAAGAAACAATCTGAAAAAGTGGGATATGGTTCAGTTCAGGATGCATTCAAATTCCTGTCTACACCCAACAGATGTATGTAAATACAGGACAGGGGACAGATAATAGCTTTGAACAAAAGGATCTATGGCTTACAAGATTAATGTGGACTAATGTCAAGCTGTCACAGAAAGAAAAAAGGCATATGCTCTAAGTGGGATGTGTAAAGAGAAGAGAACTTGCAATATCTCATATTTAACAGAGTATAGAGAAGACACAGAGATGATGTGAGATCAACCCTCAAATACATGAAAGGCTGCTGTTGACTTCAGTGTCTAAGTCAAGACATGATGGGCTTACAACGCAGCAAGATAGATTTAAGTTAGTATGGGGAAAACTTTCTAATATCGAGGATACATTTTACATGAGTTGCTTCAGGATATTACAAGGAATCAGTCACTAACAATTTCTAAGTGCATATTAGCCAAATGTATGGTACAGGTACTATACCACCACTAACCCTGCCTTGGAGCATCCAAAGAAATGGACTGTGTGACACCTGTAGGCTTCCCTGGGATTATGTCAGTATGTGTAACAGCATTATTTCATTATCATGATAGTACTTGATAAGAGGCAGGAAGAAAGGTAATATTTTTGGAATACATTTATTTTATTTTACAATTACCCAAATTGTAATATTCATGCTAATTCCTAACATCCTGCTCTGGCTTATTGGGTTGGTCTCAATGATCTTTCGAGGTCCCTTCCAGCCCCTAACATTCTGTGATTCTGTGAAAAGCTTACAATAACATTTAAGAAAGTGTCCTAAATACAATGTTATCTCCATGATGCAAATCAGCCTCTATTACCAGAGCTGCAGAGGCATCCTCAGCTGAAGTCTTGTTGTTTGAGGTTCTCCTTAGCTCCAACATCTTTATTTTCTCCTACTGCCTCTTACAACTGTGGAAAACTACAGACAATTCCTTCAACCCTCTGTACACACAGTTAGTCTTTCAGTCTGGCCATGGCAGGTGGTAAACTGTCGTTAAGACCACTTGTTCTAAATCCTTTACCCAGGACAACGGTGACTGGGCAGAAAAAACTCCTGCTCTTTCTGTAATACAAGCTGAATTCCTACACAATTTTCTTTTGGTTTACTTGTTTGCTTTATCCAAATATTAAGTCTTGTGATTAAGATTATAAAGTCTTTGAGTCAGAGCTTCCGCCTACTGTTTAATGCCTGCACGTGGGTTTTTCCTCTATATAAAGATGGCTGTGGTCTCTCTTTGGTACTTTCTCCCTTGCCTTTTACTTGCTCAGACTGCCTAAAACAGTGGATGAGCTTGATAATCGGAACAATTTCTGGTCAAGTACTTGGCAAGAAATGTGAGCAGAGCACTCATTCTGGAAATAGCCCTAAACCAGCAGAGCTTGATTAATTGATTAATGTCTGATTTCCCATTAAACATTTAATACATCTTATTTTTTATGCTATGTTGTGCATAATATGTGGCATATGAAAGTGGCCAGCTGGTTAAGATGCACGCTGTGCTGTTCAGCATATTGGCTAGCTAGCCAGTGTGCAAATGAAGCAAGCTGCCAAGTTGTCTGTGAGGCTGGGACATCAAAGGAAAAAATCCAAGAGGACACAGTAGAATAAGAAGGTAGAGGGGTGGCAGCAATGATGGAAGAGAAAAGAAGTATTTTAGGAGCCAGAGAAGGGGACTGTAGCCACTGCTTATCAAGTGAAGCCTTTAAATATTGAATCCACTTGCTTCCGATTGATTACTCCTGTTTTACCATGATCAGCTGTTGTCGCTCCACATGAAGACAGAGGCTGGAGCCAAGAGAAAACAATTTTGCTCACCAGTTACTTGCTAGGCAAAGTGAACTGAGTGCTAGCTAAGGGTTAGATCACAGCATATGATCATCTTGGAGAAGCTGTTCTTATTCACAGTAGTAGATTAATTAATTAGAAACTCTTATTTTGGCTCAGTGAACTATATCATCGAAGAGAGCAAAAATTTTTTAAAGTGATTCAGAAACACTACTCACTGAGCAACCAGAGGATCTTGACAGGAAAAGGAGCAAGACTTGTCAGAGGTGGGGACCTAAAGAAAATTCTTAGAATAATATTAGTCCTAGTAAAATCCATAATGAAGTACTTCATACCATTTGCTCTGAACTTGTTTTATATTATGTTTTCTTACACAAAACTTTTGTTGTTTTTCTCTCTCTAGCAACTGCTTCATTCATTGATGAAATTGTTTTAAAGAAGCCCTATGTGAGAACACCTACGCACTGTCTATTCAGTCCAGCCAGCAACAGGAGCCAGGGAATCTGGCTTTTGCAAGCACAAATTGACATACTTTCCTGTTTTGAAGCTTTATCAACAAAAGTGAAGTGTTGCCACTTAAACCATTAACACTTAAGTATAGAAAGCAGAAAGGTGTAGCATTTTTTCCTACAAAATCTACATTTATTAAGTATTTTTTTACATTCCTGTGCTTGATTGACATAAGCACTTTTTTTTAACAGAAAGTTGTATAGTTTCTGCCTTTTTATAAATGGTTTGTTATGGTGGGTCTCAACTGCCACTGTTCCTTCAAGCCACATAAGCTTTGAGTGATGAGAAGTTTCTTCAGCTCAAAGTAACTAATCTAAAATACATACAGAAAACCAGTACCTTTTAACTCAGCAGTGCAAGTCTGACAGCACCAGGTGCCCCTAAGACCTAGTGCTTCTATGACGTCATTACACAAATAGAGTCTACAAATTAAGCATGACAGTATCTGAAATGAGTGGGATTTCTTCTTTTCTTGACTCTGTTTTCATGCTTGAGAAATTAAGTGCATGGGCAGGGAGAAGCCACGCTTTGCTCCCGTTTATCCGCTGGATGCAGTGATGGGGCCACAGGGACCTGAGGTCATGACATGAAGTGTCCCCTCCCATCGTGGGGATGGGCCTGGGTAGGCACACTCAGGTCAGGGCTGTAAGAAGGGCTGTGAGAGATGGGTATAAATAGGAGACACAGATAATAAGGATGTTAATAATAAATGGCAACATTTAAAATGGAATGAGAGCTGGGGACTTTAGGTGCAGCATTGATGAATTGTTCTCTCCTCTTCTTTTTCCCTATACATTACCTTCCAGAAAACACAGTGCACTGAAATCCTAAGTAGGCTCCATGATGCTGTAATGGACTGGTATCTATCAAAAATTATTTGTATGTTAACAATTCCTTTGTGCTCATTGTAGTAACACGGGTAAGAATTACCTCCTTGACTTCTATATGGATGGTGCAAGTACTTCACATAGTTAGCATTAACACACGTGAGGAGAAACCCTTGAAAGTCATAAACAGATTTTCCCTCTTTATACCACCTATGTTCTTACAGTAAACCTTCTAAAGCTCATGCTGTCCATTTTAATTATATTCAGATGAACAAGTTTTAAACTCCACGAGAAATATGGCTTTAATGATGCTTTATTGATGCGTGCAAGGAGGCATGAAAGTAGCTGCAATACATAACACTATTTCTTTCCAAGAGGCTTTAATTGCTTTATACTCTTATGTAACAGCGACCACTCTTTGTGTGGGGGTGTGTTAAATGCACATCAGTGTGTTTCTGTTACGCCATTTCCAGATGACAAATATGGAACTGGAGAGGATCTCCAAATAGCCTTTGCCACAGCCACTCACATTAAAGGCCTTAAAATTGGGAGCGTGTTAAAATGTCACATAACATCTAAGACTGATTCAATTACCCTGGCTCATCGAATCAACATTTTATTGTTGATTCTTGTTTTCATTTTCTTTCCTGTGCTCATTATCTCACAAAAATCCTTCCCCCTTCTACTAAATAATTTTTTATTTTGTGTGAACTGTCATTTCACTTACAGTAGAAGAACCTTTAATCACAACTTTGGCAGACATCTTACACATTTTGGAATGGGGATGAATTGATCAATAACCTAATGGGAAGACATGTCTTTGATGACAGTACAAATCAGCTTGGATTACTGATTTGGATCAGATTCCTTACACCTAACACACAGGCTGTGATGTGGCCTGAAAATTTCTACCTCAACACAATCAAGGTTCACAGAAGGTGAGTAGTTTCGTTTATGCATTTTGGGCCTTCATAATTTTACTTTGATAATCTCCAAGGGTTTTGTCAGGTAGCAGAAAAATTTAAAAGTTTAAAATCATTAACAGCTGCAGCAAATTCTCTTTCTGAAACCATGCCTAACCCTTTAGGGAGATGCTGCTTTCCTGGGATTGCAGACAGCAGGATCAGTTCAGACTTTTGGTTCTCTTGCAACTTCTTCTTTGGGAGACTGAAGTGATTCTTCTAGGGTGGGTTTGAGAGTATTTATACAAGCTTCTTGTTATTTTAGGGCTAACCCTTACACCAGTCAAAAACAGCGAGAGAGAAAACCTCTGAAGTTAGAGGGTAGAGTGTAGGAAAATTTAAGCATATTTGATACTTAACTGCTCCTTGGTCCTTATGGATTCAGCACAATGAAGTCACATCTTGTTAATTATGGAGGACACGTTGCCTGGCAAGGTTATGGAGCAGTTCATGCGGAGTGCCATCGAGCAGCATGTACAAGACAACCAGGGGCTCAGGCCCAGTCAACATGGGTTTAGGAAAGGAAGGTCCTGCCTGACCAATCTGATTTCATTCTATGACTGGGTGACCCGCCAGGTAGATGAGGGGAAGGCTGTGGATGTGGTCTACCTAGATCTCAGCAAAGCCTTTGACACAGTCTCCCACAGCATCCTCCTGGAGAAGCTGGCAGCCCATGGCTTGCACAGGTGCACCCTGCGCTGGGTTAAAAACTGGCTGGATGACGGGGCACAGAGGGTGGTTGTGAATGGTGCCACATCCAGCTGGTGTCCAGTGACCAGTGGTGTCCCCCAGGGTTCAGTACCGGGCCCAGTCCTGTTCAACATCTTTATTGAAGACCTGCATGAGGGGATTGAGTCTACCCTTAGTAAATTTCGGATGACACTAAGTTGGGAGGGAGTGTTGATCTGCTGGAGGGTAGGGAGATGCTGCAGAGGGACCTGGACAG
>VWZK01019769.1:91297-116906 GCA_013396935.1 Baryphthengus martii | reverse complement strand
CAGGGGAGGTTTAGGTTGGATATTAGGAAGCACTTCCTCATGGGAAGGGTCATTAGGCGCTGGAATGGACTGCGCAGGGAGGTGGTGGAGTCGCCATCCCTGGAGGTGTTTAAGGAAAGATTGGATGTGGCACTTAGTGACATGGTCTAGCTAGGTGTTGAGTTCATAGGCTGGACTTGATGATCTCAGAGGTCTGTTCCAGCCTCAACGAGTCTATGATTCTATAATAGCAAAATAGATTCCCTTTGTGGCAAAGCATGCTGTGTCAGGATCTGTAGCCTTCTGGTGTAAAAAGTACATGGAAGATACATTACGAGCTATTTTACATCTGCCCACATATCCAGTTGGCTGTAGGTTTTGCATCAGTGCAAACGCAATTAAATATTACGGCCTTGAGAATGAAGACAAACCAAGTTACACTTTTTGACAAAATTCTGTTTCACAGCCACAAGTGTGTGGCTCTGTCAGATACCATCTACCTGTGTGGGCTGGGAGCAAAGGCTGAATCAGCTCCCTTTCCTGATGTGTGTATTCAGTTCTGTCTAAAGCTGGTGCTTCCTCTGCTGATACTGAGCTCGTATGCCCAGCCTTTGCTCCATTGCTAGGATTAAGGTAGCCAGCTACCTCTCCCTCCCACCATGCTGCCCACTAAGGCAGCTTTACCTGGGCAGCCTTCTCCTTCAGCGTCAGCCCTGGCAAGCAGAGCACGGGGTCAGGGTGTGTTTGCAAGAGGCGCAGGCATTCAGAGGCGTGTGTGGAGAGGGCACTTGAATGAGCTGGTCTGGGGAGCAGCCTGAACCTGGAGCAGAGCTGGGCGCACTGCTGTGACACCTACAGGATTTCCCTCCTGTGCTTACCCCTATTTGCTCTGCCCAACGCTTGCTTAGTTTGAGTAACCGCCTACTTGCTTGTGCCTCCACCACAGCTGACTGTAGCCTTCAAAACTGTTATTTTTTAAGCTGTACTTTCTGGGAACTGCAAGCTAGTAGAGAGTAACTACTGTGCTCCCATACATTGCACCAGCACTTGGGAATCATTTGGTGATGCAGTCCTGAAGAAATCCTGACCTGGTGGGAGCTACTAATTTCCTGCTTTCCACTCTTTTTTAGCACATGAAGCCACAAAAAAGCAGGATGCTACATGTGCTCCAACCTGTAATTCCCAGTATAGCCAGCTCATGCACAGTTGAAGGGTGTCTATTTCAGCTAGAATTACAGATGCTGTGTATTTTGATGATGAATCTTCTACAAGAACAGAGAAAGGTAACGAATTAGTTAACACCAGATACATTCCTGTTTACAGTCCTCGTGGCTACTGCAGTTTTATTGTTAGTTTTTAGCAGTTTTGTTTGAGAAGGGACTTAATATCAACAAATTTGTTGTCTGAAAATCAAAGCCTGTCTGTGAACATTTGGTATAGAGAAGTTTCAGCTCTCCGAACAATCTTCTAAGCAGGCTTCTTTTCTCTTCTTATGGAGGTTTTACAACTTCACTGTAGAAATTAATCAGGAATAGAGGAATAACATACTACTTCTCTTAAACCCCCCAAAAATTAAAAAATAGCTTTTTAGCTTGTTGTTCTTATCTCTGCTGAAAATGTGGTCATGTAAATTCTGTGTACTGAAAATTAGTAATATAGTTCTTGCGCAGACCTACATAGATGCCTAGATGGGGGAAGAAGCCTCAGCGTAGTCCTTGTTCCTTGCTGAGGTAAAGAAAGAACTTTTTATTTGCAAGTTTTCATATATTTCTATTTTGTTACTTTGAGGGATTTTTGCTTAACTCCTGGGGAAAGAGAATTCCCAGTAGAGCTCCACAGGCAGACATTTTTGTCTGAAATGAGTGTGTATTTAATATTAGATATTTACCGGGGTACAGCTGGACCTCAGATATGTTTCACAGAATCACAGAATGTTAGGGGCTGGAAGGGACCTCGAAAGATCATCGAGTCCAACCCCCTTGCCAGAGCAGGATCACCTAGGGCAGGTCACACAGGAACGCATCCAGGCGGGTTTTGAATGTCTCCAGAGAAGGAGACTCCACAACCTCTCTGGACAGCCTGTTCCAGTGCTCTGTCACACTGTTTCAAGTTTTCTTACTCAAAAATATGCAACAGCTTCTACATGAGTATTCCTCAAGGAGGTGTGAAATCAGTTATTCAAGAACAGGAAAATTTGTATTTTGCATGACTGCTTGAGCCCATAGGCAGCCAAGTGAAAGGGAAACATTACTGCACTTTCCTCTCCTGTGCCAAACATCTGGCTTGGATGCCTACACCGTGAGCATTCAAGAGTCAGGAAGATGACTTCTATGTGGCCAGGTTAGGCTGATCTCTGCTTTTGTGAGCTGACCTCGTACTTTAACTTGATGCATGTGTGTCTCTTCCTGCAGGTCTTGGTACAGGCAACCTAAACTGCTTCTGACCCATGTCTATTCTGAAACAGAAATGGTGCAGCTATATTTGTGGATGCCAAGTCCAAATTAAACACCCCTGCTCAGTCTGGACTAGTTATTTTGGGCATAGTGCTGCAAGATCTGGCATCCCTGCTTCCAGACTCAAACTGATATCATCTTCGTGTACCTTGCAGGATGTGAAAATACAAGCCTGGAAGGGTATTAGCTTGATGATTAGCTTACACTTCATCAGTGGATGAGCCATCATCTTGGACACCCTACATTCTTCATATATGGTGCAGAACACGAAATTCAGGAGCGCAGGTGCCATTCACCTACTCAATCACGTCATTGCAAATTAGACACAAAGCACTGCTACTTGGATTTGGTCTCATGAAATAGAGTGAAACAGTGGAAAATAAGGCTCTAAATTTAGTCTATTTAGAATGACACACCACTGAGTATTCCCATTTATTTTCAAAGATGCAATAAAACTGCATGGCAATACTAGTAAATGTCATTAGCTCTTTGAATTAATAAAATTACTGTTGGCAGCCAACGGTAATAGATTAGAGCAATTCTCATCTACTACATTAGAGTAGTTCTTGGCAGTGTGAACATGATGAATCTGAGGGCTTTACAATACAACCATCCAACTAAAACTTGGAAAATAAATTCTCAGCTTATAATCACTTCCTTTCTTGCCTCTCTTCATTCAAGATAGTATGATTTACTTTTCCAGAGAGTCATAAAATTTTGTTTAAAGTTTTTATTCATTTTCAAAGATGCAGTTGATTGGTTAATGTGTTTTTTTAAGGAAAAAATCTCATTTTAAAACAGGACATTTTCAAGCTATAAGAAATTTACCCAAAATCACATTTTTTTCTGTGGTTTGTTTTTTTAGGCAGATAGGTTGTGCATTTTCATTATACAAATACATTAAGTCATGCCATCTTAAGTGGACTATGAATATTAAAATACTGAGCCTGTTCGATAGCTTCTTTAGAAGCCTTTTCAGTCTGTGTCCCAAGCTTACCAAGTGTGTGGTTTATTAATTTTTTCCCCAGTGTTTAATAGCTGTATTGATAAAACCAGCATCATCACAATAGCATCAGCACTCTATAAACTGTCAGAATGCTGCAGAAGCCAGTATTTAAGTTCTTAAGCTTAATACCAGTATCTCTGCTGCTGGTATAACCTCCTGGTATTAGTGGAAATACTGTTGATTTCTGTGGAAAAAATAAGTCCTGCTGAGGTTGTTATCACCAGAATGGGACTGGGAATGGGATTATGGTTCCTTCTGTTTGTGAACTGACCTTTGCTGTTCCTATCCTCTGTCTGGACTACAGTTCAAACACTTCGTGAGCAACAGAGCTAAATCTGAAGAGATTCAGAGACTCTGAACTGGTTGAGAAAATAGCATGCTTTAATTCTTCACCTATTTGTGCTAAATATTGAATCATTTTAAAATAGCTATACTGAAAGAAGAGAAGAAAGGCAGCTCTTTCTACTTGCCTCAAAAGAGATGCTGGTAAAACGCTGAGCAAATGCTCCCTGTCACCTTTTAACAACTGAGTTCATTTGCTGAAGAGGACTGTTGTTACCTTTTGATAATCACATCTTTGTTTATCAAAGGCATTGAAAGATGTTGACAGCTCTAATGTACAACAGCACCTATATGTTGCTTGCCAGAATTGCTGTATGTGGATTAGGGTTATCAGAAGATCTGTACAGATATTGAAAAATACATTCTGTGCTCTTTCCCCAGTGGCAGATTCAGGGAGAGCTAGTGATTTCCTCAGATTTGAACACAAAGCAACTGCTGAACCTAATGGATGCACTCTGGAATGACTACTGACATTTAGCATTCTGTACGGCAAAGGAGAACCTGACAGTTGTCTCCTTCAACACAGTAGTGACAACTAGGCTTATTTTATGGAAAGTTGAATCTCTCCACATTATCTTAAAAACATGCATCCCATGGGCTAAGTACCAGGGCTTTTTTCACTTATTTCATTTTCCTTGCTGAGCTATGTATGTTTGCTTGTCTAATACTTCACCTCTACATGGTTACCACTAAAGGAATGCCCCTGAAGAACTGAAGTTAAAGCAGTATTTATGCAGTCAGAGGACTACTGAAGAGTTAAACATTTCTTCTGTTTCTTCTTTACAACTAACCTTCTAGTACTACTGTAATAGAGAAGCAGAGTTTTTTATAAGCTGAGCAAAAGCCAATTAATCCTTTTCTGCTGTTTGATTAAGAACAATGTAAAAGGGTGGGGGAAAAGTACAGCAATGCAGAGATAGTGGAGCCCAGTGTTTCTGGATTTACCCAAATTGCACAAATTATAAGCAATTCTGAATCTCTTTCATGTACTTCCTTCCCATTTTCATCATTATATTATCTTCTAAATTTTCTGATCTTCTGAATAGTCTATGCAGAGACAACTTGCTACAGGCAATGATCTACTAAAAGTAAATGCAAGACTAAGTGCTGTACCAATACATCTTGTCCTTCCCTGCCTACACTGGCCAGCCTTCCCTTGGTTTAATTCAGGAAGGATTTTGACTTTGTTACTGCTTCCAGTTGTTTTCATTCCAGAATGGATGGTGAATGGAAAAGAAAGTAAAAAATAGTTGTCTGCAGTCTACCACAGAAGCAAACTGGTTTGACAAATGTGCCAGATTCACTCAGTAAAACCAAAACCCCTGGTTTTTTTTTCCGTTTTTTTTTTTCTTTTTTCTCTTTTACAGAGTCCAGAAACTTATAGCAAAGACAAATCATTCACAGACTTGGAGACTCCATAAAAATTACTTTTTTTTTTTTTTTTGCTAAAGTGTGTAAGTCCAGTAAATATTGTTAATTTAACTCTCTTAACCTTATAATCAACAGGACAGAAGACAATTTGTATGGAAAAATGTGTACTTGTAGGCATTTACTTTCACCAAGTAATCCTCCTAACCACTTGTTTGTTCTTTTTTCCCCAAGTCTTCGAGCAAAAATGGATTCTCAAGTGATTAGTAACTTGAATTATGAGCATTCAGAGAAACTCCTCCATGATCTGAAAATGTTGAAAGCAAATCACAGACACCTAACAAAACAAAAATACACTGAGGCAATTTCAAAATATATCGCAGAAAGATGTGTCTAACTCTTATGGTGTGAAATTAGTTTAGATAGTTCTGCTTTTAAAACTAAATCAGAGGTATCATCCAATGTCATAGCGAATAATCCAGTATTTTGGTAATAAATCTGTTGGATGTTGTTGTAACTGGTCATGTCGGGAAAGCTCAGATCTTCAGCAAAAGGAAATAATATAGCTAGACGAAATGTAACTGCAACTCTATAGATGATCTAGGAATTGAATTAGGCTATTTAGAATCTTAGCCAAAACACCAACTTTCCTTTATAATCCTGGTTCAGGGAAGAACAATATTGACTTTCATAAGATCCCGAATAACCTTACATATGATGTTCTTGATCGCTGTTCTGTGCAGTTTCTCCTTCTCACCTAAAATTTCTCTGCCTGACTCATCATTTTGTTGAAGTGAATGTTTAAATAACTGTGGCCAGCTTTCTTATCTCTTTTGGGAATTACTTCTTTTTTTTTTTAATGGTTGTGTTGTGTGGGGAGCTATGTGCAGTACATTCCCAGTTCTCTTGCTACTGATCAACAGTTGTATTCTTAGAGTTGCAAATAGCTGATGTGGGAGGCAAGGAATAGAGACTGATGGGTTGTGCCGTAATTTTTGCAATGGATTTTCGTACACTGACAATTTTTCAGCAAGAAATGGCAAGTAAAGAAGGCTCCAGAGGATCCTAAAGGAGAACCAATAACACCAGTTTCAAAACATGGGATGCCGTGCTTAAGAAACAATGGGTACCACAGTTACAGGAAGAGTGATTTATAAACCTGCAGGATAAAACTTGGGATTTCTGCACTGTGTTACATTTTCATTTACTATTCAGTCCACGGAGGGAATCCATTGCTTTTTGCCGTGGAACATTAAATCTTTTATCTGTATGTAGAAATAGTTATGAAGCAAAGAGTAAATTGCATAATGCTCTACTTAATATCAGTTGGTATTACCTGGTTTACAAAACAAGGAGAAGTTGGCACAGTCTGTTTGCAAAACATTTTCTAGAGTAAGAAACTCTAGAGTAGCTTCAGTTCCAAAGCTATTACCTTCTGCTCACAATCATGGTGGAGCACAAGGTTGATTTTCATATTTTGAGAAGATTTTTGTGAATTTTATGTTTGCCGTATCTATTTAGAGTAGTGCCTAGTACAAAGTCCCTAGTACAATCTAAGCCTTTTGTTAACCTTTACGTTAAATCTAATTACTAAATAAATAAAGGAATTTATGAAGCGTTTTTCAGGATGGTGTTTTCCCCACCATATTTCTGCCAAAATTCTCCTGCTCAGACTCCTAGCTATGCAGCTACTTGAGCTGAGCTGACATCCCGGTTTAAGTTAGAACTAATTCTGTTCAGTGATTTTACTTTTCAGCTCAGTCTCTTTTAAGTGACTGTACGTTCTGAAGTTAACGGCATATTTTTTCAGACAGTGTCTGCTTCCAGCAGTGATAACGCTCAGTGTTTAGAGTTAATGCCAAAGATGGGTATGCAAAAAGGCTCTTGCTTATACTTGCTCCTATGGAGACCAAGGTCACTGCTAAATCTTGTGTACCACATTGAGGGTACATAAAGTAAAAGGCTGCATCTCCAGGGAGGAGTGGACCAGTGAGGTGTTCCACCCCATATACATCATATTTAGTATAAAGCTGAGGAACCACAAGGGCCAAGCTCTTCTTCAATGGCTGGCACCTGAGGAGGACTCTGTCTGTTCTGCCTTCAATCCTGATCTGTTTGTTCCAGAATCCAGCTCCTGAATCTGGTTCCCATCTGCCACTTAGTCCAGTCGGGGACGTCCCCAGTGCCTGCCCTGCAGCATCCATGGCGTTGGTGATGTAATTGCCATCGGGTGGCTGGGTTCAGTACTGGTTTTATATATGTTTGTATATATTCCATTTTATTATTATTATTTTCACTCTAGCTATTTTAATTTTCTTTTCCAATCCATAAGTCTGTCTTCCTTATTTCCTTTCTTTTCTCCTTTGGGAATGGAGAAGGGTTAATAGAGAGCATCTGTCTAGTGGCCAGCCCTGCCCTAACCCATGACAGCTGAACACAGCACTGGTTTTTGAAACACTGCTTCTAGCTTTGTATCATTTGCTGATACAGCAAGGTATGGGGACAAGAGATGGGAGAGCAAGTACAGCGAGCTCTCTTTTGAAGAGAAATTTTCTTGGCCATCCTTTCTCATTCAGCTAAACATAGACAGTAAAACATTTCCTAAAGTAAATCAATTTGAAGTGAGGAAAGAAAATTAACTTAAAGTAGAATTACTTTTTTTTTAGAAGAAGTTGATAGTACGTTTTGTAGTCCTCTTTAGTTTATATTGTGCTTACAGAAGTCCAGATAACAGAGATTTAATCTGCTATGAGATGGATGGAAAAGTAGGTTTTTATTTAGTTTTTAACATTGCATCTTCTGAGAGATTTATTTGCTCAGAAAGCATCTTTCGATTTAATGAACAATGTAGTTATTTTTTAAAATTTGATGGTACTATGATAGGTTCTATACAATACACTGTCTAGTATTTGTATTCTATTCTGGCATGCTCTAGGTATATCATCATCATATTATTTACATATATTTTCTGTTGATGATTTCTGAAATACATTTCACTCTTCCTTTGATGTGCTTTTATCATTCGACTCTGTGAATACAATTGTTGATAAGACTGGCTGTATCAAGACTACAAAGAAACAGAGAAATTGCCTATGTCTGCTATCAAGGTATTATATCACCCCTTGCTAAGTTGAGAAACATACTTGCTTGATGTTTATAATCCACTTTAGAGAAATATCCCTCCCACCCTCACAAAACTCAAAAACATGCTGGAGAGAAAGCTGGGGATTTTTAGCCTGGATCTAAGCTATGTCTCACTGTCTGGACTGAAGGCTCACTGACTGTTTTGCTTTTCTTGTTTCTAGTGCCATTTGAAAAAGTCATAATTTTCTCCCTGGAACTAAATGAAAACCATTGAATGCCATCCAAAGTGACTCTCAAAGTGCAGGTCCATTTCAGCAAGTCCATAACTAAACTCCAGGTGGGTATATTCCTACTGTCTGCCAGAAGTCTGTCTGCACCTTCTCATCTGTGATGTAGGTGTTTGGTTTGCTCACCTCCATGATAATAAGTCAGACACCTGTTGAGCCCTCAGCTTGCTGCCCTATCATGAATATCTCATGTCCCAGAAGACACTGAATCTGAAAAAAAAATCATTTGGTGATTGCCTACTGCTGCATAGTCAATGAAAAACCTAACCCTGAAAAAATGAGCTGGATTGCGGACAATGGAAAATGTGCGTTTACTTATCTTCTCGTAACATATTTTCACTCAGCCTTGCATGAAAATTCATTTTTAGCGTTGCTATGGAAAGTAATATAGAAGTTGCCTATCTGCTGGAAGTCATACAGTGGAAAATACACTGCCTCTCCAGCAGTTTGTTTGTTTCAGGTCTGTAAAAATGCTCAGGCTGAGTGGTCAAAGCATTTCATCTCCAGCCTTATTTTAAAGACATTAGTTTAAAACTTGCCTCAGCCAGAGTATCTAGGAACCTGGAGAAATAATTTGTGTCAGCAAAGCATCTTGTGTGATAAAGCATCTTGAACTTGTTTATTCCTAGCTCTTTTCACAGAGGAATTTAGTATAAATAATTTACTGCTCTTCCCTTAGTTCAGTGCTGTTCAACAGCTATTTACAGCACAACTCTGGAAGGTGTTGAGTGTCCTTGGTGGGATCGAAAGGCACAGTTATTGATGGAATATACCAATGTTTCCACAAGCAATCTCTGGGAAAAGTTTATTTGAGAGGAAACCATGTAGAAATGTGCACACAACCAAAAAGCCGAGTGCATGTGGGAAGTCAAGTATTGAAACAAATAGGATGCAGGTACATTTAGGTAAGATTGATTAGGTGTATATAATATTGCTTAGATGTAAAAACAGGCAAGTTAACAGACTTAATAAAAGATAATTCATCGTATTAAAAAAACCAGGGCTGTGCTGTAAGGAAAGCAAATTACAGGGAAATGAGGCGGTCTGGGAATAATACTCTTGAGTTACAATTACTTTCCAAGCACTATCTGGAAGATGCTTTGTTCTCGAATGACTACGTGCAGAAGTTGGCTTTTGAAAATACACTGTGTCTGCTTGTTCTCCTTCTTTCATCTGGATCCGATTCACTGATGTCAGCCTAGTTACTGCTAATTTATAGCAGTGTTGGTGAGCAGGTGTTTTGACCCAACATCAATGTGCAGTGAAAGGTATGACTCCAAACTGGACTACTCACATTACAAAGCATGACATTACTTATCAGTTGTTCATTTTTCTCAGCAACATGTGGAAATACACCTATGCAGCAGCAAGGTAGCCAAGCATGCATTTCCAGACTGTGTAAGGCAGATCCTTACACAGGCTGGTACTTGAGAATGACATATGACATGCTGTTTCACTAACTTAAAAATAAGTAAAATGGCCACTGAATTTAAGGGTGTTATAGAAGACAAAAACTTGAGGGAAAAAAAGGATTATGAGATGTAAAATGAAGGACTACTTACCCCTATGTGAAATGAGCATTAAGAATTGGATATAAACATTGGGAAATGTGATATAAAGTCATAAGCTGAATATCAGAGAAATAATGTCCCAAAGACAAGGGGAACCCCTTGACTGATATATGGAAGGACTGCTCAACAATGACCTGATTTTAGCTCCTGAGGTCTTTCAAACTAGCTTGGAGTAAGCACAGAAAACGCACAGTGCAGGGTAGGATTCTTGTCAGTTAATGGACTAGATAACTTCTCTCATTTCATGACAAGTTTTACATTCTTAACAAATGTAGCAGTTTTTGTCATGGATCTAAATATCTTGTCCTTGCTTAGGTCTTGTTACGCATTTGGTATCTATGCAGCACTAACACCAGTTTAGCCAGTTATCCAGGGACTTCTTGCCAAGTGCACGAAAATTTATAGTTGGCATGCACCAGCCTTATTACCTTCTGTTGCCTTTGGCTGATCTTTATGGCAGAGACATGAGAATGAGTCTGAGGAGCAGTTTCATCCACCAAACCACACCTAATAGCCATACAGGTTTTAGGTGGCTCTAAATTACTTTGTGTAACTTGTCTGTTAATGCTCGAATCATGAGGCTAAGAATTGTTGGGGGGGAAAAAAGTGCTCCTTGTTTTGAATTTAAGAAGTAGCAAATTGTAAAGCAAGGAAAAAAACCCAACTTTGTTAAGGTCTTCATACTGCCTAACTTTATCTTTCTGACCTTAGAGAAGTATCTCCACAGACTTTGTATGATAACACTGAGAGAGAGAGAAGGATGCTTCACCCAAGTTATTTAGAGGATGGAGGGAAACTTTCCTCTTTGGCACTTTAAGCAAATTGCATTACCTCCCTGGTGAGTGTCTGATAGCAACTGAAGATATTTGGCACTACTGGCTCAGCAGTCATTACAGCACATCAGTAGTAATGTTTTGGAACTGAAGTACTTGATCTGCTCATCAGGAACTAAAGCTGAGTATCCACTTTGTTGTGCCCCACAGGGATGGCTGACTTTGAAAGTGTTGCTCTCAGCATAAGACATACCTTACCCGAGAGGCCAAAGAGCTGAAACTGGAACGCAGAGTTGCTATGGACAGTTTTGGTTTTTTCAAGGAGCACACTGGGCATGGCATCAATAGACAACCCAGTGAAGTAAGTGTCCATTCTAGAAATGGGAATGGTAGGTCTGGGAAGACTTTTCCACTTACAAGCTGCAAAATTTGCATCAAGGCTATGGTTTGTTAGAGTGCACTAAAACTTTTCCACAGATACCTAAAGAAAAAAATCTTTTCCGCTGAAGTGAATTTCTGCTCATGCTAACTGCCCTGGTAAATATGTGAGTCAAAAATAATAGAATTTGTGTCAGTCTCTATTGCTTCTTCCTCCTCAAATACCACTCTTAAAATTTCTTGCAAAAGACACTACAGCCATGGAGGGATACATGTGAAAATTTGCCCACCTCTTTAATGATCAGCAGGGCCCTCTGTTGTTGCATGTTGTTGTCATTTTCAAAAAACTGTGCAAATAATGATCTGAAATTTAATGAGATTAAATTGCCTATTTACAGAATAGTCATGTGTGCTGCTTATCTGTTCTGTTATTCACAAGAAATAGGCATTTAGCGGCATCAGAGAGCAAACAGAAAAAGTTTTGGATTTTGACATGCCTGATTCTTCTGTCAAATGAGTATCATTATTGTCTTCTCCTATGAATCCATTCTGCAAACAACATGTTCTTATACAACAAAGTGAATATGAAAGCTAAATAACTAATGAATACAGAGTTTTCCCAAGCCAGCCCAGAACTGTATGTGTTTTGAAAGCCAATGCTGACAGAGGATGCATTACACTGTGAGAGACTCAGAAATTTTCCTCTATTCTTACATTCACATGCTACGTTCATCTGGAAACCTACAAGTCTACTGTGCTGACTCAAGTAAAATTCACAGTTGCCTCTTGCTATATCACAATATGTCATTCAGTGATCCCACTGAGGAAAATGTAATTACCATGCAACATCTTGTGCTGTCTTGGGATTTCTCACTAGGTAAGTAAGAAATAAATTCCTGTCAGTACTGCAGAAATGCTGTTGTAGAGATGTAGGAACAGACCAGCTGGGTCATAAGGCATGATGCTGTGTTAAAATTACTGGTCATAGGGGATACCTTTTAGCTGCAGGCTGTATGGCTTTTCTTTCCACTTGAGTGTGCAGGAACTTGCCCGCTGTCCACATGAACACTCATACAATGAATTTAAGTTCTCATAATATCCCTGTAAGGTAGGAATCAGAACAGAGGAGGAACTAAGGGTCAGAGGAATTGCTGCGTGTCCCCAGTCTTCCAGAAAAAAAAAAAAAAAAATCTCTGTTAAGAAACAGAAGTTGACTCCTTGGTTTCACCTAGGATCTCCCTCAAGACTGCATTTCTTCTATAATGCAACAGTATGTAACAGCTGTAGGTACTGATCTGCTGAACACAAGAGTGAAATATAAGGCTTCTGTACTGTCCTCCAAAATACTTTCTGAGCCTCTCACAATCCAGCTGCCTTTTCCTTTGGAATCAGGACCTCCTCTTGCAGCTTTGTTCTGCCACCATAGTGTGTTGATTGCCTCATGATTGCCATGAAGAAGAAGCATTAACAAACACCCACATATTTCCCCAGTTTGAGTCCAAAATTCAAAGCTCCTATTGTGGACCTGTTGTGACTTCTTAAAGATAAATACACAAATAAAATCAAGGGTAGTTGATCACTCACACTTATAGAGAACAGAAGAGATTCTCACTTGCGACTTTTAAAGCTTGTATGTTAATTCTGATAATGTAGCTGTGGGTGTGAATAATAAAAAAGAAGATGCATAGGTAGTAATTCACATTCATTTTGTTTCCACTGGAGCTAGTTCAATGTAGACCAAGGAGACTGAGATCTCAGATTATTGTCAGAAAGACTGATAGCTTCTTATACCAACATTTAAACATTAGGTTAGGATAGATGAATAAAGCAGCAGGAAAATTGTAAAAAAGCTGCAAGGAAAACCAAGTTGTCTGCAATCCAGGACTCTGAAATGACAGAATATATATCCTGGGAGAATAACAGGCTTATTGTTTTTTTCTCACTTGCTCATTTTCATTTGTTTGCATTTTGCTATTGAGATCGTCTCAGAAGCTTTAGCATAGAAATCAAGTATTTTGAAAAGTTTTCCTTTGATATCTGTGTGTTCAGGACAGTTCAGTTTGTCATGAGTTTATGAATGAATGCTACAGGCAGCGTTTTTGCAAAATGCAATTACTGAACGAAAGCATATAATCAGCCTGAATAAGGTTGGTTTGATTCATTACTGATGCATCCTCACTAACTCCAGTGGAACCCAACCAAAGGACAATGTGGGCTGAGCACTTCTGTGCTCCATGTACTCCAGAAGAGCCCTTTGGAGCTGATCTTCAGTAGGAGAACAGCTAATATATGGGAATAATGTTTCCCTATTTAGATTTCAAATATATTTTTCTTCTACAGAATTTCTATAAAAGATTACTTTAGAGCACATGAATATAATTAAATATTAGCTAATTTCAAGTATTTCAAACAAAGTGTATTGGTTCCAAATTGACCTTGTTTTACCATTGCCTACAGTTTGTCCAGCTTCCTGCTCCAGAGTTCCTGAATAATTCAATGTGTTATGGTGATCCCTCCTGTAACTGGAAGGTATGTGAAAGAATGACTTTCCATTTGTTTGGATTAATGAGTGCAAAATTATACATCCTAATGGGTTTATTGGATTCATTATGTTTTAAGTAGAGCTTCGTATTTTTTAATCTCCTTCCACAATATTGTGCTGAACTCTCCATCACTGTACTCATCTGGATGAGAAAAAAACCCACCACAAGAACCAAGGAATTGTCAAGGTTTAGGGTCAGGGCAGTCCACTAGACCTATAACAGATGCTCTCTGTTACCCTTCTCTCTCCCTAAAGGAGAACTGAAAGGGAATAAGGGAGAGAGACATGAATTAGAAAAGGAAACTATAACAGCTTTTATGAAAATAAATAACAAAATAGGATTTGTTCAAAAATACACAAAACCAGTGATGCTGTAGCAGGCACCAGGGAAGTCCCAAACTGGACTCAGCAGCATGTGGGAACCAGATTCAGAAACATCTGGGTTGGGATTGAGGCCAGAACAGACAAGAGCCCTCCTCAGATGCCAGCCATTGAAGATGAGAGCTTGACCCTTGTGATCCCTCAGCTTTATATTATATATGACATATATGGGATGGAACATCTCTCTAGTCAGTTTAGGGTCACCTGTCCTATCCGCTCCTCCCCACAGGAGCAGCCTTTTACTTTCTGCACCCATGATATGGTACATAAGATTTAGCAGTGACCTTGGTCTGCATAACAATCCTTGGCAGTAACTCTAAACATTGAGCATTATCACTGCTGGAAGCAGACACTGTCTGCAAAAATCTGCCATTAACTTCAGAAAGCGCAGTTACTTAAAAGAGACTGAGCTGAAGAGTAAAAGCACCGCACAGAATTAGTTCTCAAACCACGACAGGAATGCTCGAGCTCAAGTTCCCTTCTAGCCTCACAAATATCCTTGGAAATAGAGCAAACTTGAAACTTATAAAAAATGTAGTCCTATAAAAACTAATCTAAACCACAGTATTCCTGTTTTAAATATAGTGAAAAGAATTAGCCATCTATCATGACAGCAGCTCGACCTGATGGGCCCTGCAAAGTAGCGGTGACATCAGTGGGCTCCCTGCTGAGCCAGCAGTCCTTCTGCAGTCAGGTGCTGATGCTGTTCCCTGGAACAACAGGTTGTTGTCAGCAACTCCTCTTACACTTGTTCTCTACGATCTGGAGCACAAGGGTTGCCTGGATTTCTGAATATAAGCTGTGCAAGTCCTCACAGCCATCGTCCTGCAATAAACGCATGTAATAAGCTTGCCTAAATAATACATGTCTAACTTATCTGCAGATTAATATTTGATCTTTTTTTTAAAAAAAAAAAAAAAGTATTTCTTTCCAATAAGATAGTAGCTTAACAGCTATCCAGCTGCCAGAGGAGGGTAGGTATAAACAGGTAAATTCCCTCAAGAGAAAAAGTGACGAGTAAAACAATTTAAAAATACCAAAACTACTAAATTTTCACTTTCTTTTTGGGAAAGAGAAAGAACTTTTAAAGTGGACCATTTAATGAGCAGTGTTCCTGGATGGTCCTTTGTTCTGTGTCACCCTCTGAGATAAGGCAGTTCAGAAGCTGACCTATCGTTTTAATTGCTTCTGGCTTCTGCAGATGTGAAAAGCAAACACCTGACACTGAGGACACTGTTGGCTGCTCTGCTGCTTTTCCAGTGCTGCACTTGCTCATTATGATGAGCTGAAGAATTAGTACTAATACCCTTTAAAAAAGTAATTAATGGTATGTATTTAATCTTTGTTCTTTGACTAACTGGAGTGCCTACAGGTACTCTAAAGGTAGTAAAATAAAATAAAATTAAAAAAAATGAAAATCCATTGTGTTTCTTAGTGGGCAGTGTAGCAGTAGTGTACCTGTGTCACAATGCAAAATGTTCAGAGATGAACAATGACAGTGCACTGTCATGTTACTCATGAGAATAGTCCAGACGCATGTTTGTGTTTCCTCTTGCTCCTTCTAGGAGCTAGAGCAATAGAGCAGTATTACTTATAAACATCTCTGTTCCAGTGAAAGACAGAGGAGATCAAACCCAGAGAAGGACGGTGGTTGAACACAGGCCACATTTCCCTAGTTCGTCTCTGGCAGGGGTATTTCCCCGATGCTATCTAAATGGCGGAACAGTGTAAACTGCATTTAGGATTATAGGGTTCTGGGAAGGGAACAGTGAAACATTTGTGTTATGGTATATATTCAGAACTGGTGTGATGAAGTGTCCATTGGGATGAGACACACCAGAACGAGGTGAAATGTTTAGCTTCATATTTGAAATCAGCTCACTAAATTGATCCAGGGCAAAAATTTCCTTAAAGAGCAACTTTATTGGTAAGAGCCAAGATGACTGCTGTGATTTGAATGATTACTACTTTATGTTTGTCTTTATATTTACATTCCTGAAATACACTAGTCCTCACCATTTACTTTGCACTTACACTCTGAATTTCTACTAGGAATAATTAGAACGAAAGAATGTGTTACCTGGAATATAAATATTCCTTAATGTCTCAGAAATTCATACCCTCAGTGTGCTCCTGGAAAACAAATTCATTTCTCTTGACAGTAGGAACTGAAAAGATCTATATTCAGGATTTATTTCCAGTTGACACTACAATGACACTGTATTTGCTCCCCATTAGTTTAGGAATCCATGGAGCATTTAACAAGCTGTGAAGTCTGTCATTGCAGATTTGATTCCCAGCATGTTATTGATGTTTTTGCAGCTTACTTTTTCTCCCTGTAGTTGGTCCTGGCACAGCAGCTAAAATAAACCCAGAATTTACAGGTTAATGCCATGTTTTGTTTCCTTCACAGGAAGCAATAACAAAATTGTACTGCCTGTGAAATGCAATATAGGTGTGAAACCTCTGAACCTCATCCATTTCTCTCCTTGACCAGTGTATTATTTTGACCAGTGAATGGTTTATGAAACAATAGATTGAAGCAAGGATAAGTCATCACTGAAGAACACAGGGTAGGAGAGTATCATTACAGCTTGGTTATTCTCTCATGTTGAAGAGTAATGACACAGAAAATTACAAGGAAACAAATGTTTAAAACTGATGTAAACTGGAGAGCTGGACTGCTCCTGCAAACTGTTGAGCAAACTGTTGAGCTGGTAAAGCTAATATGCACTTAATTTTACTGGTGTGAGAAATTTTATCTATGACCATGCTGATAGAAATCAATGGGACCATCAGCATCTATTTTCCTTGGATGGAACCAGAGTCCTCAGTGCTTTGTGGGAATTAGGACTGCCTAGAAGTTCCTGAGATACACAAGCATGAACATATCTACCTGCAGTTGATTGCTATTCATGTTACTTTAGCTACACTTAAGACTTGTCTCTTCAGGTTAAAAATAGTCCAGGGAATTAATTGCACTCCTCTTTTAATATGATTAAGATTCTGAATAATATTTAGACACCATGTATCTGTTTCAACAGTTTAAACTTTGCTATCTCTTCAATTCTTTCTATGGGCAATTAAAAAATACATGACTGCAATTCTTCCATCTCTGCCAAATGGATTGATGAATTTTAATGGAGAACATTTACTACAATCTTTAATTAAGTTTGGCAGTCTGAAATCATTAATCTTTGCTTTGAAACTATGCATTCTATCATAAGCATTTAAAACCTTACAACTCAATCTTGCTATAGGTGAATGTCTGTGTGATAATGCACCTTTCCAGAAGGCTGCCTTTGCGTCTTTTAAATTGCTTTTCCTTTGCTCATGACATAACACAAATCATTAAGGATTTGCCTCAGCAGAGGATGGAGCAAGCCTCAGTATGACCTTGCTTTGGCCAAAACCAACCTTTTAATATTGAAAGGTCATTGTAAAGGTTGATAGGCAAAAAATCTGATTTACTCTCTCCAGCCCATGTAAATCTTAATACAGAACAATCAAACAAACTGCATTACCTGCTGTTATTCTGCTAGATTGTTCAATGACTGCTACTACTGATTTCCTTGTGAGGGTATTTGCAGTAGTTTAGCCTTTGGAGTGGAAATAATTTCATTTTAATATGCTTTTTGGAGCACAGCCAGAGTTGCAGGCAGTATTGTATGTGAGGCAAAAGGAAGTGCATGCCTTGAGATCCTGAATACTTTTTCTAGAAGAAAAAAAGGAGTTTCTAAGAGCATCAAAGCATAAAATCTTTCTGGTAGTCATCTTGGACTCTTTCATGAGCTGCTAGAAGTCCTTCGAGTTGTTTTACTGGTGGTTTAAAATACAGCATACTTAGATAGATGGGAGATGAGACACGCCAGAGAACTCTTCCAGGCAGCTGCTGTTTGGAATACAGTGATTAACAAAACACATCAGCTGGGGATACTTCTGAATGATGGCAATCTCTGTTTGATGTAACAGTTTCAGCTGTTGTGTTGGAGTACTCGGCATCCTGTGAACTGGAACAAGTCTTTCTCATATAAGCTTTGGAGTTTCTTACTGTTTCTCCCTTGAGGCTGGAATCTTTTCCCACCTCAGGGCAAGATGGTGGTGTGACTATTTTCTCCTTGGGTGTGTAGCTTCAGCTCCAGGTCTGTACAGAACTGCAGTTGGTAGAGAATTTATAATAACAGCCTTAAGGAGTTAAGGAATACTATTCAGGCAATACAGTAGAAAGTAAAGCTGATTTTAAAAAAAAATCACTAAGTTTTGCAGACACTTTAAATATATCCCTTAAATCTCCTTATGAAGAAAAATCCTTAGTTTGGAAGACTTTGATATTCTCTCTTTTACAAAATCAGAAGTAAAAGGACAATGCAATTGGGGGAAAATTAAAACACAAGCTTTTACTTAAGCCCCTGCCCCATCCTACACACACACAAGAAAAGAAACATCTTTCAGGTTCCTGGAAGAAGTTATAAAATTTAATGTCATGGATTTATTTTTTTCTTTTTAGAAGTGGTTCATTTTAGGGAATGGGTGTGTGAATCATTGGCTACTCCATTATTAAATAATCTTTTGAAACATTCAGGGTCCCAAATTGTTTGTGCCACTGAACACACGTTTGTGCACGCTAACAGACCACAAGTTGGAAGTTTCCAATGGTCACAGCACAGCCATGTTGTTTGATGCAGGTGCACAAAACAGGCGATGCTGAGGAAAACCTAGGATTTTCCCATCCATATAACTGAAAAGTATCTCACTGCAAGTACACCCCTTGTTTAGTGAAATCCTGGACACCCCAAATTGTGTGCTAAAGCTTCCACTGAACTGGAGGAGGGTGTCACCCCTTCCATTTCATGTGCACTGCTGCTCACCACTGTGGTAGGATTAACCGCAGATTTCAGGAATGAAACCTGGCTTGAGAAGTGGTTTAGGGCATGATTAAGAAAATGTGTGGTCTTTTCCTTCACAGGTGGTCACTTGCTTACTCCAGTGGAAGAGATTTTTGGCAGTTCATCACAGTAATACCATCACATTTCAGACTTGAAGTTGTTTTGGGGTATGTTTTTTCTGACTCCACACTCAGGAGAAACAAGGTAGAAGCAGCTTACCAAAAAACATGTTAAAAATTCAACCCACTCCAGTAACGTTGTGTCCTTTGTCATCATGTGCTATTCTGTTGCATTCCTGGAATATGTTTTAAAAAATTGGGAAGTGCGACCACTTATTTCTCAGATTCAGAAAGTTAAACTCTGCACAGGTTATATTATCTGGCTGGACTACAGATGAGTCAAGGACGCCCTGTGGTGTCAGGTGTAAAATCTGGGCTAAATGATGAAGTACACAGGTCAGAATAGAGCTTATCCGCTCTTGAGAAAAGCTGGAAAGTGAGAGTAAGCCACCTGCCGTGGCTAGAAAGAGGGAGTCAGAACTGTTGCCCTTGTGGAAAACTGTTGAGTTTAATATTAAGTAAAAGAATCACATGAAGGGCGTTTATAGCTAGTTTGTTTAAACCTTGAAATCAGGGCAGCCCATCAGGCTAAAAAGAAAAGTTAGAATACAGCTTTATCAGCCCTAAGGCCAGTCTCTGGTGAGTTCAACTTTTGAAAAATGAAGACATATCCACTTTCTGGATCGTATGAAACAACACTTAAATTACCGCTTTATCCTTTTTGCGTACTTGTTAATTTTGTTGAAGAACAGCTTATTCATGCAGTCAAATGACAACTAACCCAACCAAACATCCAGTAACAGTGATTCAGTCATTTAACCTCAAGCTACCTATTTCTACATTCATTCCATGTTTCACTCTTTAATGTAATTACTCCTTTTTGGAATAGACGGTGATGAAATTATCTGACCTTTATATATTATTACTTGATTAGATTTCCATACTTGCTGGGAAAAAATAAAATCAGTTGCTGAACATTCTTATGAATATTCAAGTGCTTCTGCATGTCCTTCATGCTCTTCAAAAGAGTTGCTATGTAACAGAAAAGTATTCTCCTTTCTTCTTCTGCACCATAACTAAGAAAATTTTCATTAGTAAGTATTGAGTTTTACGTCTGTTTTAGAAATCAGTTTAATCTGTACGAACATCTTCAGGCAAACATATTTAGACCAAGGACTGTCTGTTATCATTGTGACTACCCTGATCACCTCTGTTGCCTCACTGGCTGAACTGAAGGAATTTAGACTTGTTAGTTCTCCAGGAATCAGACTTAAGAATACAAAAAA
Source organism: Baryphthengus martii (assembly GCA_013396935.1). Taxonomy (NCBI): domain Eukaryota; kingdom Metazoa; phylum Chordata; class Aves; order Coraciiformes; family Momotidae; genus Baryphthengus; species Baryphthengus martii. Next base: position 96,511 of record VWZK01019769.1, on the reverse strand, counting down.
AAGACACTTGGCTGCTCTGATGCAAAGAGGTATGAGATGGGGTTCAAAATATTGATTTGGCTCTCTAGTCAGTCTGTTTCCAACACTGAGATTCACAATACCCATCACGCTAAATTCTCAGATACTTAATCCAGATAGAGAGAAAGAACAAGATGACATGTGAAACTCTGGCTACGACTATGAACAAAGGTGACGCTTTCCTCAGACTGCAAGAAAAAGAGCCTTAAGATTTTCGCAGACAGCGAGGCAGNACATCTGGAATATTGTGTCCAGTTCTGGGCCCCACAGTTCAAGAAGGATAGGGAACTGCTAGAGAGAGTCCAGCACAGAGCCACCAAGATGATTAAGGGAGTGGAGCATCTCCCTTATGAGGAAAGGCTGAGGGAGCTGGGTCTCTTTAGCTTGGAGAAGAGGAGATTGAGGGGAGACCTCATTAATGTTTATAAATATGTTAAGGGCGAATGTCACGAGGATGGAGCCAGGCTCTTCTCAGTGATGCCCAATGACAGGACAAGGGGTAATGGGTACAAGCTGGAGCACAGGAGGTTCCGCTTAAACTCTAGAAGGAACTTCTTTACAGTAAGGGTGACAGAGCACTGGAACAGGCTGCCCAGGGAGGTTGTGGATTCTCCTTCTCTGGAGACATTCAAGACCCGCCTGGACACCTTCCTGTGTGATGTCATTTAGGTTCCTGCTCTGGCAGGGGGATTGGACTTGATGATCCTTTGAGGTCCCTTCCAATCCCTAACATTCTGTGATTCTGTGAAGATAACCTGCACCCATACATAAGTCTCTCTACTGTTCCCAAAATTGGGGTCCAATGCACGAGCACTGGCCTGCCAGGATTAATGGGCAAACTCTCAGTGCCTTGGTTTTAAACCTTAGTCATTAAACCCACAGATTTAGCTTCTCTTGACTAAACACCTACCAGTGTAGGAAGGAGGTGGGGAGGCACACCAGCACAGACATTCCCCTTCCGCCTGCAGTGAGAGGACAGGCTGAGCCCCTGAAGCCCTTAGAGGTCAATGATGGGGCAGAATCCCTTCTGAATCCCATGGAGGACCCCACACTAGAGCACTTAGCTGCTACCAAAGAAGGCTGTGACTTTGAGGGAAGCCCACGCTGGAGCAGTCCATCACTGGGAGGATTACAGCCCACAGAAGGCACCAGGTTGGTAGGAGAAGTTTGTGGAGGACTGTTTCCTGTGGGAGGGACACCACATTGCAGCAGGGGATGATTGTGAGGAGTTTTCCCTCTGAGGAGGAAGGAGCAGCAGAAACAACATGGAACAGACTGGGACTGACTGCAATCTCCATTCCCTGTTCCTCTACACCACTGGAGGCAGAGTAGGTAGCAGAGCTGAGCCCGGGGAAGAAGGGAGGTGTGGGGGGAGAAGGTGTTTTTAAGATCCAGTTTTATTTATCACTGTTCTATTCTGATTCAATTTGTAAATTGGTGGTGGTTTTGTTGTTTAAATTAAACAGATTGTTTCCCCAAGTCGAGTGTTTCTTTTGCCAGTGACCATGATCAGTGAGTGTGCCCTCTCTGTCCTTGGTCTTCAACTTTGAACCTTTTGTTGTGTTTTCTCCTTCCTATCCCACCAGAGATGAGTAGGAGTAAGTGTGAGGCTGTGTGGTTGCTTTGTTGCCAGCTGGGTGGGCTTAAACCACAACAATGTGTTAACCATTATTTATTTTATAAAACAGAAAAATTCAGCTATGAAGTCAGCCCAGGTTGCTCATGGCTTGATCCAGTCATGTCTTGCAGAACACCAAGTATGGGGACTATACAACCTCCCTGGGCATCCTGCTTCTCTCCTGAATTGTCCTCAAAGGGCAAAAACCTTTCTTCCTTACATGCAGTCTGAACCTCTTTTGTTTCCTTTCATGTCTGTCATCTCTTGTCCTCCTACCATGTCCCTCTGTGAAGAGCCTAGTTCCTTCTTTTCCCTAACCTTTTTACAGGTCCTGGGAAGCTGCTTCTGAAGCCACTTCTTTCCAGGCTGAACAAGCCCTGATGCGAGTCTGTCGTCACATATCAAGAGTTCCAGCCATTATCAGCTTGGTGGCTCTCCACTGAACGTGCTTCTGTTCAACAACTTTGTTGTATTGGCTAGTGGTGGAGCCCTAAATTGGACACAGTACCTAGATGTGGTCTAGTGGGTCCTAAGTAGAGATAACGTGTTCCCTCAACCTACTGGCTGTTCTCCTGTTCACGCAGCTCTGGACACAGATGTCCTTCTTTACTGCTGTTTAAACAGCTGAACAAAACTCTAATCCTCTGTTTCAACCTGCAGAGTGATATTTGCTCAGGCAAAGACTGCTTATTCATCTGGCTTGGTTCAGACTGTCTGGAACATACTCTGTTGGCTTCTGTCATTTTTTAAAGGAAATTGAGCAGTTAAGACTGGTGATAAACAGCATTCACAGAAAACCTTTGCAGATCCCAAAGGAAGCAAACTACATCAACACTCGGTTCACAATAGTTCTGTTGTCTACGATATCAACTTCTCACCCGAGGACTGGATTTACTCAGACATAGGGATCAGCCTATTGACTTGGAAGTCTACAGCCATGGCAAATTCTCAGCTAATGCACCAAAGAAGTACACCTCCTTCTTCGCCTATATATTTTTTTAACCTTTACTCTTCTTAAGCACTGAGACCAGAATGCCTGCCTGTGAGTATCAGGATTTGGAATAGCTGCCTCTGTCATTCTGGAAATAAGGTTTCACGTGCCTGAGGAGAGCCAAGGGAGGAGACAACTGCCTCCAACAGAGCTAGGGTGAGACTGACTCAATAGAGCTCTGGTGGAGTCCAACCAGACTCTCTTGCCAGGAGGCACTCACGTGATGAACGTGTTGCTCTCTCTGCTCCCGTTACTGTTTGTCCTTTAGCAGCAAAACTGCCCTATAGACAACAGAAGCTATATACTAGTGTTGTCTGGTAAACATTTCTGGCTCTGAAGCCACAGAATTGCAGCGTTTACTAAACAGAGAAAAAATAATCTACAAGTCAACAGTTTAAAAGGAAAGGAGAGAAGATGAATGACTCACAGGTTGCTGCAACACTAAGCGTTTCAAAGCTGTGATTCTCAGAAAAAGTGCTAGAATAAAGCATTATTTTACTAGGTGGAAAAAAAAAAATTCTTAAGCTGAGATATTGATCCCCTCATTTCTGCAATGATCAATGAAATTATTAATCATCATCCAAAAAACCACGCAATGGTCTCTAGAAACACAACAAAGATCTCGCATTAAAAAACACTCTAGACATGGGTATGCACAGCTACGCACTCCTGATATGGAAAAGCCCTTCAGACTGATTCAAAATGGAGATTGTTGTTTTCTGTATTTTTGCCTTAAGGAATGGGCTATTGGCTATACCTGGGAATGGCTTCTTCCTTTCACTGTGAGAGATGTGGCATTTTATGAAATGAAAATATCTTCCTTTTTTGACCAGTCTTAATCAAGCTGCCCTCCTAGCATGTGGACATTAGTTAAAAGAATCCATCTAGCATGTAACTTTCCTCGACTGGAAACCAGAAAGTTCAAAATAGTTTCCCAGGGTCTATACAAGCGTTGGAACAGAGGAGAAAGCTGCATATGGGATCCATCATCATAGCTAAGCAGAAATGCTGTGAGCTGGTGCAATGCAATTAATACCCTGTGACATCGCCCCTGGAAGCAGTCACATCCACTCCCCTTTAAGTTAATAGTATTTCAGGTGTTGAGACACTGCAAGGTAAGTTCTGGACCTTTCAGAGCAGGTATTTTGGTGATGATATGTTCTGCATTTGGCTTTCGCAGGGTGCACCACTTTGTAGCAGCAGCAATCCTGTTACGGGGCGGTAGAAACAGTTTACAGCTGGAGTAGATTTGTTCTTCAACTATTCTGATAAGGTCTATGTTCTGTTTTCTCTGCCTCATCTGCAGTCCCTATCTCATTCCTCCAAAAGCACAATACAGCAACAGGAACTCTAGGAGCTAAAACTTGCAAAATGTTGTCTTTGTGTGGTATGAGCGCTCTACAGAGCCTGGTATGCTACACACCATGTGACAAATCTCCGTTCCTCCCCATTCTGCCAAGCACCTTCATATGCAAACACAACAGTTGCACACAAACAGGAACTGTGTATATATAACAAACAACAGAAAAAAATTAAATATGAAAATTAAGACAATCTCTGAAGAGACTGTTTTAATGACAACTATTAACTAATATACCAAGGGGAAAAAAACCTGCATTCTTGGGTAAATTACTTTGGATAGGCAAATATGTTTTTTTGAGTGAAATAAACTGCTGATCAGGATAGAAATACATGGTCCTTAGCTTCTTTTAACTAAATCAGTGTTCCTCTATGGAAAAAAAAAACCCAACATCTTACATTTTAATATGAAACCAAACATAAGAAATGAGAGCAAAATGCCCATGGTGCATAGTAATAGAACATGATTTTGTAAAATGTTCAAACTCGTAATTGATCTTTCAATTTCTTCTGGGGAAAGGCTGTCAAAGGATGCAAGCACTGTGGAGACAGATTTTTCTCTTTAAACCTGCATGTCTATTAGCATTCCCTCCAGAAGCAGAACTGAAATAAACCGCAGTATGTTTCACACCTGTAGCTAGAAGACTTTCCTGATTTTCATAGCTGGATATGCAACGTCCTTATGCACTTAATCTGCATGTTAGGGTTTTTTTTGCTTCTACAAGAGAGTGTTTTCTGGAAGCTCCCTTTTCTTTTCCATTTGCATCTTTTACTCAGCTCGTGAAGTGTCTAACTTTTTAAATCATTTGACGTGGCAAAAATGCACATCTGTCTATCTGCTGCTACAGCTCAAGAAACTCCAACATTTCTTAAGACAGCTGTTGACTATGCAAAGGGCAAAACAGTGCAAGCAGAACCCAGAACCTCAAACCTATTGCATGCATTTTGACCACTTCTGAGGTGCTAATTCATGCATGCAAATATTATCTCAACAACGCAAATAACTTTTCCAAGCAACCGCGATGTCCTCGGCTATTTTACAGTATGTGCTGTCACCCGGAGGGGCAGCCCCCCTTGCAGCCACGCACCCGGCAACTTACAGCCCGTTCCCACGGGGCTGGTGCTGCACGCAGGGCCGAGCTCTCCCCGCCGGAGCGCTCGCTGTCCCCGCACCCACGGACCGGGCGGGGTCGAGACGGCGCGGAGCTCTGCGGCACGGCCGGCAGGC
>VWZK01019769.1:74255-91103 GCA_013396935.1 Baryphthengus martii | reverse complement strand
GGGCAGACCGAGAGCACTCGGGCTGCCAGGCTGGCGGGGCCGGGTGCAGCTTCCCCCGCTGGAGCGCCAACTTCTCCAGAGAAAACGAATCATTGTTTGAGGGCGCTTTTCTGTGACGGTTCGCACCGATAGGCTCTGATGTTAATGGTAAGGTATAAAGGAACTGGCAAACTCGGAAGAAATGGCACGTTTTGGTGCAAATAGTACTTTGTCCGGCTGCGAAGGCTTAGCTACGCATCCAGCCAGCGCTGAGCGGCTCCCTATGACAGCCTCTGGAGCTGTCCCGCCGGAGGACCCGCTTGGGGTAGGCAGGACATGGCAGCAGATTTCTGCTTGCGGTTTTTTGCCTATAGGAACAGTATTACACGCTGACTAATCGGAGCCCTGTGAACAGTTTATGACTTCAGCTGTGCCGCTCTGTTTCCCTGCACAGTAGCTCAGCAGAGAGAACATGTATCCCTTTCAAATTCAACCCGCTTCATCTGTGCGCCCTGCTGTGCTGCGGGAGGTGACCTTGAGAGACGTATTCGATGTTTTTGAGGCTCCTACATTGCCGTGCAGGTTTATTTCTCAGAAATAGCAGACTTTTGGTCATGTTTTTGTGGTTGAAATACACCGCGATATTTGAAAAATGCAAGGATATTGAAATAGCGTGTGACACAAATTCTAGTGATAATTTGGAATATTTTAACAGCGTGTATCTCTATGGAAATTGTCCCTTGGTGAAGGAGCACAACACACTTCCTGAGAGATTACCGCGGGCGTCTTCCACCCTCATACCTGCTTCCTGTAATCACGACAGTACAAGTTTATGAAAATAATTATTTTATTGATGGTTTTTAACAGTATAACAAATATTTGCAATTGACTTTGAGAGCTTTTACACTGAACATCTCTTTACTTTCCTCCTGTTTTATTCCTTAGTTGCTAAAAAAATGTGATCTCCCAGATCAACTCGATGATACTTTAGCATTGATGTTTGGAAGGATTTTTTAAAATTTACTAATTGGGATTAGTACATTTTAGGAGTCTTCAATTCTAATTGATGTGGCTTGGGTATAGCACTTTTAAAAGCCCATAGAAGCCTACCATTTTTGGTAGATCCTTTTGGATCTTTTTATTTAGAGTTGTGTTAAACATGGCCATAATAGATTACCTGGTTCCTCTGAAGCACTGAATTAGGATTTTTCTTGGATTATAGCGTCCTTTTTACTTCTTGACGGTGTGCAGCGTTATGTCCTATAGACAGTTTTAGCTTTGTCATAAGCCACGTGAAAGTCAGGTAAGCCTGTATGAAAGGGAGACCACCGTTTGGCTTGCCAAAATCTATCTTAAGACACAAATGCAGGGATTTGTTCCGTATGAGTTTTTAATTCTCTGTACATTTCAAGGCAGCTTTAGTTCAGACTAGCTGAAGTGCAGTCCCTGGACTGACTGCTCATTAATAGTTGAAATGTTTTAGTTGTGTTTCTGGAGCTTATCTGATTGGAAAAGGCATGAGATAAGCCTGCCCTGCAGGCCTACTGCCATTAGGGATGCTTCAGCCCAACAAGTGTGCTTCCAGGGAGGATGTTCTCCTAGGCAAGACAGTTCCCCTGAGCATTCTCCCAGCTGTGGGCCATCCTGGCTTTTGTGGACCAGCATTGAGCTTTCTCCACTGAGCATCCCAAAAAGAATACTGAACCACTGACTGTTTTCCAGAGGTGGCATGCTATGGAAATTCAACTCCATCTTGTTCAGCTTGATCAATGAGGAGATCTGAGCTCTGAACGGGGGGTCTTAAAACAACTGCAAATATCCAACTGAGTGGAGACATTACTGAAAAGATCCCTCAGTGGTTGGGACTTGAGAACAAAAAGATTTATACAGTACTTCTAACAACCATACAAAGGAGAAGCTACATGGCGTTACACTGCCGCAGTAGGGGTAGTAAGAAGGATCCTTTTTGCCCCATGGGGTAGATGATGGAAATATGTCTGGGACTTGCTTCCAGGACTGAAAAAGATGAATTATTAACAGCAAGACTTCCACTTTCCCATATATTACCAGCTGAAATGCTCAATAATTTTATCTGAAATTTAAGAACTTGAAGTTTTGCTTTCTTTGCAGAAGATCTGTTTCTAGGAAAATATAGCATGCTTTTCCAGACGTTTTTTCACATTTCTGGAATGAAAATACTCTTTGTGACATAATTTTTGCTTTTGGCAGCTCTTTAATAACCTCTTTTACAAAGAACAGGTGATGTCCAAAAAGAGTGACTGTGGCAAAGAGTACAAAGTTAATGTCCTGCTCAGAGAATGTTGACTAATAAAAAAGAATCCAAGATCATTTAAAAAAAAGGATTTTTTTTTTCCCCTGTTTCCAACTGGATAAGATCTGTAGGAAGAAAGACCACAACTTTTAATGAACCTAGGCAGAAAAAAAAAATGCAAAAGTGATGACTATGCAGTCTCTCTCTAGTGATACTTTATGCTTTCTTAAATGCAGAGTGAGGGAAGGTATGCCTTTGATTCTGCTCAAAACAGAGAAGGAGAGAGAAGGAGAGCTGTATGCCTCACACTTTGTATGTGGAGATGATGACTGAAAATGCTGATATTTGTAATACTGACTGGTTTGAGTAATTGGAAACAGAGACTTGCACACCCAGGATACTCGTAATCTAAGTGTTCACTTTTCCAGTCAATTGAAAGAACTGTTGTGGGAATAGGAACACCAGCCACAGGCCAGAAGCAGGACTGGTGTTGAGTGTGAAAGCAGCATCATTAATTAGCAAAATTGCATTACAGCATAATAGTGTGCACAGAAAACAGAACGGGAAACCGAGCTCAGGATATTTGGATTATTCATTGTAAGTCGTCTGTGCCTCACTGTGCTTGGCTGTGTGGCTTGTCATACTGCACAATCCTCAGCTAAAAGAAAAGTGAGAATTAGGATGAGTATGCGTTTTTTTTCTTACTTGACACTGAGCAGGTGACATTTTGCAGTAACTGTACTGATAAGACATACTCAAAATTTTAGATAAATTTTTCAAATTTCCAAAAAATGAGCTAAACATTTGGGTTTGAAAACTGTGAAATGAAACTTAGGAACTGTCAAATGACTACCTTTATAGGTAAAACACAAACACTGTTAATATTTATATGTAGGGAAAAGAGGCAGGTAACAAAATAGGTCATATTTCATCTGCTTAGTGATAATTGTCATTTTATACTTAAGGTAATCCCTTGACTCAAATACAGCTTGAGTGCAGTCTTCCTGCATGGCAGAAAATGGCAAACTGAAGATACTTTTAGTATGCTTTGGGGATTTCAGTGCAGCAGGAAGGCTGCGTGAGTGATTGGGAAGAGCTGCAGAGTGACACACTGAACTTGTGCTTTATCCTGGGATCTGCAGACAGTATGATGCTGTGCCACACTGAGGAGAGCACCTCACCCTCCCAACATTTTCCCTTTCCTTCGGGTCTCTCAGTAAGCCTCCACACTCTCACTCTTCCCTCAGGGTATAAAAAAGGTACTGGCCAATATTCATGAGCTCTTTGTGCCCCATGTTTATCTCTGTTTTTATATGCTGTAAGGTCAATTAAGATCTTCTTAGTGCAGATTCTACTTTCTTTTAAGAGCCTGTAAAACACTTAGGACAGTGCTTTTAAAGAATTAGTAGTAAATGTAAAACCTGTGAATTGAAGTTATTCACCTTTATTAATCAGAATGAGGAGAGAATATATAGTAAGAGCTGTAGGATTCTCTTTGTCCTATAATATCTACAGCCAGAATAATTTCGTGACTCTAATCATGTCACATAAACATCTGTAACACTCATTTGAAATCTCTTTTTAGATCTCCCAACCTTGTGTCTATACCGCTCATCCAACATCCTTTCTTAACATTATACACTTTGCTTCCTCTGGAGGAGTGCGAGTCCAGCACCGCATGCCTAATGACTGAACTGCCCCTGGCAGTACATTTTCTTTCCCCTCCTCCTCACTGCCTGTGGGAAGCAACTCTGCTGACCTCCATCCCAGGTGTAGGAGATTGAAAAGCTCCTTCTCCCTCTGATGCTAGCTCAAGAGAAGTAGTAGGGGCTTAAGATTAAGATCTTTGTGCCAGATGCTATAGGGATGATCAAAACAGACAATACTGGCTTCAGAGAAAGAAACATCCAGGATAAGTCAGAAAGACATTCAACAAGTATTGAGACAGACATGAAGAGAGCGAAGGCAGCGGTTAGTCTGTATGCATTTGTATAGTTGAGCGGCCTCAGTCACCATATTAACTGCAAGGAGCCAGTAGTCCTAAGTGTTGCTGAAAACAGGAAGGCAGTTGTAGAAACCACTGCAGAGGATGGTTTTAAATTTAAAGAAGAGACATAGGAAGTGTGATATTGCTATAATTCCTGTTAAAAGGTATTTCAGGTACTTCCTTTTATACAGTTCCTAAAAACTGAGGTTTGTCAGGGTTGGTGAGATGTCAGAAGCAGGACAGAAAAGGTTAATACCTGATGTATTATCCTGTAGAAATTGAGCACATGTATGCCTTTCCTTTGCAAGCAGCTCCCTTGATTTCAACAGGCTGATGCATACCATAGTAAGTTGCGTATATGGTTTTAGGATTGAGACTTTTGCTTCTATGCTTTTTAGGCCCGGTGCTGTCTTTATTTGTGTGGTTGGTTTTGGTTGGGGTTTTTTTTTTTTTGGTATGAGAAATGAAACACTATTACTGAAATGGCCCAGAAATTATTTTTTCTGCTAAATGGAGTTCATTTTCTCTAGCTTTGCCTTTTCATTGTTTTCTGAAGCAGCTCACTGCAAAGCCGTATTTAAATTGTCAGGCTAAATAAGTCCTTTCAAAAGTAGTGCTTAGAGAAATACAAATAGTGTTCTCATACTCAGAAGTATTTTACCACACTGAGCCACTAGAATGCAATGTGTCTCTTTGTCCCATTTCAGTGATGTGATGCACTTGCTGCGTACGTTTCTGAATCTATGAGTCATATAAGTAAGAGCCTAGCTTGTTTGCTTCTAGCAATAGAGACAGGATGGCTGAATTCAGTCACAGAATCAACTTTTCTGGGAATATTTTCACATAAGCATGTTGATCAAAGAGTTCCTTCATCAGGAAGAAGAAAGAACATACTTAAAATGAACTTTTCTTTGAGAAAAGATAGATTTGTGCATTATTTACTCTCAAGAAATTTAGAATTAAAAGATACTCCTTTCAAAGCAATCTGATCTATCTTTGAGGTTAGTGCAGCTCAGAACAGGACCTGAACTGGGCTTTGCAGTTGAGCAGGAGGTAGGCTAGATAACTTCCCATTTCACCTAAAGGGTGGCAGCATCACTTTCTGCCTCTGCTTATGGTTTACAATTCTTCCATGAAAACTGTAGTTCCAGTTCCTTTGTTGATCTTCAGTAGCCCCTGCTTATTTGCTGTATTACAGTGCTGAGGAGATTGAAGGTCTAACTAGTTTTCCCTCAAAACTAGTTTTACATTAAAAATTTTGGGGTTTTGACCTAAGTCTGATCTGGGATGAAAACTGACCAAAGGCCTTTTTCATTGGCCAACACTTCCAGTTTTAAAATTAGATCTACCTGAAAGTATTCTTAGTGCATTGGAGACTCAGCCTCCAAATCATATATACTCCTCAAACAGCCAAGTTCACTAAGAAACGGGCATTTTGGTTGAGATTTTGTATTACTTACTTTTAAGAGGTTGTGTCCATACGTGGTAAGACCCTGAAGAGTAGAAGCTAGAACAGAGCCAAATAGAAATGGTTCTTTACCCTCTTGCTATTGCATCTGCCTCACAAAAGGTAGGCATTTAGTATTTATACTCATAATCAAGGTTGTCTGCTGCCTCTAAGGATAAAGGTGACAAGAAGGAAGATGTGCATTATATTTCAACAATATGTTTGCAAAGTATTTCACCTCTCACATTTAAAAGTGATTACTAGAAAAACAGCAAAATAGAACAATAAAAGCTGCCAGACTGAAAACTTACAGTCTGATTTCTTTGCTGATGGCAAATTCCTCTGGAATTCTAATGAGTAGAATTACAGCTATGAAAATAACAGCATTAGATATGTATCACCATCTACAGTCATACCTACGCTGGGAGAAAACAAAGTGGGCACAATTTTAACAAATGCAATAGTCCTACACAACAGCTGCTTGCACAATCCTTTCTTGTCACAGGAGCACATTTGATGAGCAAGATAGATGCTTCTTGCTTGCTGAAATAAAGAGCACGTGTGAATCTCTTCAGATGGGAGTCACTTTGTCAACAGAGAGGTGTAAGACAACGAGTAAATTTACTTATCTCTTTAACTGATGCAGGCATGCAGGTCTAAAATCCATGATTTCTGTATGTTGTGTGGGCTGGCAGCAGTCACTGGCAGCAGTCCATAAACTGAGAAATATATTATGCCCTGTCATTTGTGCTGTTTTTAGCTAGTCAAAAAAGAACCCTAAAATAAAGGCTAAAATAAGTGCAAAGGTAAGAATTGGAAGAAAAAAACAAACTGAACACAAAGAAAGAGAGCTGGTAAAGACACGAGATAGAGATTTCTTGGCCAGATAACAAAACTGGAATGCTACTTAGTTTGTTAGCCCCTGTTGGTGTCTCTTCCCACTACAGTGGTGGGCACAGGAGCATGGAGAATCTCAAAGGGATAACTGCTCTGAGAATTTTTGAAAAGAATGAACTGTTTGCAGCTGCCTTCAAACCTACCTCAGAGGGTAAATTCATCCTAACTCCCCTTTTAGAAGTTGAGCAGTCAGGAATCAGTAAATGGTGAGATAAGGAGTGGGGGAGCATCCCTTTGTTTCCCTGAGCAGCAGCAAGCATTTATGTGATGTCAAAAATATTAGCTTCAGAAGAAATATCAAGAATATACTTAATTTTATAATTTGGAAGCATTTCCCTCTCGTATCTTCCTACTGTAAGAGATGGTTTTTGGATCCTTCCCATGAGTTAACTTCTCATATTCTTAATCTCTTTGTTGTGTCTTCCTTTGTCTTGTCAAGAGTCTCCTTACGTGACTTGTTCCTTGGTTCAGAGAGTTTATCTCTCTTCACTTAGAAAATTAAGACTTAAATTTTACTTCAGCTTGTGGACAATGTCAATGTTTTCATTTCCGAAAATCTGCAAAGGTGTTTCAGTATGGTCTGTGTGTTAGAAGAGTCTGAGGGGCTGGCCACAGAAGTGGCAGCCAAGTCATATTTCTATCCACCCCTTTTTGATGAAGGTAAAGTATCACCTGTCTGTCTGTCTTTCAGGTGGGAAACTGAGGAATTAGAACATATGTATAATAGGATGAAAACAACAACAATGAGGCTCTGAGAGTATTATAAATATATAAAAAGTATTATAAATATATAGAAAAAGCCAACACCATAGTAAATCACAATCTTAGAGTGAAAAATACTTTCTGGTTCTGATCCAGAATCCTGAGGGTGAGTGGCAGGTTTTTAGTTTACTTCAGTGAGTTTTGGAACAGGATCTAAATGACCCTGGTGTCTAAATCATACCTAAGTCAGGTTAGATTAGTACTTTATCTATTTGGGCTGTGAGATGAACTATACAGCAGGGAAAAGAACATGTACTGCTCTGAAGTAATAAGACAGGGAAGACTCAGATGGTTTTCCATGAGATAAGAAAGAGTTCTTGTGAGTGGAGACCTCATCCATCTTGTCAAAACCATTCATCTTGTGAAGTCTTCATCCTGGTGTTGTATATTTGCCTCTGTAAAATTTTCAGCTTCCTTTTTGTCCCCTGGGTTTTCCACACACCCGTTTTCACCATCAGCAGTGGAAGCCCTTCATTTCTTATGTCTAAGTGGGCTAAGAGGTCACAGAGGTGATGGTGGAGTCACTGTTCATGTAGACAGTGTATTGGCTAAGGAGTGTTTATGTCTCAGATAGAGTTAATCTCTTGTACTCTGATGATGAGTCCAGCAGAGAAATATTTAGAAAGCTGATTATGTATTAAACATCCAAAATGAGACACAAAGTTGACAAAATGTCTAAACTAACAAGGATATGAGTACTGGTTAAATACTGACCTGTTTGATAATAATACTTAGTATTTATATACTTTACATTTTTAAACCACTGTATGCATTTGAACTAATTAATACCTTCAAATATCCCTGCAACATATGTAAGTCTCTTCTAAAATTTACAGAAGGGGAAACTTAGACATGGGGGTCTGGGGATCAAAATTTTAAATGTAGATTTGTGTATTTGGCCTCCACAAGATCTGCGTCAGTCTTACATATAAAAGCCTTCATATTTATTCGTGCACTTAGCATTAGCTACACTTGTTCAGAAGATTTGGCCTAAATGGCTTATCCAGGGTCAGAGAAATCAGTGTCAGAGCTGGGAAAGTAACAGAAGAGTGCATCTTCTTTAAAGGTAAAAAGCTGTTGAGCCATAAAACTATTTGTAAGTATATTAAGCTTTGTGAATTTTGTAGTTACAATAATGAATTTATTTTACTTCATTTCCTACTATTATGAAAAATTCAGTTTAGTGCCTATGACAAGAGATGCTGCAGCTGCACTGGATCAGCTCTGTGGGGTATCCAGGCTAGCACCCTCTGTGACTGTGGCCAAGAGGTTTTATTTCTACTTTTGCAAAATAGAGTGGACTTGTCACTGTATATAAATTACCTGATGATCCATACACTTAGGTAAAAGCAAAAGGGTATTGTATTTCATCAGTTACTGTACTTCTTTCACTCGGCATAAGAGGAGATCACCCTTCCTTCATAAGAAATACTCCGAAGGATAAGAAATACTCCAAGAACATTGAAAAGGGTGAAGATCTCCTAGGGGGCCCTGAGCTACCTGGTCTAACTTTGAGGTTGGCTCTGCTTAGAGCAGGAGACTGGGCCAATGACTTCCAAAAGTCACTTCCAAGACAAATCACACCGCAGATTCCCTTTGATGAAACTGTTGTATGGGAAGGGGAAGAAACTTTACAGTGGAGAGCATGAACTATACAAGAGGAGAGCTATGGCTCTCCATATAGCTTTAGAATAGGATTATCTTCCTCTTGCTTACCACTGAGGACATATGGCCCCTGCTAGGATATTACTTGTAAGATACCTTTCTGGGTAGGTAGTGAAGGAGATTTGGGAACTAGTTATTAGAAGTGGTTATCAGGATACCTGATCTTGCCAAATGATCTCAGCTGTCATTGCTGTTGGTGGGAGGGAACAGTGCACTACACTTCCCAAGCAGTTCTCAGCTCATTGCAAATGATACTCAGGTACATCTTAACTTACTTGATGAAACACTGAAGTACCACCAGGTGCTTCTAGATTTTCTCTTTTCCACCTGCTCATTTCATCAGTGTTTTCTGGGCCTGATGCCTCCGTATCAATGCCTGTAAAACAAACCCAGCTCCCTTGTGCTGCCTGACTGCTCCTACAGTGCCCTTTCCTTTCTGGTGATGATATTAAAATTCCCTCAGCAACTTTTTGACATGTGAGTAATGCCACTCCATACAACCACCACCAGATGGTAATGAAGAGCAGACTGATTGCATGTCTTCTGTACAGTAAGTGTATTACCATGACGGCAAGTTTCCCTTTTGCAAGCAGAGCTTACAAGTACAGCTCTAAATGCCCATTTGTTCAGTTGTTATGCACATCCCTGGGCCACTGCAAAAGTCTGCTTGGCAGCTCTATTTGCATAAAAAAATAATTCTGTTTGTTTTTATACTAAAACATTTTAAAGGGAATATTTTCTACCTAATATGCAAATGAATTATCGTTTAGCACAGAGATGTTATCATTACAAGGAAGACTTTGACTACAGTTGTTGCAAAACTACACAAGCTATCCCTTGTGAGAAGGTGACTGTATGCCTCGCTTCTGGAGCCATAATATTTCTTAAAATGTCATGAAATAAAGGATGTATCTCTTCCAAGGTATAGAAAGGAAGATTTCTCTTTTAGTAAGTGAACTTGACATCAGCAAAGAGAGCAATGGTGGAAAGTGAACCAAACCAAAGCAAAGTGTCTCTTCTTAACTGAACATCAGTGTTCAGTGCAAGAGGTGATGCTGAGCATGGCTCACCAACTCCCCAGCATGGCAATATGAGAGGAGAGGAAATAGCCAGAAGTTGCACCAGGGGAGGTTTAGATTAGGTATTAGAAAAAAATTCTTTACTGAAAGCGTAGTCAGGCGCTGGAATGGGCTGCCCAGGGAGGTGGTGCAGTCACCTTTCCTAGAGGTATTAAAAAAATGTATAGATGAGGCACTTCAGGACATGCTATAGTGGGATGGTGAGGTGGTTCTTGGGTTTGTGGGGTTTGCTTTGCTTTGCTTTGCTTTTTTTTGGGTTGATGGTTGGGCGCGGTGATCTTAGAGGTCTTTTCCAACCGTGACAATTCTGTGATTCTGTGATTCTATGGAGAGCGGCATAAACAGAGCCTCATCAGTACTGCTAGCCCTACAGAGCCTCATCAGTACTGCTAGCCCTAGACTTTGAGAATCAGAAGTCAGACCCACAGGGGTCACGAGATTCAGAAATCTCAGTTTTGCTTATCTGCCTGCAGGATTTTGGGTTCTTTATGCATTACCTTGTAAAACACCTAGATCAAATTTTCAGATTTTTCTCCCTCATTGTACAATCCAGAGACTTTGCTACTCCCCCTCTCTCTCTTTTGAAGTGAAATAAGACTTGTCCTGCGTTTTAGAGACCTGGGCAAGCCAAGGACCACGAAGGTGGGGAGAAAATCACTAGAGCTGATGCCGGTGGCTTCATTGTGAGTCAGGAGTCAGCCCCGTGGCTCCCATGGCTTATTTAATTCATTCCCCAGGCTTATTTAATTCATTCCCCAGGCATCTGTCCATGACTTGCATACTTCTGGATGTAATGACTGGAAACACGAAGTGCTCCAAGGAGGCAATTTGTTGGTCCTTCTGCTCTCTGGTTCCCTCTGGGAGCAGGGGCCAGGAGTGGGATGCAGCTGTCTTAAAACATGGTGGCAGAGTGGAAGGCTCTGCCTGAAAGCAGGAACCTGAAAAACGGCAAGTGGGCGCACCCAGCCTTCCTCCCCTCTCCTTCCGAGCTACAGCAGCCCCCATGAGCTGCCCCTGCCTCAGACCCCTCCTCCTTCCTCCACTGTGCCTGCTGCCTCTGAAAGTTGCAGGTTTGCAACTGTTGCTTGGGACAACCAACATTTTTGACGCATTTCACATTAAACCTGGCAACCTTGGCAGGGGAAGGCGGAAGACAGGGCAATGGCTTCCCAGATTCCTTCCCACAACACTGGCTGGCATGTCCTTCACCTCAATGAAACAGAGACAGTCTTGTACTGCTCTTATTCCCCACTCTGCCACTGAGGAAGTTACTGTGACTGCCTTGGTGGCCCTTGTATCTCTGGGCTCCTGCTACAGAGGTGACATGGGCCAGTGATATGCCCAATTATATGAGTGTGTGGATTGGGGAAGCAGTACAGTTAGATGAGAAATGAGAGATGGAAGCATAGGAATTCTTTAATACTTTATTGCTGAGAATGCTTTTTGCCCCAAATTGGCAGTTCCTGCAGTGAGTGCTTCCACAAATATGTTTTCATTGCAGTGTGTAGAGTAGAGGTCCCCTTAAATATGGAGCTCACAGTTTACTGCCTTAAACATCCATGTGTCAATCACTAGAAGAATCCACATAAATCCTATTGCAATCAGTAATAGCAATATATATATGTATGCATATATATATATTTGGTACTCAAAGGATTTTCTAGCCTTATTCCAAGCAATCAAGGATGTGTTAAAATAACCATGGTACTGTAGAACAGTCCTGTAAATACCATATGTCAGAGGAAAAAATACATAGCGAAATGCTTGTCGGCATCAGTTCCTGCAGTTTCGTAGGAGTTCTGGCCATGGAAGTGAAGCAAAGCTGGGCCAGCTGCAGGTTCAATTTTACGCGGAGCTTATGCTGTGCTGTGAGGGGACAGCTGAGGTGGTGATTAGAGAACTGACCTGAAACACAACAGACTTGAATTAAGCTCCTGTTCTGCTGCAGATTTCTTACATGGTGATATGGTGGTGTGTTGCCACTTAAGCTTTTTTGCACCTCAGTTCCCAGCAAAACAGAAATAACGGTACTTTCTTGTGTCCAACCCTTAGTTAGTCTTAGCTATCTAGCCTGTAAATTCTTTAGAGAGGGAAGTGCATTTGGTAACATGGTTGCTACAATGAATGCCATGGGATCCTTTTAAAATTAGGGATAACAACTTTGTAGTCAGATACTGAAATAAGAATCTGGAAGGAAAAGTACTAGAAATACAGTAGAGAGGGAAAGCTGGACTAGAAGAAGAGCCAGAAAGAACTTAAGCATCTATCTTACTGCTCCTAGAGCGGAACTTACACTGCAATCAATAGACCCCAAATCCGGACTTCTTAAACATAAACACATCAATATAGGAAAAATCAAGGCCCACAGCATCCTTGCATCCCCACTGATGGACAAATTCACGTAACCGGCAGTTCAGGCTTCTCCTGAGCTCTGGATCAAAGCCTTGATAAAGCCAAAACCAAGTGATTTTTTTGTAGGTTCCCATGATCTATTAATGTGTGTGGATGCAGGTGTGGAGGGGAGTGAAAGACCCCTCGCACCCTTGAGGAGTTGCAAGGAGGGGAGTGAGAAAACCTGTAGTTAGCTGTAGAGAAAAGTTATCAATATTTTTTCTTGGTCACCTACCAAACCCAGGGTTGGGGTATACATTTTCACATATTCAGAAAGAATGGATATTCAACCCCTGACCTTTAAAACGTATGTATGTGAAGACAAGCTGTTTGATCAAGACTGTAAGAAACTCTGTTGTTATGGGCAGAAACTGTAAAAAGTCCAAGAAACCAATGACTTGGCTATTCAGATAACGAAACTTTTAGGTGCTTGGCAGTGAGCCCAGTTTTGTCTCCTTTTTTTTCCTAAGTGTTAGAGCCTTCTAACTGTGTAATATATAGTTGGGCACTAAAGATTTCCCCAGTATTTTCCAGATAAGCTTGGCTGTCTTCATGGAATTGATGCCAGGACTAAATCAGTTCAAAATCAGCTGAATGATGAAATCTGCTGGGGAGAGGGATGTAACTTACGACTTAACCTGTATAACCTGTAAAGTTGGTGGAGCCTATAGTTTACCAAAAAAACCCGAACAACTTTGAAAGGTTGGATAATGCCTTCTGCAAGGAAAGTACCAACTTCATTTTTCTTTCCACTTAATGTGGTGATAAAGTAGAAATGGGAAGTGTAATCAGAAACTTTTCTACTTCTCTCTGTGTTATGATAAATAAAAAATGATAAAGCTATACTTGAAGATCCATAGCTTTGGATAAAACTGCTTTTGAGTCATGGCCAGAATGTCTGCTTCGTTAAAAATCATTAGGAGGATACATCAGCAAAGGGGCAGTNCGGGCTCCCGGCGGCTCCGCTCACCCGTTCCCTCTTTGCCTCGTAGTCTCACCGGGCCGCCAGGGCAGAGCAAAAAAGAGGAGAAATTGTGGCCGGAGAATTTCACCAGCATCCTGAACAGCCTCCTGGATGGCTATGACAACCGGCTGCGACCGGGATTCGGGGGTACGGTGGCGGCGCGGGGTGGGGCAGTGCGGGGAGGGAGGGAGTGGAGGAGCCGGACAGGGGCGAAGGGCTCAGAGCTGGCCGCTCGTACCGACTCGTTACCTACCGAAAACGTGTGTGCGTGTCCACTCCTTGCCCCGGGGTCCGAGTTCTCCGGGGAAGGAAGGGCTGGCAGCGAGACAGCGCCTTGCCCCAAAAGCTCCCGGGGGGGCTGAGCAACCCTGGCCGCGGGGGGCCCCGCTGGGGCGGTTCCGGGCTCAGCCCCCGCTTCGCTGCTCTGCCCACACCTCGGGCTTGGGCCGCTGCTGTTGCGCTGGTAAAAAACAAGCCCTGAAGTCGGTGTGCGTTGTCTTGATGTGGATAGAGGGACGTCNAAAAAAAAAAAAAAAAATCTATTTAAAATATTCAAGTGCTTTCTGAGCATATGGAGCCAGGCAAAAATAGTTCACTTCTTACAATAGTACATGATGGCTGCGATATCTTTGTAGATATCTTGGAAGAATTGGTGGTAAAAGCTGGAGAAGCTGAGAAAATGCTGAATTCAGCAAACATTTTAAGGGGCCATCAATCTAGCCTGTGACCACTAAATTCTTCTTGGAGTAGTCAGGTCCTTTTAGAGAGATGGTATAACCCAGAAGTTCTTTGATGTGATCAAAGACCATTTGAAGCAGTATTTTTTAAATCAGCATACATCTGCTGGTGACAAAGAAGAACCCCGGGAGTTTCTGTATATTTCTGCTACAAATACATTACAGAAGAATATAGAGTATCTCTTAAGATGTAACTAAAATTTTGTTGAAAGTAGCCAGGGCAGAGCATATATCAGAAGGTATAAACAAGTACTCAGAGGTGATATATCTGTCTGACGTGACTGTTTACTGTTACGTGGAACTGTTTTACATTTCCTTCAAGCCCAGTTTTGTAAAAGGTTTAGCAATATACAAATGACACCATTTTTCAGATATTAAGAATAACAATCTCTGATTTTAGCATTAATCTTACTGTGTTCTTGGTTGTCATTACTGGATCTAATGAATGTTATTATTAATTAATATTAATCACTGATAAATTTGAGAACTGTTAGAATTAATTTTCTATGCCTAGAGAGTGATTTCTCATTTAATTTTAGCACTTGTAGGGAGTAAATATATCCAGGTGGCACCTGGATCCTACACCAATACAACATGCGGCAGGGAGGGTATGACAGAAGAGCACTGTGTCTGCCTTTTCTTAAAAAAAACAACATGAGCATCTTCTTAGAAGCCATGAGTACTTCTTGTCTGGCGTGGATCTGAGAGGGGGTTGAATGATAACATTTCTCAGGGCATTCATGTGGGGAGATCACTACTGGTGAATACCACTTGACTTTTCTATTTCAGTTTTGTGCAGGTGTCTATACACATGCAGAAGGTAATAAACAATCTAAACCCAAGGGTTGTCCCCAGCTCTGCCAGAGTGTTGCTGGCTTTCTTTCATGGCAGCTGCTAGAAGTGGCAGTGCTGTAGAGCTGTGGTTTGCTCTGTGTCTGTGACTGGCCAGAAGGATTCTTCCCAGTTCTCAATTGTCATCTATTGCTCTTGCTTTAGTTTTGTGAGTTTGGCTTCTGCTGGCAAAATCTTTCTGAGGTATCCCTAGATCAGACAACCTCACTCAAATATTTTCAATGTTCTGCAACAAGGGATTACATTTTCTTGCAAGGGACAGGAAAACTAGAGACTCTCTTTACTAGAGGCCCATTCTAAGTATCCTTTTGGCATAGTCCATGCTATAATAGAAGACTGGTTCAGAAAAACAAATTGCATTGCTTCATAGAAGATCAAAAGTGGTGATTAACCCAGGCAAACTTATCTGATGTGGTGAAATTAAGACTCCTGAAGAGCTGCTGATCCGTCTTTCTGTCATTCCAGATCAGATTGCTAATGCAGCCAGGACAGTGGACTCTTACTAGCATGCTGGTTTTCACCTGTGTGTGGAGTTAAAGAGGCTGCTCTCAGAGCCTCATCACAGGAGCTGAAGTGACCTTGGTCTGACATCCTACCGTCTGCGTTGTCCTGACTTGTAAATACGGCACACGTGCCATCTGTAGGTAGGCTGCCCGCACTGTGAGGTTTCATCAGAGCGTTTGTCATTCCAGTACGACAGTCAGATCAGGATCCTGCGAGGCAGTAAGGAGACGAGGATCCTGTCAAAATCTCAGGAAGCAGACTGGTAATCTGCAGAGGCCTAAATAGGGCTTTTAAAATTGGAAGCAGAACTGACAGCCTAGACAGAGTTTTCTGAAAGATAAACAGCATCAGCAAGCTAAATGGATTTCAAGCACAGCTTTAATTGTTTTTCAAAGGAATCAGCAAAGGGCACCCTAGCTGGAACCAGCTCCGAAGTACAACCATGAAGATTTCAAGTGTACAGTAGTTTTGAAGATAATCGGGCTTTTTAGTGCTTGGAGATACTGTAGCAAGTAATGAATAAAGCCTTTTTATGTCAGCATTGACCGTACTTTAGTCTTGGAGTCAATTACAATACCTGCTCTATGTGCTCCTGCATGATGAACTTCACCATCCTCTTTAAAATGGACATGCACATTGATTTCCAAATCTAAACAGTTGCCCTTGCAGCAGACTTGATCAGAAGAACAAGTTGTTTATCGCCAATACCTATTGTGTGGGGAATCCCCCTCTTCTCTTCCTTTCTCCCTCTCTTCCCCTCTCTGCCCAGCCATCCCGATAGCCTGTGACAGACTAGCAGCACTTCTGAGTGGATTTTAATGTAATTGTTGCAGAATCCCTTGGACCTTGCATAATGGAAATTATTTGGGTCACCAAATCTTGTTTCCTAATTATAGGGATGAAAAGAAGATATAATGTGAAACCATTCCCTTATTCTGGCATTTTTGCTTTTAGAAACCTGGGATAACCCACTTGTCCCATCTGTTTTAACCTTGAAGTCAGAGCTCTTTCCTTTCTCTTCAGCTCCTCTTACATCGAAGTGAAGGGACCCTCCACCTCCCAAACCCTCTTCACCAGGGAGTTACCCTGTTCCCTCTCCTCTTCAACTACCCCCCCTCCTCCACCCCACCCTACCCCGACCCCTGTTGATTTTGTTCCCCGCTATTGAGGAGCAGAGATGATTGGGACGAACAGAGACTTCGCCGCCGCGGTCACCATCACCACACCGCCCACGGCCACCCTCCCCGCCCAGGCACTCCACCTTGCCGCACCCCCACGGGCAGGCGGGCCGGTGGGCAAGCGGCTCTCTCTG
>VWZK01019769.1:63086-74129 GCA_013396935.1 Baryphthengus martii | reverse complement strand
GGAGGGAGGGAGTGGAGGAGCCGGACAGGGGCGAAGGGCTCAGAGCTGGCCGCTCGTACCGACTCGTTACCTACCGAAAACGTGTGTGCGTGTCCACTCCTTGCCCCGGGGTCCGAGTTCTCCGGGGAAGGAAGGGCTGGCAGCGAGACAGCGCCTTGCCCCAAAAGCTCCCGGGGGGGCTGAGCAACCCTGGCCGCGGGGGGCCCCGCTGGGGCGGTTCCGGGCTCAGCCCCCGCTTCGCTGCTCTGCCCACACCTCGGGCTTGGGCCGCTGCTGTTGCGCTGGTAAAAAACAAGCCCTGAAGTCGGTGTGCGTTGTCTTGATGTGGATAGAGGGACGTCTCTAACATCCAGATTCTTCGACCCTTGTTGGTTCTTGACTCCTAAATGCTACGGGATCGGGTCCTAATAGAAACAAGTTTACTTTTACCTGACCCCAGGATGCTCTTTGATGGGTTCCATTCATTAGTTAGGGAAAACCAGAGCTCAGGTGCCTGAGCACACCAGTTCTTTACCACAGTTGCTTGAATTCCAGCTTTGATTTAGGACTAGTAGACTTCATTGCTGAATAGGAATTAGGGAGGAGTGTCGAATTTACTTTCACCTGTGCTCTGCGTGTTGGGATTTCATGCCCCTTTCATTCCCCAGGCTGTTGAGATGCAGTTTGGTGCTGCTGAAGAAGCAGCCAGACTTGGTGTCCTTTATTGGTTTTGATGTTACTCTGTAAAGACTTGGAACCAAAAATCATTAGGATCCAGAAGAAATAAAAGCTTGTTTTGTAATCTGGAATGAAGATACTAAGTATACAGATTTGACAGCAAAAAAAAAATAATTAAAAAAAAAATTAGAAAGAAATGCTACAGCCCTATACCACAAAGCTGTAGTGAGTATTTTACAGACTGCTTCCTATAAAGGATTGAATGAGATCCTTGTGCAGGATTATGTTGCAAAATACTTTCCTCCTCTGAAAGTACCTTCTTCATACACGTGATCCATATACACTGACATATATGCTAACACATTCCTCACATGCCATATACAGTGCTCACATGCATGATTGTGATTTTTGAAAGGACAACACCTGACATTGTTGATCACTCCTTTATTTTTTTAGAGTGTATGGAATAAATGAGGCCTTCTATAAGTTAGCTTACACATGAAGTGAAAAGGAAGCTAAATTTATTAGCACCCAGAGGAATCGTTGGGAACTGGTAGCCCTTTCAAATTTAGTCTCTGCGGAGAGGTTACAGACACTTCTGCACGCGTACAAGAGATGTGCTATGTTTGGCATCATTTTAGGTTGAATGCCAACTAATTAGTCATCTAGCAAAGATGCTTTATGAGCATTATCAGATTTCTAAAATTAAACAACTACTAAATATGTAATACGACATACAGTTTATGTTGATTTTTATTTTAATACAGTTGTCCTTTGCAGGATATTTTGCAAGAGTAGATCTTTTTTCCTCTCAGTGTTGCAGTCTTTCAGCAGAATGCTATCAAGGAGAAAAAGTTCATTATATCTCCTTGAACTTTGATACCGGTAATACTGAAGTATCATATATTATGATAGAGAGAGGAAAAAACCCTCTGATTTTAGCCTGGGGAAAAGACTTCTGGGTGAATATTGCACAGTATGGATGTTAATTGCTTCTTGCTTCTTCCTTCCCCATATGATCTAAACCACTAATCTTTGAGTTTCAAGCTTCTAAGTAAAATACGGGGGGAAAAAAGTACTTTATTTTTGAAAATGTTGCCTGCCTCCCTAGCTCCCTACAGCAACAGTTTTCTTCACCTGATTTGACAAGAACAACTTTTATAAAAAACCAACACACCAAATCCAACCATGCAAAGGAATTTCTGCAGTTGTTCTGATTTGACTTTTTGACATAACTTAGAGTAATAACTAGGGATCAGTTATTAAAATATACACTATCCAAATAAAATTTTCTGGTTTGTTTTTTTTTCTGATAAATATGACAAATGGAACTTGCATCTTAAAAGTGGGTCACTCACTAGTTTATAGCATAGCAGACAAAATGACAGAGGGCATGGGAATATTTAGAGAAGAGATAGAAAGTATGCTGTGTTTTGGTAGTGTTAAAATTACATCACCTTCTGATGAACAGCAGAATATTTATTTTTGTTTAATTCTTGAAGCTGATTCACCATCTAGTTTTCACGTGGCTCCAAATGGAACTAGTGTTTTATTTTATGAACAAAAAGCCATGCAGAGGTCTCACTGGTGCTGAATTTAAACTTGACATTAATGAAAACACTTCTGATTCTGGTGCAAATGATGTTTAACATCAGACTTAGGGAGGTAGCCAAATTCTGAATTTTGCTAGCATCTTCAGGAGTTGCAACAAATAATGAAGATTTGACGCATGCAGAGCAAAGTAGAAAATGTTAAATTTTGGAGATTTCCTAAAACTGGATTCAAATTCCCTATGCTGTCATTAATCAGCACAATTTTTGGTAGTTACAGAGGAGAAGTATGCTTTAGCATGCTTCTAAATGTGCAAATGGTCTCCCAGGAGGGTTTTGAACCTCAGCACAGTATATGGTATCTTGGCTTGGTACTTCTTACGCTGGAACGTGGTGTATGTTGACAGTTATTAGAAGAATGAAATTCCTCATGTCATTGGATTGATGACTTGCATTACAAACTCACTTTATTAAATGGACTTAAAAAAACCCCAACAACCTAAAAAGTTGCTGTCATTTACTAAGCACTATAAGGATTGGTAGCGTAATAGAACCAAATGGGTTTATGGAAAAGATTATTAAAGACTATTTGAGTGAAAGTTCTCCTTAAGCTTGGGGGAAGGGAATCTAATGAAGCAAGAGAGAAGCAAAGAGATTTCACCTAGAAATTTAATGAAATAAAGCAAAATGAGCAGTTTTGTGTAAGAAAATGAAAAAAGCCCAACTGCTGTCAGGAAGACTTTAAATGCATAAGAGTTTTGAATTTCAATAGAGAAATGTATTTAGGGACTAATGAATGAAGTAATGCTATATGATATTTGAAAATAGTGTAGTGAAAATGAAGTCAATTCCTTTCCCTACACTGTATACTCCATTATATCATTATCCTGAATTTCAGAATGCAGTTTGTAATACATATGGATTTCCCAGTCAAAACTACTCTATAAGAGCAGGGTGTTTACAGAAGCCTCTTGTGGTGTGATTAATTAAAAGCATTATTTGCTGGAAAACTTCAAGAGTATTATTGCAGTGCTATTTTGATTCAGCTGTAAAACTTTGAAGAAAAAGCATTTCTGGTTATACCCTGCCTCCAGTTTTCATCTGATTTTAAAAATTTTCTGTATGTCGAAGGAAAACTACAGAAAGTTGCAGAAGCTGGACTTTTTCTGAAAAAAATCCCCTTGTTACCTTTCTACTGGTGGTTAGTTTCAAAGTGATGGTAGAATTCCAGACTCAAGATACTTTTTTAAAAGAAGTATTATTTGCTTGAAGTAAAAGGCCTGGATTTGACTTACCATTTTAAACACTTGGATAATTTCAGACTTTACCTGAGCAAGTCTTGCTATAAGCAGGGGCCTGAGAGATCTGATTCAGACCTGTATTAGATTGTAAATTTTAAAAAATATAACAGTGTCTTTGAAACATTCATTATTACAGTAACTCATCACACTTAAGTTTGCACTTAAGGAAGTAAGAAGGAATGGAGGGACTGAAGCTAGTGTGTGCTGCCATGTAGCTGCTAATTTTAGCAAATTTTGTTTTTTAGAGAACATCTCACCTCTGGTATCTTGCTTTTGATGGCTAATTGTGTGTGTCCAGACCAAAGAAAGAAGGTGGTGTGTGACTAGCCTCCTGCCCAAGGCTCTTAGGTTCACCGTGAAATTTGCTGATGATAGCTCTAAACAAGCTGATAGTACCTCCCACAGCATGCTGCTGGCTTATTATGGTGTGGTCACCCATCAGTCAGTGAAAGCTGGAGCTTTCTCTTCTCTTGGGTTTTGTTTATTTGTGTGAGGTACTCTGACATGAGCTGGAAGTCTCACCTTCAGTGAAAGGATAATAACTGTGGCTTTCTGTTTGGAAGTTGCCACATACACTGTGTCATGAGTAGAAGGAACAGGACTGTGTTAATTCATTTTATTTTTCTTTCTCTTGTCATGCTTTCTTATGATCTTATACCTGCAGCTGACTACTTGGTGGAATTAAATATGTTGGGCATCATCTCCCCTAAGAAGGGTAGGAGCGAGCTTCTCTGCCCCTTCTAGGCTGTGCGATGTTCAGCTGATGAGAAGCATTTCTGAAGAGTTTCATTTTCCATCAAGCGGAAGGAGTGACTTTAGTCAGAAAATCGAGGCAGAACAAATTTGAAGAGCTAAGACAGTTTTATGTTTTCAGAGAAAACTATCTACATGACTATCTCCTTTTATTAAGAATTCGTGCATGTTCAAGGTTCCATTACTCAGCATAATAGACATTGTAATTTATTTTCATTTTTTAGATTGCAAATGAACTTGAAGTGAAGCTGCTCTTTTTTTTTCAGGCAGTTGTCCAGCCTTCCTCAGCTGGTGAGAGTAGATGACTCAAAGGCTTAACAGGATATAGTGTTAGATACCTGTAGTTGACTGATTTGAATTTGGCCAGGTTAGTAATGTTTGAAGTCATTACCATCTGTCTGTTATTCAGTGACCTGTATAAAATTAGCTGATATTCTTAGTCCAGTTCTTAGTAGACAGGTGTCCACATCATGAAAACTGGCACCAGTATCAAGCTTGTTGGCTGCCTCAGCAGAGATGAACGGGAAAATAAACAGTAATTTGTTTATTAACAGTAATACCTCCACTTCTAGAGGTATGTTTTTCCTTTTTCAGGATTCAGACATGCTGATGGATGGACATGTGTAGAGACTGTGTGCTGCTGTATTTTGTTGCATTTGTCTTTTGGTGGAGAATGTAATCTATGAGCTTGAACTCCACATTAATTTTTTTTAAATGCTCTACCTAATTTTTCTGGCTTCCTAATAGAAATGTTACATATAGCAGATGTCCTCAGCTGTTCTTTCTGTTAGACTGAGACAAGAGAACATGCTTCATATGATGGCTTTTTTTTTTTTTTTTCCCTCAAAAGATAGCAACCTTATTTAGTCAGCAAGAATTTGGAAAGAGAAAGCACCAAATGTTTCACATATAGTTATTTAAAAAAAAATCTGTAAAAACGACATTTTTTTTTTTTTTTTAGGTGTAGCTGTAGGAACTGATGTAATGTAATTTCATGTAGTTTATGTATCCTGGAACTGATCTCATAATAGCAGCAATAACTGCACTTAGCATTTAAATTGTACTTCGTATGTTGAAACCTTTGTACAGACTTGTTTGCTAATGTTCCTGATTGGTTGCATGACTCTTGATGGCAAAATCTGCAATATACAGAAAGCCTGTGCAAGATTTGACTGTTTACATACAGTGGAGATCTCTGCAGTGACAGTTGCCTATGGAGACGTGGGGATAATAGAACCCAAAGTCTTTCACTGGGAACTGTGCTGCAGTTCAATCCATATGTTGGCACAAAACTCATGGGAGAGCTGTCTTATATTCCCCTTCACAGGGTTAGGGCCTGGCATCACTTCTTCAGCCCGCATGTAACATCTCTAACACTGAACTATTCTGGCTTTTTTTGCAGGGGTTGCTTTTAATCCTGCCTGAGCTTCTTTAAAGTATATTATCTTGCAAGCAGTGATTCAGACTTAACTGCTCCCACTGCAGTGTGTAGGACTCTCCTCCTATTTCATTGACATAAAAATACACACCAGCATGTTATAAATAGTTCTTCAGTATTCCAGAAGATTTGTGGTGGTTAGATGCTTTCTGAACATCCATTGAGGGATAAGCTCAAATGGTCACATTTAAAGTTAATTGGCCTTCTTACAACTTGCTGCATTTTATAGCCAGTAATAGCGTTAAGGATTCTAATAGGATCTTCTACTTGCAGAGCCCAAGTTGATTAAGTGGTGCAACACATTCATTTCAGAGGGCTGCTTAAATCACCAGTAAAAGTAGGTTAGATGACTACAGATCACCTCCTCGTTGACAGGAATTCCCACAATTAATAATAGTTTTTAAAAAAAGAAAGAAGCATGACTCACTATTTGTTCCCCCACTATTGTTACCAACTGGAGATGTTTTCTTCTAAAACAAGAATAAGGGATAGGTTTTGGTGTCACCATAGATACCCCTGAGTTGGCATTAAGTACAGAGATATGCTGGAAAATCCAAGATTTGACCTTAACAATTGTGAAATGACAATATAGGTAGGAGATGTGAAGCACAACAGGGCTGCGATTTGAGAAAAAGCATTAGGGAGATAATCTGCTTCACTGTCCCTTGCTCTGCTGTCTTTACTCGTACAAAACATTTTAATGTTTGACCAAGGTTTTGGATGCAAAGCAAGGATTTGCATGTTGGTAATAGGTGAATAACTGTTATGATGCCTAAAATATGTCTAGATCCTCATTCATCTGCCATTTTCTAAAATCTTAAATTGTGATTTTTAACATTTATTTTGTCACTGTACTGCCATCATATTGGGCAAGCAACAAAAAATAAATTTTAATTTAAACCTTATTTTATGGCTTTATTATTGTCTAAGAGTTCCTGCTTCCTTCTTTCTTGTGGGTCCTACTAAAAAATAGATTTGAGAGCAGAACAGCAGTTACTAAAAAGTGAACTCAAGCACAGTTTTAGTCCTGTGCTGCTGCTATAAGATTTCTAATAGCATCAAGTCATAGGCTTGCTGATTTGGAGATTAGCTTCTTGGTCTTAGCTTTCCTCTTCTTTCTGAGAAACTTCAAAAAATAACCTTGTAAAAAGCCTCTGAACACTTATTGCCCATGAAGCTGTTATAATTTAATAAAACAAAAGAAATCAATGCCTGAGGAGAAGCAGCTCATGCCTGTGGGGAAAAATCTGTCCCTTTGCTCAATTTGACGTGATTAGAAAATCACAGTGTTCTGTGAGCTAAAGAAAATAAGATAGTGCCAGAGAAAAACAGTTAAAAGGTTTGGGTTATTTTTTGTGGAATATTCCCACTTCGTTTCTTAGAACATAACAAATAAAGCAATTCCTGAAGGGGATTAGAAACTGAAGCCAGTATTCAGTGTTCTCTTATTGAGCGAGAGAGACTAATTCCTCATTTCCTTATTAGAGTTATGTGGGAAAATGACTTTTGCTTTTTCTATTGAACTTTGATTTCAGAAACGTTTAGTTGTTCCTACCCGTGGCAGGGGGATGGAGCTAGATGGTCTTTAAGGTCCCTTAGAAGCCAAACCATTCTATGATTCTATGATTTCAAGTTCAGGTGAAATAAATATTTATATATTTAACCCAGTCTAGATAAATTATAGTCTTATGATTATGGGAGGTCGGATATAATTGCATCTCTTCTATTTCTGTGTACAAGTATGTCTGGGCTTTTCTCCCCTGTTTTCTAATGCTGTAGATGAATTTCTTCACTTCCAGTATCTTGACAGCTCTGCTACGAGTTTTTCCAATCTCTTGGACCTCTTCTTTTTTTCCAGAAATAATTATATTCAGGAAATGTCATTGGACTACTTTGTCAGAAAAATGAGTGATCTAACCACTTGTGGATTTCTCTGAGTAATGAACACTTTGTTATTTGTAGAAAGGGGAGCAGCTTCCATCTGATGTGTTTAGAGAGCAACTCATTGTAAAACGAGCAGCATGGTATGGAAGTGTGTTATCTGGAACTCAAGAGTTTCTTCTTAAAACCTCTCCAACAGACATGCCAAACTATCCAACTTTTCAGGCATCACTGAGCTACCAACTGTTGTAGGGTGAATTTTCTTTATATTTTATCTCAAAAAATGTCCTTCTGTGAAACTGTTAATTTCCAGCAAAGTCTTTTTTTTTTTTTTTTTGACATTTAGTTGAAAACTTCTTAACTGTTCTTCTCTACATAACTTGCAAACTGTTTAGTGAAGTAATTTTACATGGTTTTGCTTTACTTTTTGTTCACAGCTTGACACCTGTTCTAGGTGCAAGAAGTATAGGTTCCTTGTTTTCCAGTTGCTTATTTCTTTTTGTCCTTTTAACATTTGATTCAAAGCGATTTTTTAAATTTTATTTTTTTTCTTTCCAAGAGGGACTATATTATTCTGCTACTAACCATTTTAAGTCTTTCCTCCTTTCATTCTTAGATTTCAAATACTGTGATAAACAGTATTTTAAAAATACTGAATTAACAGACCCAAGTCACTTCATCCTCTTCAGAAATTTTACTTACAGAGGTTTGGAAACTGTGTTTGTGAATTGGTAGATCATACTTTTTTCTCTTTTTTTTTTTTCCCAAACATACTGTTTGGTAAGACCATCAGTAGATTTATTTTATTTTTTCTTTTAACTTATGATGTGAGTTAATTACCTGAATTAAGCTGTTAGCTAATGCTTTGATCACAGAATCGTCATAATAACTGGTAACGATTATCAGCTTTCTAGCCTTTTTTATTGGGAACAGGTCTAAATCGCAGTGAAATTAGTGCCCTGGGGGAACTGTAGCGTGTAGTGTAGACTGAATGCCCATCTGAAATGTCAAGGTGTTTTGTCCTGTAATAAAGGAAATGCTATGTTAAAGTGAAACTGCTTTCTCTGGTGGTTGCTAAGCTGTACCCGGCTGTGAGTGTGCAAGACCTCTGCTCAGTGTGCTGTTTTTAACAATGTCCTGAGTATCACTAGATCTTTCAAGACCGGCTTTCTAGTTGCACGTGGACCTAGTTTCAGATCCTCAAAAATGTTTGGGTATCCACCTTCTATTTGATTGTTAGTATTAGAGCCCTCTAAGTACATGGATGCTGTTCTTGATCCTGCAGCACTAAACTGCTCAGTGCATAGCGTGCTAATAACTGTAGTCCAGTTATTACCAGTAGGATGAAATGCTAGTAATAAAAGCCTTGGAGAATGTGGATTTCCTGAATTCATTACTTGTTGTTAATTAGCATGGTGTTTTCAGTGAGCCTTTTAAATTTTTGGCATCTGTTTTCTTATCCATTGAGTAAACATTGGTTTTGTGAGTGGGGATTTGCCTAGAAATGCTGCTTGTGGTAAAGGTAATTGAGCAGCGCTTCTTATTAGAGACTTACCTGAAATTACCTGTGTTTGCATTTTGCTCTTGCTTGTCCACAGAAACCTCGAAGTGATAACTGTTCACACTCCAGGATCATTTATGAGAATTGTTGTCCTGCAAAATTAAAATTTTCTTGCTCATTTCCTTTTCATATATTAGGTCCCGTTACTGAAGTCAAAACAGATATATATGTCACCAGTTTTGGACCTGTTTCTGATGTAGAAATGGTATGTATTTCTGGGATTAAAATGCCATTTCCTGGTTCTGAGAAACCATAAACTGCAGTAAGGAGTGGATGCTTCATCTGTACTGTTCTGTCAATCATGCAAAGTACGCAAGATTAGTAACAGCTTAATTTACAGGTTATAATTAGATACATCAGGCCTGATTCTGGTCACACTTTCACTGGTTTTTTTTTGCTAGTTAAAGGATTCACTTCATAGGATTTAAAACAGGCAGAATCAGGCCTTGTGGGGAGTGTCTAAGTCAGTCTACTGTGTAATATCTTTGAAATTGCTTTTCGTTTTTGAAAATTTTGTTATTCTCAGGTGAATAATAATGACACAATTTCACAATACTTGTTGACATTTTCATTTCAGATGAATGCCCTTTGCTGATCTTTGTGCCCCTTTTAGCATCACTTTCAGCAAATGTTTGACTGATAAGTGTTTTCATAAGTATCTGCAGAAATTGAATGTCAAAATCACATGCATGAAGTAGTTGCAGAAGAGAAATGTTACATTTACACTTACTGTTATTTGTGCGTGAATGGCATTTGCATTCATTTGAGGTCAAATCCAACAAAACTCTCTTCAACTTCTATAATCCAGTGGTATTCTCTTAAATCATACAATAGTTTCTCTTTTTATAAAATATCCAAGGAATCTCATGGAAATAATGCAGCCATATTTGCTGAAATGAACTTCTTTAAGGGAGAGGCAGTTTTGGGGCAGTAACTTTCTTCCCATACAGTTCTGTCATGCACTTTTTAGTGCACCTGATTTGGTTCCATCATGTTGGAAAGGTGTGCTATAGCAAGATGTTTTTTCAAGGGCTATGTTCATGACAGAAGTGTCATGTTGAAATGCCTCTTACCCCTTCAATGGATGTCATGCACTAGTATGATGCTGTTCAGTGTGACAGTGGGTGCGAGAAACTGGCCCCAAGGAAACCTAGTAATATGTACTTCAACTCTAAAATGAGGGCTGCCTGGCATCTCTCAGGTTTCACTGAAGCATTTGGCATGGGAAATTATTAGTTATATTGGAGAAGACAGGAGTGAGAACATGGAGTGAAGGTGAGTGACTGGCAAAAAGGAGAATTTCCAGCAGATGTTTTCCCTTTCATCGTTAGGGATTAGTTAGGAGGCTATTCAGGGATCCAGGAATTGTTTTTTGACTGATTTGTAGTTAATATGTCCACTAGTGATCCAGTGTAATCTGAATGTGGCTGCACACATAAAACTCACTGAAACAGCAGCACGATGCAGTCTCGGTACAGGGGATGATCAGAATGTCTTTTTAGAGCAGGGTTACTTTGGTAGCCAGTATAATGAAAACTGTTGAAATCTTGTATTACAAAATCTGTCACATAGAAGCTAATAATAGAAACTGCTACTTAAAAGCTATGAAGTCAGCAGCAAGAAATTATGCTAAAAAAGATACTTTTCATAGATTATGAACCACGATGGAGGATGCAGTCAAGGAAAAGGAGACAGATACAATTCTAAGAAACATTACACTTGAAGGCAGGCCTTCTTGCTAGTGTGGCTAGATGTGACCACACAAGTAGTTTCAATTATGCAGGAGAGTTTGAAAGGCACAAAACCTGATTGACAACAACAAAATCACAACTGTAAGTTAGACAGGACTTCAGGCTTTCTGTGTTACCTTTTTCAATGCCACACAGTACACTTTTTTTTCTT
>VWZK01019769.1:0-63061 GCA_013396935.1 Baryphthengus martii | reverse complement strand
TTTTTTTGATGCTTTTTTTTTTTTTTTTTTTATTTTGTGAAATGCTTTTAGCTTCCTGAGATGAGAAATGCATTCATTTGTCCATTCATTCACATATGATTTCTCATGGTGTGCCTGTGTCTGCACTTCTGCAGTTATTGTTTGCATGCTTTCTTCAGAACATCTGAATAGCTTTTCTGAGGAAGTTAATGGAATAGTTACGTAGTTAAAAACAAATGTGTTCATATGCAAGTTTCTACATAACTTATTATCCCTGTTTTCTGGGCATGGCAAAGGAAATATTTGACTTTCCTTAGTTAAAACCTTACTTTCGATGAGTTGGAATTAAATTTTCTTTCCTAACTTTGAAGTGGAAGCAATAATTTGCCCTGGTATTTTTAATTTAGCCAGCAGCAGAAAATCCATGGATATATTTTCTTTAAAAATCTGTTGACGCTTATTGTCAAAGATCATTTTGTTTCCAGTTATATGCTTGACTACAAATTCCATTGCCTGCTTCCTGCAACCTAGTGAGATTAATTATTCTTTAATGATTAAATATGTATGGCAATTTATTGATATGACTACTGTGGCAAATTAAGCTCTTAAGAAGTACACAACACAATTTAATTGATGGAAATACGTTTGTGTTGTGGACTTAGTGTTTTCTTTATTATTGATTTCATTGCTCCTGAGGGATTTCTTTTTTTTACAGGAAACACACATGCAAATGTGATCTTTGTTTTTCTGCAATTTAATACAGGAATATACAATGGATGTCTTCTTCCGTCAGACATGGGTAGACAAAAGATTAAAATATGATGGCCCTATTGAAATTTTAAGACTCAACAACTTGATGGTTTCGAAGGTGTGGACTCCTGATACTTTCTTCAGGAATGGGAAAAAGTCTGTTGCACACAATATGACAGCACCAAATAAACTCTTCAGAATAATGAGAAATGGCACCATCCTATACACAATGAGGTATCTAACGTGTTTGTTTGACTTCTTACAATTACTGTATGCAAAAGTTATACTGCCTAGACAAAATGGCAACCAGCGACTATTTAATTTGTTCCATTATAGGCTTACAATAAGTGCAGAGTGTCCCATGAGATTAGTGGATTTTCCCATGGATGGTCATGCTTGTCCTCTCAAATTTGGGAGTTGTAAGTTGCAATTATGAAATTTCTTGTAACTACAGAATTTAAGTAGTAGAAGTAGATTTTAAGCAATTACTAAACTTTTTGAATATTAGACTTGATACACAATCCTTATGCAGACAATACTCCTGTTAAGTTCCTTGGGAATTTTATTTAGGGCTTCAAAAATTATATGCAGGCAGAGAATTAAGAAGCAGGCTGTGATTCAACATTATGTTAAACCCCACTATTCTGGCTACACAGTTGCTTGAAATAGGTAGTTTTCCTTGGTTCTTAGAGAGGAATTGGATACTCCATGAAGGAGGAGATTGTCTGTAGAAGACAAAGAGGGTGGGATTCATCTTGGTTTACAACAGCCAGGTAAGAGGGAACCTAGGGAAGCCGGTTATTTGACTTCCTCTGTAGTTAGTGGAGGCACGTTGACATCCTAAGATAGATGTGTAGGTTATGTGCAGAGATTTGATCTTTAGTTTTATTTGTCTATCTTCTGACCTGTAATAGGAGCCTGTGTGACTGGTTTAGAGCAGATAAATAATTTTTAGACTGGTGAATTTTAGTGCAGGTGACTTTCCTTTTCTGCTTTGAAGTCAAATGTAGATTTTTGGGTAGTCTCCAAACCTTGGCTAGAAGAACATTTCGGGACATATGTGCGTAACAACTGAGGCAGGTAGTTATAATTTCCTGATTTGAATCCACAGTAAAGATGTCTGAAACTTCCTGAAGGTGGTTGATGCACTCCATTAACTACCGTATCGCTCTTCTAAGCCCCCTTGGTCACTGACTTCTCTGCTTTATACTCTAATGTATCCAGTAGCTGGAGATTAATCTGTTTTCCTTCAGCCCAGAGCTCTGAAGTTAGAAATGGATGGAAGTTCCTCATAGTCTTTCCTTAGCATACAGTTAGCTTATACAGCTGTGCAGTCAACCAAAAGGGGAATATTAAAGACACTGCTCTAATAATTTTTTTCACCTCTTTTAAGGTGACACTGGAGACCAGGTGCTGCCAGATTTGGCTTTGGTATCAGCTCTGTGATAGTGGAGCTTCAATAGTGGGGACTCATCTACAGGCATATTTCTTCAGGCAGAATCACCAGCTGGCGGAAATGGCATTTGACATTGATCTGATATTTTTTTCAGTGAAACTTGAAATAAAATGTAACTATTTCAAATGCAAGACTGATTTAATTTAATTTTAACAGGAGTTTGGGCTGTGTAGGGATTGAATGCTAGCCTTATGTCTTTTGCACTAAATGTGAAATATTTCTTTGGGTGTGCTTATTTTTGCGCTATTGTGATTTATTTTTTTTTTACTTTTTATATAGTTTTTAGTGTAATCATTCTTTTCTGTAAAGAAATGTGCACCTAGTCTCTAAAATGTATCCTCCTTGTGCATACTCCTTTTTTATGTATTAGTATATTTTAATGATAAGATATAATGATAAAATTTTAGATGGAGATTTCTAAAATAATTGCAAGCAAGGACTGATCCATAAAGAATCTGTGTTTAGATTTCACATTCAAATGTGAAGTGAATTTGTGTGTGACATGACATATGACCTTAGTTGTTATTTATTCTCCTCCAAGGGTGGCTTTTGGGGGTAACAACGTAAAGGGTATCTTCTAAAGTTGTTAGTGTGAGTCTTGTCATTCAGTTTCAGTAGGTTTGGACTAGGCTCTTAGTAAAGCGAGAGAAGAAGCTTCCTATTTATGCAAACTGATGCTGTATTGTAGATGCTTATCCA
Organism: Baryphthengus martii; assembly: GCA_013396935.1. NCBI lineage: Eukaryota > Metazoa > Chordata > Aves > Coraciiformes > Momotidae > Baryphthengus > Baryphthengus martii. Next base: position 60,177 of record VWZK01019769.1, on the reverse strand, counting down.
AAGAGTGAAATGATTTATACGTGGACAAAAGGACCTGAGAAGTCAGTGGAAGTTCCTGAGGAGTCTTCCAGTTTAGTTCAGTATGACCTGCTTGGGCATACGGTATCCACTGAAACCATTAAATCTATTACAGGTAGGAATTTCGTCAGTGAAAATCAACTTGAGGTAAAACTAACCCTGTAACATTACCTGAGGCTTTTTAGTTTCCTTCTTGTAAGGTATTCTACTGAATGTCACAGGGTATATATTACAGGCTGAGAGCATAAATCCGAATTAGGTTTCTGTTTTTCAGATTTACATTTGTAGATTCATTACAGTCGATTGCAATGGTCTTTCAGAAAGCTAGAATGAGATCATTACTCCAAGGGACAAAATGAGCATTTAATCACTGCTTAAAACGCAGTTTGAAGAGTCAAGAGGATGCCTGCATGAGGAAGTAATTTCTCAGCGCTGCATTCACATTATGTGCAAAAGACTTCCTTTGTTTGGCAGTGCAAACAGCTCAGGATAGAAGTACAGCATACAAAGTGGGTTATTAAAGCCATAAAAGCCCTCTAGTCAGATCAGGATAGGCACAAATGCATTAGTCACAATAGATACTTCTGCTGATTTGTGCTGTAAGAAATAAGGCAAATGGCAACTACAGGCATCTGAAATGAGTGAAGTATCACTGATGAGCAGTGTGATGATAAACAAGCATATTCCCAAAATATTTTTAAAATTTGGAATCATTTTCTAGGCATCAGCAAGTTTGGGTGTTGCGAGATGGTCAAAATGAGACAGATAAAGCAAATATATTTATATTCCTTTATGGATATTTTTCTCAAAGATAAAACAGCATTTTGCAATGCTCTAGGAATTTACTTCTCAGTGTATTATTGTGAGATAACAGAATTTCCTTACTGTCCCCAAAATGCTCATTCTGTAGTGCTTTATTTAAACAATTTATTCAGTTTATGGTAAAACTGCAATTTACTTTTTTTTTTTAATTTGATGTGAATGATAACATTTTTTATAAACTTACAGTATTTTTAATTCTTGTCAATGATTTTTGTATTTGTTTCATTATCACAGTGGTGCTGATGTATAAACCTAGTAAAAAGCTGAGAGGCTTCCATAACATTTAGCGTGCATCATTGTTGTTATTTTTTTATTTGACAGGTAGGTACCACAATGTTATAGATACTATGGTAGGTAGATACCTTCTGTCTTGAAATTCTTTTCTTCAACAGCTGTCAAAGGAATTTTTAAATTTGTGCTTAAACTGTAAAATGTAATCCAGTATTAGCTGTACATTTTATAGTACTGTTGATACCAGTTTCTGAATGGCACTGTAAGGACCTACTACTTCCAAGATTTTTTGTTTAAAACTTTAATTCATTCTTGTATCTAAGGAACGTATCTTTCTATACATGTTAAGTGGTATGAATAGCATCATCTTAAACAGTCCTAGCTAATAGTCTGAAACAGTTATTCTGCAACACAACTTTTATGTACAGTAAGAAAAAAAATATTTATTTTTTTTTAGGTGAATATGTTGTTATGACAGTTTACTTCCACCTCAGACGAAAAATGGGTTATTTTATGATTCAGACCTATATCCCGTGCATTATGACCGTGATCCTTTCTCAAGTTTCATTTTGGATAAATAAGGAATCCGTTCCAGCTAGAACTGTGTTTGGTAATTCTTTCTTATTTTTTCTCACACTGCCTCTTTTAATCACTTTCACTAGATCAGACCGTTTTACCGCATTGGGATATACTGCCTCCATACTAGTGCAGAAACAAGGGAATAGTGTAAATTCAGAGAAATTTTTGCTATCAATGTATGAAGAATGTTGTTATGTGAATCCCTGGAATCTAAAGAGAAACTTGGAACATATGGAGGATGACATGGTTGCCTGTGGAAAATGGATGTATATCTCAGAGATTTCTACTTGCCTGGGGGAGCGATCCTGGCCCTGAGTAATACAGTCAAGTCCCTAGTCTGCATCCAGAGCGGTTTTATCCTCCAGTGGACAGTAGTGTACTTACTTGAACTGAGACTTTACACAGAATCACAGAATGTAAGGGTTTGGAAGGGACCTCGAAAGATCATCTAGTCCAACCCTCCTGCCAGAGCACACCACAGAGGAACACGTCCAGGCGGGTATTGAATGTCTCCAGAGAAGGAAACTTTCTAAAATACTTTCAGTTTGTTTGGGAGTGTGCAAGATGTACAGATGTCTTATTATGAGATATCTGTGTCATCAGTGAAAGCTTACTATGAGTGAGGCTTAGATCCTCTTACTGTAATTTCATGTTTAGTGCTTGTCTCTCCCTTCTGCCATTGCCATTATGAAAATGAGTTCAAAAAGCAAAATGATCACAAGATATTAAAATTGCCTTCATCAAAATATAGCTTGAATGAGATGCTACAGTGAACTCTGAAAATAAAAACCAAAAAAGCTTCTATGGAAGATGAAGTATAAGAAATTAAATGGAAATACGATTCCTAATAAAGCAGTAGGATAAAACCAGTTTTAAAAGCAGTCTTTGTAGAACAGTGTCTTGACTTTATAATGCACCATAGTCTAGAGCAGGATTAATCAGGAAGAGAATGTTCTACAAAAATCCTTTTTATAGATCCATGCTGGCAAGAGTGACAGGAATTAATGTTTCTACGTGACGGCCCATTCAAACATATAATAGGAGTCGGAACACTGTTTATTATCACAAATTAGACAAGGTTAATGATTGTTGTAGGAGAAACAACTTGTAAACCTAGTAAGAGTCCCAGTAGCTCTCAAGTGAAGCATTACATTAGGTAAGCTAGTGTATCACTTCGTGTACCTTTGCAGCGACATTGAATAATGGTACTTTTTTTCTGAAGGGGGTATTGTCAGAAGCTGGAAATGAAGAAACTATGTTTACAGACAATAATTTAAGAAGTACAAATTGTAGAACAATGACTGTAATGTGTTTTATTATTCATATGTGAAACTGAAAACAAATAATAATAATATTAAAGTTTGGACATCCATTAAGTTACAGATAAGTCTCTAAAATGCCCTTGAAAGCAAATGACTTAAAGTATGGCTAAAATGCTTTTCAGTTTTCTGACAAATTGCATCAGAGACCCTGTTTTCTAAAGATTTTCTTAAAAGAAGATAGAAAAGTTGAAGGCAAGAAATAGGAATGAAGCTAGAATACCTGCTATCGTACCAGCTTTCTAGAGAAACTGTAAGATGAGGCTAAACAAAAGATGTTTCCATTGGGCACTGCATGATTAGGGAGAACTTGGCAGAAGTAACAGAAGGCGGCACAAGGAACTAAGGCACATGTGGTCATAATTTCTGCAGTCAGAGATTCAGACACTCGAATCTGATCATTGTGGAAGACTGGTGTTTCTTAAAGAGAGCAGTAATTTTAAAAGAGATTTTTAACATTAATTTTTATATTAAAATACTCTAATGTATTTTTGATATGGTTATGTGCATTTCTAATCAGAAGCTTGCAAGTACTCAGCTCTGGATAATTACAGTTCAGGTGTATATAGAATATTTTTAACGAGAACTTAATTCCCTACCCTGTAAATCCCTATGGCACATAATCAAGTCTCCCTGAAGAATGATTAATAATGGGAATTCTGATAAAGACTATGGTAGTAAACTATAACACTGCCACAACCTCCCCTCTCCTCCTTGTATTTGGGGAATGGTTGATTGTCCAAGTCACTTCACCCTATTCTTATATCTATTAAACAAATGTTTTTAGAGAGGAAATTCAGACAAACATTGCTTGAAGTGGACAAAAGTAGAATCAGGAAGGACAGGGCTAAGCAGGGATGAGTCTCTTCCAGGAAAAAAATAACTTTCCATAATTTATTTTTTTTCTCAGACTTAAGCATTTTCAGTAGTGTGTTTTCAACACCTTCCCACTGAGGAAGGTTTTGTGAGCTTGCATTTGTGATTTTATTCTGCTGAGTTTTCTCTGAGATATTCTTTGTGCTTTCATGAACGGGCTATTACCGTATTTTCTTTTTTTCTCTTTCAATAGGAAGAACTGGTTTCATTGTGTCCAGTTCGCTGTATGGCAGTGAAGGTTTTCACATCAGATGACCTAGATGGAATACAACCATTTAGGGAATAGGGCATGTGAGGATCCTGTAGGAAAACATGCTGTTAATTATTTTGAATTCTTCTTAGAATATGCATTTCATCTTGAGTTAAAATGGGTACAGTGTTCTTAAGAGTCGAGGTATCTCCATTTGTAGGCACTCTCCTTTGAGGTTATCATGGTATAATTTAGGCAGTGTTCGCTATATAGTTGGTATTTTATGTTTGTATGATATGGGATATTTTGAATGAAAAAGGAAAAAAAAGACCCCATGCTTTGGTTTTACACAGCATGTATTTGCATTTGAAGTATTACCATGAAGTGGTCATATTTCGAGTTCAGTGCTCATGCTTGTACACTTTAATTAAAATGTTGTTCTTTCAGAAGATAAAATTCTAATTAAATTTCACCGGTTGACTAGTAACAGAGGGTTTAAAAGATAAGGTGATGATTTCTTAATTAACAGAGTTGTTAATATAATATTCTAGTTTTCCTTAGACCAAAATAATTTTCCATGGCTTAATGGCACATGGATTACGAGTGGGATCAGAGGAACAGTCACAGGCTAATAGGAGGTATTCTGAAACTATTGAAGGTAGTATCATGTTTTTTTGCTGCAACCTGAGGAACATTTAACAACTTAAATCATGTTCAAATGTTTAGAAAATATCTTGTAAGAAATTCTACCAAACTTGACATAAAAAAAATATGAAAGGAAGGCTTCAGCATTTTCTTCATGTGAACTGTAGGTGATCTGTTGAAATTATGACTTTCCATGCTGCCTTTAAAAACTGATTAACTGTTTTGTGTGCATAGCTGCTCATAGATATGATAGTTGCCATGAATTAAACGTAAAGCACAGAGAATCTCCTAAATGATTTAAAACATTTTTAAAATTTTTTTTTTTGAGGCTATTTGCCTGTTCTCACTTCATTTTACTTGGATTCAGTAGTGCTTTTGCTCTATTTCTTTGAAGGAATAACCACAGTGTTGACGATGACGACACTGAGCATCAGTGCAAGACATTCACTGCCAAAAGTATCCTATGCTACTGCCATGGATTGGTTCATAGCGGTTTGCTTTGCCTTTGTGTTCTCTGCTCTTATTGAGTTTGCTGCTGTCAACTATTTTACTAATATTCAAATGGAAAAAGCCAAAAGGAAGACAGTAAAATCACTTCTTGAATTTCCAGTTGCTCCAGTACAAAGAGAAAGAAATATAGAAGAGACATTCACGGTACGTTTTCAGCTTATACAAATGTTTTCTGTGTCTTTGGTAATGTTTGTTGGTAAAAACGGGCCTTTAACTTTCTCCCAGGTTCCCTCTGAGCTAACGAATGCAGTGTAAGTCAGACTAATGGAGGGATAATGCTGCACTGTCTTCAATGATAAAAACACATAAAACATGATTTAATTCTTACTTGCATTATTGGGTTAAGTAGGAGGGAGGAGGAGACTATGTCCATTCATACCTGCAGCCTCTTCTGTATTTAGTTCTGTTTTGGTGAAGGTCAGTTAGGATGGGTATCTTTAGGAAACTTTATTTCCCTTTGCACATTGATTCAGATTGGACTGATTATACAGACCAAGATACTATAGATAAGGGCAGCATGTTATCTTATGTGACTCATGTCTTTAGTTAAACTAACACATTACAGTGGCACCTTGGAGCACTTCCCTAGGTGTCACAGCTCTCCTTTCGTTCCATGTGTTATCTCTCTGGATTTTTATTTCTTCAGCAGTTACAGCTTAATGAATTTTTGAAGAGTGCTGGATAAAAGCTTTGTGTTCAGCATAGATTTCAATTTTGTGTAACTTGAGTATCTTTGCACAGGAACTCAACTCAACTCCGGCAAAGGTTTTAGGGCTTTGTTTAACAGAACACTTTCCAAGTTTCATAGTGCTTTGAATTAAGTGTAACTTGTGTGGTAGTTACTATCTTAGTGTGCAGACGAGTTAATAAAGATTCAGTCTCATTTCCAGTTGAGCTCATTGGTGATTCTCCTTTCCTTCCTTTTCCTCTTTCTGTATGCTTACACTCTGCTGCATCACTCCTATTCATGTCTTAGCTAACAAAGTCATTACAGCACTTGCACTGGCCGTGCTGTAGGCCAGTAATTCCCAGCCATGATTGACTCTTGGCAGCACCACTCAAGAAGTAAGGTGCTGACAGCAGCATTGCAATTTACTCTTCCTGTCAGGCTGACTTTGTAATTTCCTTTGCTTGAGCCGTGATTTAACAACCACTGTTTTAGACTAGCTCTTGGTAATTTTGTCTTCTGTCTCTTTTCACATCTCATTTGTCTCCTTCCCTATTCATCAACTCTTTTTGCCTTCCCACCCCTTCCATTTGCTATCACTGCTCAGCTGCTGTCCACCTACTTCCATTTTTTTTTTTCTCTCCTCTTTGCTCTCCTACCGTAGCTAGTTACTGTTTTCAGTCTCGTAGCTGTGTTGTTCTGTTAGTTCACATTTCTGCTTCAAGGGATAGATGTGCTCCTGAAGAGTTTGTTACTCATCACTCTCTTGACCGCTGGTAAGAAACATGAAGAAGAAAAAGTGTTTATAGTAGCGTATAGTTTGCTCTGTACATAGAGATATTAGTGCCATTAGCTTATGCTAAGCTTCTTGATTGTGCAGCGTGCAGTTTAGTACTTGGGCACTCCTGAGGATTGGTATTAAATACTGCTTTTGCTGATAGTCAGATTTTACTTGGGTGCAGAGGAAGGTAAATACATATGAACAGTTTAATCTTTGGTTTATTTATAAGATTTGATTAAAACAAAAGGAAAAATAATAGTTTTCTCAGGTAGCAATGATAAAGGCTTAAAAAAATGGGCTTGATTCACGGTCAGAATTGCAGAACTTTCCTTTCCCCCTCCCTTTTTTTTTTCTTTTGTTTTTTTTTTTTTTCACATCAGAACACACACAGCTTCACCCAACTCAAAAGCTGGGTAAAATGAGATGTGACCAGTTCTATTCTGCTGTTTAATTAATAGCTCTGATAAATGTGATAGTGTGCTTGCAGGCTTGGGGATTTTGAAAGCACTCAGGGGAGCAATCTGTTTTATAAAGGGTTGCACATTAATGTTATGAGTATGTAAGTGAGTGATAATGTTGATTGTAGCTTGAACTATTACTTTTAAAAACATATCTTTTCCTCTAGTTATGCCTGTGCTAAGACTTGAGATCTTGCTCTTCCAGGACAGGCGTACAGGGTGAGCCCACAGGTACTGTTATAACTATCGTGCAGTCCTTTCCATGACTAGAAGATGACTTCTGCAGCAGTCTCCTGCTGTGCAGAACAGAAGCTAGTATGGCTGTTCTAGTTCATAGTCCTCTCCTTAAAATTTTTAGTTTTACTTGTAAAAGGCTAATTTAGAATTTTCTTAAATTAGATTCATATTTAGGCTTTTTCTTTTCTTTTTTTTTTTTTTTTTTTCCCTGCACATATACTGTCTAATTGGTACTGATTTACCAAAGATAACAGAAGTTCGGCTTAGCTGAAGGAAGCTCAGCTTCCCAGTGAGTTTATGGTGCTCAAAGAAAGCAGGAAAATAGCCTCACTGTAACATGTAAACTGTAAGCATTATTTCTTAAGACAAAGACTACACATTTTATCTCCAGGGCTAAATGATAGGCTTTGAATTTTTAACCCAGTTAGTGTTTTTAAAAAAGTGTATATTATGTTGTCATTTTTGCGCTAGAAATTCTGTTGTTAGCAGTACAACTGCTAGAACTCAAGGAAAAGTTTTATTTTAAACTTGAAAATTTTCCAAATGAACTTTGCCTAATTTGGTAAATTTGCCAGTCTCCCAAAAAAAAAAGTTTTCACTTAGCCCAAGGAGGAAGTGTGTGTAATTTGGGAAAGAAAATTCCCAAATACCTCAACCTTACAGTCCTTTCTGGTCCATAGCTTGGAATTTGCAACATGCTTTGTATCTTCTACTAATTGAAGGGGGAGATCATTCTCTTATGCCTGTTAGCCCAGTACTTTTGCCTGCCTTGAAATGACATATGGGTGGCTGCGCTGGCGCCTCACAGTTGAGGTTCCATCTGTATAGGTCCTCTGAAAACAAGAAAAATACAGAGCAATTGAGACTGTTAAGGAAAACAAACAAGGTGATATTATACTTTTAAATGAGGGTTTCATTTTATGGACTATTGATTCTGCATTATTCACTGGATGGCTATGTGCACTGATTATTTTTTCTTGATTGTTTTTTGTCCAGTAACATGATAGAATTGTCCTAGAGGAGTTCTAGAGAGGAACAAATTGGACTGTGAAACTGGATTCCCTGTGGAGCACGGGGATTTTACTATATGATAGTACTAGAAATTGAGCATATTAATGTAAATTTGGTAAAATAAATTGAAAGTCTTTTTCTGATATGTATGTTCAATTTCTGACCATAGAATTAAAGTGGGTTTTCTATATTGAATCAGTTCATGTATTACACTAATTAGAATTCTTGCTGGTGGTGTTTTTTTTCTTTTCAGTCAAAAAAAAATTCCCAGTTGTCTTGGATCAAAGGCAACTCCTATCATTATGATCAAATGATTTGGGATGTGTTCATTCATATTACATGTATCTTCACCACAACCAATATACATCTTTACTGTAGCAAATGTGGACTGTATGCTTTCTAACTTATTCTCTTGTGCAATTATGTTTCTTTTCTGAAGCCATATGATGGGTGTGACTGATCAATATGTTGATTACATTAAGCACTAAATGAATTTTGGAGGCTAGCTAAGTAATCTGAACTCTGTTAATTCCAACAAAAAATCCTGGTGTCAAGATAATTTATTGGGCAGGGAGTGGCAGGAGCGAACATGTAGTGCCTGCAGATGCAGTGTGTGCTCCTGTCACTTGTTCTGGTTTTAGCCATGGTATTATTCATCTTCTTTTTACTCTCCTCCTCTTCCCTGCTCCATTTCAACTCTTCTTGTAACTTTCTCTTAGAAACTTAATGTTTTTCCATAAGGAGGAGTGCAATTCTGCAGTAGACATTCCATGAGTAGGACCCAAGCTTGTTTGAGATCTGCCTTGAATTCATAAAGGACTTTGACAGCCTCACTCATCTCCTCTGTCAGGAACAGTGAGATAGTACTGGAGTCTTTCTAAGCCAAGACGGATGACTTACACCGTGGTCTCATGTGATTTGCTTGTCTTGGGAGCAAGTTAAAATGCTTTCAGGTTAGATGGAATGAACCTGTCCCTAAATGTTCTGAACTCCTTTCTTTAGAGAATGCAGAAATATTGTTGCCAGTCAGTGTGTGATGGAAATGAATGATTTATAATTTGTTATTGGAGTCCTGAGTCTATTTTTATGCTTCTGCACTATTTCCATTTTACTGTATTCCTATGAAGTTTATTTTTAAAGACCTACCCAATTTGGAGCTGAAGAATGCTACTGAAAAACAGTCTTCAAAAAATATGTTCCTAAACACTGTTAATGTGAGCTTCAACCTCAGCTGTTTGTTAAAAGAGTGTGAAAATTGGAAAAAAACCAAACAGGTTAGACTCAAAGAAATCATTGCTTTCAAAAGTTTCATTTAAACTCAGTCATGAGTGGACTGTAATACTTAAACTTTCTTCCTCTTTTCTGAAGACAGTCCAGTGTCATGTTGTCTTGAGTAAGTCTCATAGCATCTAATAGAGGAAGTCAGGGGTCAAGCTCTTCACTGTCACGAATGTGCATACTCCTCTTCTTAACAGGAGCATCCATGCTAGGCTGCTATGTGACTGGCACATACCTGACGAGTTTATAAGAAACGTTGTCATGTGAGCAACCTGCACGTATGCCTTTATGTGATTAATATGTATTTTCTATGATATAAAGTACTTGCCTTTTAGTCACATGATGGACACAGCTCAAGTTACATGATGAAGCGTGGGAGGAAAGTGAGGATCCTTTGGCAGCTTATGGTTGACAGACGTCTAGAGCAATTTGTCTAGAGTAATCAGTCTGGCTCAAGACCAACTCTATGCCCTGCTTTATGACTTCCAGAGCAGGGTTTGGGCCCGATAAATTGTTCTGATGGGCTGGGTAAAAACCAGAGACCATTGCCTGGATACTTTTTTTTTTGTTGTTGTTCTTAATCCTCAAAGGTAATTAATGCTAGAACAGCAGCAGATGCATTCTGTCTAAAGCCTAGACTCTTAAGTGAAAGTGGAAATTTTAGCTTTCGAACCAAAACTTCTTTCTGAATATGTAGACATACTCTGTAGTAAAGAGAGGTGCATGAAATGTACCGTATCTAGAGTAGTACCACTCAATTTCTTTGCTCCTTCCTTGGACTTACAGAATAATGGATTCCCCTGTCCCATCAAATGGAGAAGTGGAGCTAACCCCACTTTCCTCACAAGTGGAAGGAATTATCTGAAGACCAGCTAGATCTTGATAGGGGTACTTGGAGCACAAGGTGATGGTCTGTTTACTGAACTCCTTATTGTGGATGCAAAGCCTGCCTCCTCTGTGTGACTTTAAATAGTCCTTCAATTGGAACAGCATTTCAGTTTTAAAATATAATAATCATGTTTTTGCTGCTTCACTACTTCTCCACTGCCTAGGGTGTCACGGTCCAGGTTTTTTTAGGACAGTAACATTTAAAACTCAGATCCTAGTGAAGGACTTCAGGCTCAAGTAATGCATAGAGTTAATGCAAATATTAATACCATTAGGACCATACAAAGGGAGGCTGCTGTGCCACATGAATAATTTCTTTTGCATGTCAGCAATTTTCTGTCGCTCTAGTTTCATTAGTGACGATTTTTGCTGTTGATGATTTACAGTCCTGTGCTAGCATCATGTTTAAGTAGGATCAGTGGATGCAGGTACAATTTGTACTGAATGCTATTTGAAAGATAGGAGGGAATGATTACCTGGGGTATCTAACATGTTTTTAAAAATATTTTATTGGCTCTGATGCTCAGATATAACGTTTTGTAGTTTTTTCCCCATTTTTTTATATTTTGATTTTATAATTTCTTTGGTTTTATTTTGTTTGTTTTTGTTTGTTTGTTTTTTGTTTTGTTTTGTTTTTCATTGGTTTTTGTTTTTCACTAGGTTTGCTAGACTTAAATAGTCCGACCAAGCAACTGGCACTACTTGCAATGTATAAAGCTAAATATATGCTCAAACAATATGATTGGGGCATAAACATGGGGTGTACAACTTAGATTGTTTTCTTAATATTTCATGTAGTATGTCTTTCTAAATAGCACAAAGTGCTATCTTTAAAAATTAGGTCTCTTTCCAAGAACCTTATATTGCTCTACCTTTAACATGTTTGAGCTGTGGAATAAATTTATGCTAGAAGTAGAAACGTTTGTCTACTGCAAAGAGTAATTACTGGAAGCACACAATGTAGTATTACATTTGGGGCTACATTCTGACCCAACTTAAGTGTGACATAAAGTCCATTGAATTCCAGAATTCAGTTACACTGAAGATAAAAAATGGCTGGATGTTGATAAAACGAAGAAAAGTTTTGGAATTCAAAGTTGAGGAATGAGGGTTTTTTTCTTATTGATAGTGAAAATGTTGATTGGTTTTATTTGTGTTTTTTTGTGTTGTGTTTTGGGTTTTTTTTAATCTGCGCAGAAAAAATAAACAGGAATTACTTTCAGCACCTGATTTATAATTAAATGAAAAGTCCTGCTGGAGTGCTATCTTCTCCAGCCCTTGCTAGAAAATGTGGTAATTGCTCACTCTTCAATTTTCTGTAAGTATTACAATGAGCTACCACAGCAGTAGGCAAAGGGAGAGATATGAGGGATATACTTGGCTGTTACTCATCTGATGCTCAACTACCTGATAGTGCTTACTGTAGTTACTGGAAGACTTGATTTAAATGGTATTAGGATAAGGTTTTTATTTTGGAAACTAAAGCATAGCTCAGTAATGTCAGTCTTTCAAGTGCTTATTCTAGAAAATAATAAACTCCATTGTTTTTTGTTCTAAAAATACACTTAAATGCCTTTCTCTGTCATTATGCTGATCTATCAGGGAAAAAACCCCACAACCCACCATGTTCCAAACCCCATATTTCTTATGGTTTTGTCATTAGAATAATACCTGTTTCTGTTTAATAATAAAAGTCATTTTCATTCAAATATCCGTTGCAGGCATTAAGATAGGTCTTATATTGATTTTTTTTTTTCTTTTTTTTTTCCACTAAGTGCTCAAAAGATATATGGTTGCATTTCAGAAACACCAGGTCAGAACAAACCTGCATGGTGAAAGGGGTAAAATATTTCAGATTGTTCAGCATCCTTTATAATGCAAATGGTTTTCCTTATGAAATGATGCCTTTGAACACGCAGCTCTTCATGTTTCTGCTTAAACCTTTTTCTGTATTTATGTTGAAATTTCAGTTTTGTTTGCCTCCAAAGAGTTTTCAATACTGGTAAGCCCAATGACACCAAATTGCAGTTGCGTTTCACAGCTCTGTGTGAGATTTCTATCTGACTTCATTTTTACATTGGGAAAATTGGAGTCAGAAGAAATAAGTGCTGAGAAGCTTGGGAAAACCTATGAGGCAATGAGTGTTCAAGGCATTTTCAGCAAACTACTGAAGCAAGTTTAACTACAGCTTTAAGGTCATAGAAAATTTAAAGGTACAGAAAATAATGAAGATCTTTCGTCTCTAATCAGCTGTTGTTCTTCCTTCCATAAATGTTATACAGAGCACTTCCACAGCTGGTTAGCACTTGACCTATCCTAATAGATTTACTGTTCTAACCCCTCCCACCATTATATTTTCAGTTCTTTAATTTTTCTCATGATATAAATATAATCTTTCAGAATTGTGCACACCAGTGCTTAAGAACCACATATATGCATACTTACATATATGTATGCACATATACGTATGCATATGTATGGCTCTTAAGTACCATACAGGTGGATGGATTTATTTGACATAAATTTTGCATTCATTTTTTAAAAAAACCCCCCATGTTCTTCTAATTAATGTCTCTTTAATACCTTGAATTCACTTTTCTTCCACATTGTGCACTTTTAGGCCTGTCTAATGGAGTGCTCTTCTTACCTCTCTTCCCCTCTCATCACATGACTGAGATCACAAAATGATCAGCATGGATGGTGGACAGGCTCTTTTACCTTATCTCCTCTCACTTTTTCCTTTCCAAATAATCTATATTGCTCTTTGCACTGCTAAAGCTGTAGACCAGAATTCATTGTATTTTGTGGCAGGTGTAGCTTTTACTTGGTCATGTTCCAGGGCTCTGTAAGGCAAAACAAAATCTCTAGTACTATTCCAAGCAAAATTTTGATTGACTGGCTCTACAACGTAATAGTAAAACATGGTAGCTTTCTTCTCCAAGTTGTGCATTTGCTAGCAGCATGGCAATATGGTGACTCAGTGGGATTTGGGACAAGTAGCATTATTTACACTGATGACAACATGCTACTTTCCCAGTAAATGTCAGATGGTGTGAATTTGGCAGGCTATCTAGTGTCCTCCCAGAAGAACAGACTGTTTTCTTAGGAAAGAATGGTAAGGATGAAAAACACTATGTTAGAGTTTAATAGGGAAATATTGCTAAATTACCACGCAAACAATTTTGTTGTTGCAGCTAAACAGTAAGTAATGCCAGGCTTCTGGTTGTTTTAAGCCTTCCAGTTTTTCCATGATTTTTTGTTTGAATTAATTGACAGCTCCTAATTTGGGAAACCTGTGTTTCCGTGGAGTACGTCACTGACCTTCCATATATTAATTTACCTGTGTCTTATTGAGGGTTTAGTAGGGCTGTCATGGGAAGCTCTACTCTTAGTCTTACAGCAAGGCATAAAGATGCTTAATGAAAAGTGAACAGTAAATACAGTAACACCTTTTTGTTATATTCTTGATTATTCTAATAATTAAAATTCTTCTGTGCAATTTTAAATCCGCTTTGATTGTGGTATCCTTTTCAGGGTTACTTGGGTTTGGTTTTTTTTGGTTGGCTGTTTTCTGTATGTGTTTTTGTGTTTTTTTGTGTGTTTGGTTGTGTTTTTTGTTTTGTTTTTTTCCTTAGGGAGATGAAGTATCCAAAATGATGGTTAGGCACCTAAAAGACTTAATTACTAAATTTCCCTGAGTAGGCATGTGAAGAACTGACTTGCTGCTTCCAGAAAGTTTGCCATGCATCTGAAATGGAAGAATACTTACTCTGTTTCATCTCAGTGGCCAGCATGCCTATTAGATACTGCCTCCCACAAACCCCATGTGAAAGTCTGAACAGGCTCAAGTCCTGCCCTTTATGTCATGGAGAACTGTATTAGTAGCCAGACTGCTAGGTAGTCCATGGGATATTAAGTTCTTATTGAAGCTGCTCTTGTTATGTTTAATTTGTATGGAACCAAAGAGAAGGAGAGGAATTGATTCTGGAGACAGCTTGTCTGTGCATGCACTGCAATGGGAGGGTGAGTGAGACTGAAGTGCACAGAATGCAACATCCATAACAAGGAATGAGAACCACTTGTCCTAGAATATCCAGTAGCCTGGTGGGGAAGTGCTTGAGATATGCGAAGCCTGTGTTGGTATCACTGTGACAGGGCAGATTTGAGAAGAGGTCTTCTACCACCGCACCTACACTCCCATCCTGGTCACTGGGTTACTACAGAGGAGGTCAGAGTCTTTTTGTGAGTGTAACTTAGCTAGCAGCAGGAAAGAGCTCAGAGCTAAAAGCGCTGGGTGCAGTTGGATGGCTGCTTCTGCAAAGGTGTGCACTTTAGGCTGTGATCCTACCCAGAATATTTCTCTCCAGCTTTTACAGCTACCTCCTGGATGTTGAAGCATTAGCTCTCTCCTTCTAGAACTGATACCAGATGGTGGTGGTGTGACTTGCAGATTTTGCTTTGACTGTAACCCCGAGACAGTAGAAGCTACTGCTTTAAATATTTTACTGCCTCTGTCCCAGAGAGAGTTTCCACTTTAGCGATATCTTGTGCCAAAGATCTGCCAAGAATCTAGAAAACATATTGACCTGCAGCAATGAATGCTCTATTGAAGTAAACAAATGATGCAAAAGCAGCCCTGGGACCTCGCACAACATTGTTGTGAGGGTGTGTCGTAGGTGAGGCTGACGCAGGTCCTCTGGAGTATGTGTATATCCAACCCCAGGGCTGGTAAACTATTTTCCAGGGTGCTGAGTTGGATTAGAATACCTCTGCAAATTGCAAATATATGGCCCTTGTTTTAATGTATACTTGTTTATGAGCAGTTGATGATAACTGTGCTTTCTAGTGGCCAAGGGGCCTATTAAGGGGATTTTTGATGCTGGGTACTGTTAGCTCAGGCAGTAGGAACTGCTTATTTTGGATTCACATCCCAACAGAGCGTATCTATCATAAAAAGTATGGAGCAATTTAGAATTGCAGAGACTGATTTAAAGCTGTTACGTAGAGCACTAACAGGCTATAGGAAGATGCTCTTGAGTTGTATGAAGGAGGCAACTGTACAATGCTGTACCAACACAAGAATTTCTGACAGCTTGCAGTGTTCTCAGTGCTTATGTTCTTAAATACAGTCCTAAGGATAAATTTGCCTGATGTCCTGGTAATCACTTGTATCATCTCTGCATTCTCCTCAGGACTTGGCATATGACTTTTAAATAATGTTCTTGTTTGTTTTACAGATTCTAGGTTGGCCTTATCATAGGGAATATGCACTGTGGTTGTTACCAGCTCTCTTTGTTCTGTAACAAGATGACTAAGTTTGTCAGTTCAGTATAGTGTATTGCTGTGCTGACAATCCCCTTCTCGTGAATCTCAGCTCAGCTGCTGCACGCTACTTCAGTTCATGCTAAATTTGCAATCTTGACTTCATTGAAGTGCAAAATTGGCTTGCTTGTCGAAAACTGGTAATACATACAAAACAGTCCAGGACTTCATTTTTTTGGCTCAAGTCAAGGCTCATGTAGGCTCAGAGAAAGTTTCAGAATATCCACATGTGTGAGCAGCTGTTTATAGTGTGCAGACCTTGTTAGATATTGAAGAGCTTAGATTTACTCATATTTGTGTATCATTTTAGTGCAGTAGTAAACACTAGTATCCCTCAAAGTTGATCTTAAATGGAAAAGCAAAGGATCTACGGATTGATTTTTGGCAATAGATTTGTTGTAGGGTTTTTTATTGTTACAGAATCTGACCATCAAACTTACTCCACAAATCTGCCACAGTATTTAACAATAAATTGTATAGATTTGTCTTGAAGTATGCTAACAGCATCGTTCATTGTATTATTCATGGTCAATTGCACGTGAATCCACTTGTCAAGGGAAGGATACAGCTTTAATTACCACATTTTACACATGCCTGCAAGGAGGCTGCTTTAGTTATCCTGTCTTCATGCCAAACAAAATGGACTTTCTGCTCTGAAACTAGCAAAAGGACGTCTTACATCAGAAGTTTTCATATAGGAAGAATTTGGACTGCATGTATCTTTCCCCACTTCAGTCCTTTCAAACACAAAAATCATGCAAAATAGCATGTGATGCTTAAAATTAAGGCAAGATCTCTATGCTTATTAATACAGTAAATATTTCAAAAGCTTTTTGCATACTGCATGCTGTATGACAGAATTTGCCTGACAATTTGAACCTTCTCTCCTATCCTATGGCCTCCCACCTCCCCAGTAAAGTATGCTTATGCATAGCATAGCAGCTTTCTACTTCTCTTGTATTCAGTCGGGGATTTTGATTGGTTTTTTTTTNGATTTTGATTGTTTTTTTTTTTTTTTATTTTTTTAAATTTTATTTGGGAGGAGGGGGGGTTGTTTGGTTTGGATATTTTTAGTTGTATGGACTAATGGAATATTCATTTGGATAGAAATGAGTGATTAATAATCTCTTCTGAAAAAGACTGAAGTCTGCATTTCCCTAAGTTTAGTCAATTCCTTGGATTTCTTAGTGCTGTCACCTATCTACCTCTGGCATGTTGTATCTTTTAGTGTTCCTAAATCAAAGTCTTGGTTATAAATGTTTGAAATATGATGAAGGCTGAAAATTAGCTTTCACGGTTGCCAGTCTTGACTGTTAAAATCAAATACGAGATTGGTGCTGTAAATTCTTGCCATTAACGTATCCCTGCCAACCACAGAGCTTTATCCAATCAAGATGTCCTATAATTATAATTATAGTAAAATGTATATTCTTAGATTATTATCAGAGCTTGAGAACTTCACCTATGCATGGACATCTGTGCTCTCAGATAACTCAGGATTTTGAAACTCTAGTGAAACTGTAGTGTTTCTACCAGTTAAGGTTTAGAGGCTGAGTTCTTCCTAATGGAATCAATAGCAAGTTTTCCTCTGGAAGGAGGATACAGCAAAGCAAAGCACTTACAACTTCTTGTTTGATAGTGGTTGTGAAGTGTGGAGTTGGTTGGACCAAGTCGGAATGATAGGCTATTTCAAAGGAAGGGTGAAGTGTCATTTACATAAGCAGTAAATTGTTGTGTTTATTGAAAGGCAAATGTACTACGGCTGGCGTTGCACACTGTAATATACTTCATTTTATGGTAGCTTCTAGGCTCCCATTTTCATTCTTGAGCTACACCATTATAAATGTCTCCCAAAAATCTCACTGAAATGTCTCCAGGAAATCAGATCTTTCTCAATCTAGAGTAAAAATGTAAAAAATGTGGACTCAATGTTTCCTGTGGAGCTCCATCTGGACTAGCACAGCAGCTCTCTCTTGGCTGAGGATAACTGAGTGGTTTCCTGACTTGCCCTCAGAAAGGAATCTTTACTTGGATAATCCCTTCAGTTTTTGAGTTGTGTTTTAATTTGGCTTCCATTAGATTTTCAGGTTTTATTTCTTAGTTTTGTGCCTGTGGTGGGTTGACCCTGACTCAATGCCAAGTGCCAACCAAAGCCACTCTATCACTCCCCCTTCTCAACTGAACAAGGCAGAGAAAATATATCAAAAGGCTTGTGAGTCAAGATAGGGACAGGGAGCTCACTCAGCAATTATCGTTACAGGCAAAACAGACTTGATTGGGAGAAATTAATTTAGTTTAATACCAATTAAATCAGAGTAGGATAATGAGAAATAAAAACAAATCTCCAGACACCTTCCTCCCACCCCTCCCTTCCTCCCAAGCTCAACTTCACTCATAAATTGTCTTTCTCTTCCCCACTCTGAATGGAACAGGGGGATGCAGAATGGGGGTTGTGGTCAGTTCATCACACGTTGTTTCTGCCACTTCTTCCTCCTCACACTCTTCCCCTGCTTCAATATGGGGTCCCTCCCATGGGAGACAGTCCTTCACAAATGTCTCCAACATGAGTCCTTCCTACAGGGCTGCAGTTCTTCACTAACTGCTACAGCACGGGCTTCCTGTGGCATCACAGCCTGCTCCATTGTGGACCTCTGTGGGCTCCTCCATGGGACAGCCAGCTTTACCATGGTCTTTATCACGGGCTACAGGGGAATCTCTGCTCCAGGTGCTGCGGCAGACTCCTCCCCCTCCTCCTTCACTGACCTTGGTGTCTGTAGAGTTGTTTCTCTCACAAATTACCGCTCCTCTATCTGGCTGCAGTTGTTCCTGCACAGTTTTCTTTTCCCCTTTAAGTATGTTATCCCAGAGGCACTACCGTCATCACTGATGGATTTGACCTTGGCCAGCAGTGGGTCCTTCTTGGAGCCAACTAGCATTGGGTTTATCAAACATAGCTTCTAGCAAATTCACACAGAAGGCACACATGTAGCACCCCCCTCACTAAAACCTTAGCACACAAACCCAATACAGTGCCTCCAAGCTAAAAGCCACTGATAGGCAGTAGATTTGCATTTCTTGCTGTTTTCAAAAAGACTAAGTAAAATAATTTTGGCAGGCAGCAAGTGTTATTTTGTTGGTCCGATTGTCATTATCTCAGTACAGTTTCACTGGAAGTATGCACCATAGCAGAAATGTCTGTGGAATGTTTTGCTTAGTACAAACTAAATATTGCATTTTACAATGTTTTGCCATGTAGCGGTTATCCTGAGTTCTGCTGATGTCAACAGAATTTGTTTCATTAGGGCTTGACCATGGAATCAGCCCTGTTTAATGTTTTTATTAGTGACCTTGACACTAATCTTCAGATGATGTAAAGCTATGAGACAGCATCAGTACAGAGGAGGAACAGAGTAATATAGGAAGAAATGAGTTATCTTTATAACATTGAATAGAAGAATACATAGGGGTCATATGTATACAATCAATAACATGATTTTTTGCTAGAAACATTTCAGCTGGGCAAACCAAAAAGGAGAGACACCTGAGTGCTCAGAACGATATCAGTCACGATATCGTCCTGAGCAAGGCAAGTGCAAGAAAAGGATATATGAGGGGAGAATGGTGGCCGATGTGCTGGCAAGACCACCCTGGCAATGAGTATGTATTCTGCTCTGCTTCGATAGAGCACCGAGCTGGGTGCTCACTGCTCACTGCAGGGGTGATACAGCTGTCATGTTAAAAAAAGTGAGGCAGGCTGCCCGACTCTTGTTTTGCTGCTGTGTACTGGTTCTGCAAAACCTACTAGGAACAGGAGTTGGAATGTGGTCCCCATAGGAGTTCTTGAGTGCATGAGATATCGGAGCTAAGCACTGTCCCAGGAGCTTTTTCTGTCTTGAATATTTAAGCTACTCCTAACAGCTGTTACTGTTAGAGTGGCTATTAACCATTAACACACTGCTCCAGAAGTGACCTTGGCCCCACCCTTTCTTTGTGTAATGTAACATCTCTTTCCAGGGAATGTGCTTGTTTCAGTATATTTCAAGTAGAAGATTCAGTGCAAGAAGACTAAATCCAAACTAATATAATGACATCATGCAGTAGCGAACAGTTTTCTGTGATATGTTGTCCGTAGAGCATGTTAGAAATACCATTTCTAATTTCCGCTTTGAGCGCTGAGAAGGTGATTTCCAGAGTATTAACAAAAAATGTACCCATATTTTTGGTGCTTGTTAGGCAGTGCTATATTATGGTATCTTACAATGTTATCTATTCGGGCTTTAAGTATACATTGTAATACTTCTGAGAAAACTGGCTTTCTGTCTAAATTTAACGTTCTTGAAGTGTTGGAGGTTTTGTGTATCAGTGGCAAGAAAGTAGATTTCTAAACAGTTACACGTTTTGAGCATTTGAAATAGTATAGATAATTTTATTCTAGAATAAACAGTGTAATGGGGAAGCGAGACATGCCTTAGTTCCAGTGCAGATCTACTTTGCAATTTCTGTCCCAGGCCCTGGACATTTGCTCCCCAGGCACTGCTTGAGAGCTTTATGATGGGAGAATCTTACTTGAGCAAAGCAGGATTGTTCAAGGATCTGCACACAGAAGGTAAAACCTCCTCCAAATGGCTCTAGTAGCAGCTTCTCAATAGGATAGAGATACTACTTTGGACAGTGGACATCGATGAATTGCATTTGCTTAGCTTCAGAAGCCTTCAGGTAACATGCCATACTCTGTTGGGTATTAGCAAGTATCTAGTAAATGCATTCCTGTCTTGATTGTACTTTGTAGTTTCAATTTAGCAGTCTTGAAAGCTGCTTTACTATTCCTGGGTCATTGGCAATCCTAGTGTGAAAGTATCCAAATTGCACACCCATGTGTACTTCTGCACTTCCCAAAGAGTTACTCAGTCTCCCTTTTCAAACAGTATAATTAGTATTTCTTGCAGGAAATACCAGTTTCCTCTGGCATTTATTCCAGTCCTCTGTTTCTTTGGATTGCAGATGCAGAAAAATAAATAAAAGAGATTGACATGCTTCTATGCAGGGAGGAAAACTGTGAAACCTAAGAGGGATTCTTTGATATATCAACCATGAGCTGGCAAATATATCAGCCATGAACTAGCATATAGCTGTGACAGCTTCAGATAGATTCAGGCCAGCAGTATTGCCAGTGACTGATTTGTACGGCAATTAACAGGATTTTGGGCCAGTACTCTGGCTGTGCTGGGAGTACTAGAGGTGTAAAGTGATTGGAATATTTATTTATTTATTTTTCAGACTTTTCAGCTCCCATTTCTGTGTTTCCTTGAGCAAAGCAGCTCAGCACACTGGAGGCAGCAGACAGACAGGGTTGTCACTCTTCTCACTACTCAAAGTACCTTGATAACACCTGAGTTGTTTTCTCTTACTGCTCTGACACTTAGCTGGAGAGAAGTGCTGTTAGAAGAAGGAGGGAAGAGAGATCACTGCCCATTTTCTCTCTCTTTCCCTTGTGCTGTGAGCTTTGGCAGGATTCTCTGGTAGAGGTGAAGGGAAGGGGAGCTGAAGGCATAGTAGGTATGGTGCAGGGCAATGCTTGGGAACGATATCATCAGAGAAGTGCAAAACATGATTTTCTGGGTATATAACAAATAATTGCTTGGTCCTGCCTATATTTAAACCTGTATTGCTGCTGTTGAGTTTGTGCCCTATCTGCCATTAAATCTTTGTCCTTTGGAAAGCAGTGAGTCTTTGCACAAAATATATTCACGTATTATATATATAACATAATGTACTATATCTAAAATATATGTTATACTTTAGGTGCAGGGCTGAAGGTTCAAAAGTCTGTTCTTCAGGTATTCTTCTAGAAGGAGGTTCAGGAGATATTAGGCTTCTTCTTAAATGCCGAGAAGAAAGACAGAGCCTAAGTCCCACTCCAAGAAGTCAGTAAAATATTAAACTCTGCTGGATTTCCCATCTGTGCTTCCTTGTCTGTATTTCAGCTTCTCATCCAGCCTAATAAGTGTTGTTTGGTTTAAGCATATCTTTCAGAAAGACATCCAAACCTGAAGACATCAAGTGATGGAGAATTCGCCACTTTTCTTAATTAATAGAAAGGAGTAGTCGATGAAAGACTGATTTATTCACTGGTTCATTTGCAGCTGGAGACTTTATTGCCTGTGGTTGATGTGAAAAAGTACCGCCTTTATTTTTGAAAGAGCAGCAACGTGGTAACTTGGTTTGGTAAATACTTGCATTTTAGTAGCAATCTCCTCCAGAAGACAAACTAGAGTTCTTGATATGTGGTAGTTACTTTTCAGGAGATATAAAGCAGAAGTGGTCATTTGGCTGGTAATTTGCATCTAGAATGTTGTTATATCATCAGAAAACTTGGTAAACATCAGAGAATTTTGTTTTGAGCATAAGCCTGGTAAAAAGCCAACCTAATTCTAATCCACGAGTCCTTAGTCTCATGGTAATAAGTTTACATAGTAACCACATCACATGGAGTATGATGCATCAGATGTATTCACTCTGGTATTCCAGCCACAGGTAAAATGAATTCTTGTTTTTCGCTCTGGTATTCCAGCCACAGGTAAAAGGAATTCTTGTTTATCACTTTTTATGAGATTAAATCTATTTTCATGAGCATGTGGTATCTCTATATTTCAGGATCAAGCTACTGGTTGTGTTTGTATTACTCTGATAGTGCTTGATTAGAAACTTTCCATTGCTTCTATTTAGGTGTTTATTTTAAGAATGACTAGTACCTTTTTGTTTTTGTTTTTTTCCACTTTGCAGAGTACAGATGCCAATTCAAATGTGAGGAAAAGAACGAATGCCACAGTACAGTCTGAAGCTGTTGGTGGGAGCCGAATTGACACAAGGCACAGCTCCATACAGCCTCCCTCTGTAGCTCAGGGGTCTTCTGACATTACACCCCACTCCCTTTCTGCATCAAGTCCCAACCCTTTCACACGCATCAATGCATCAGAGACATTATCTTCTGCAAGAGCTACCCCTCCAGCTCCTCCTTCTACCCCAATTTTAACTGGATTTGTATCCCAGCATGCCACAGCTGGATCCCCTTCCATTCAGCACTTGCTTGGATCTAGACTGGAGCAGATTCAGACCACCACACCTAATACATTAGGAGCATCTGCAAAGCCATCTGCTGTCACAGCACCTGCTCCCCCCGCCTCCCACTCTGGCACGAGTAAGATAGACAAATATGCACGCATTTTATTTCCTGTTACCTTTGGAGCATTTAACATGGTCTACTGGGTGGTGTATCTATCCAAGGATACCATGGAAAAATCAGAAAGTCTAATGTAGTTTTGCTGCTATGTAGTAGTTCCTAAATTATACTCACATTTGATGCAGAGTTTCTTCTGTTGAAACTATTTAAAAAGGTTGATGATTCTTATTTATAAAAGCTGTGTGCTACTTTCCCATTGTAAAGGCTGGAGTTATTTGGTATAATTAGTTAAGTCCTACCAGAGTAATGGGTAACAGACTTGTCTTCCTCCCTTCAGCCAGCAGTGAACCATCACTCTCTTCAGACAGACTACTCTGGCTGCAAAGAATTTGTTTGTGGGAGGAACATGCACCTGAAACAAATCAAAGGCAGAGGTGCACAGCTGTGCAGTGGAACACATCTTGACTGCTAGGAATACACATGTTGATTATTCCAAATCCCTGAGGCACCCAGCGCTGCTGTCTGGACACAGCGTTGCATTCTCAGAGTGCAAGGTCCATGTCCTGAATATTTTGACAGTATTTGCTAGAAAAGGACTTTCCCTGCTAGATTAAAATTGGCAGAATGGGGGAAGAAAATGAACAGTGGAAAAAGAAAAGAGTCCAGCCTGGGAGGGTGCAACTCCAGAAAAGTTATGCAAAGGAGTTGTAGAGCTCCATATATTTTTACTAAGCATTATTTTGTGTTGCAACCTGAGAAATTCACTCATTCTTATTTTGGAGTGAGAACCTTATAAAATCTGAACTCTGATGTAATTCTCAAAATTGGAGCCTTTTGTTTGGTAAGGTGATCTTAAGTGTGTGATTCTTCTTTGACCTTGCTGACCAGCTTGAGTGGATTTATTCCTAAATTACATCTATTGTGGTAGATGAGGACCATGCCTACAGTGTTCAACTTTTTATTTGAATACTTTATTCTTTCTTTTGGTGCTTTGGGGGATAGTTTGTGGTTTTTTTGTTTGTTTTATTGGTGGGTTGATTTTTTTCCCCTTTATATTTTTCAGTCAGACTCCTCTGATTTCCTTTAAACACGTGTTCCACCATTTCTATAAAGTTTGAGTCAAGTTAAATTTCCAACACAATTTTAAAAGTGACTTCAAAATTAAGCAAAACAAACTTTCCTGTGCTTTGATAAGAGTGGCTATGGCACATCTTTGAGTGAATGAGAGACAGCCTTTTGTGAAGGAATGTTGTGACATAAATAAGAGAAGAAAGTTTCAAAGTGGAGCCTGTGGAAAAAAAGTTCATTTATGATCCATTCATTTCTCTTAAACTGTGGCATAGATAGGTGCCTTTCAGTGGCTCAAATTGCAATATACAAGCAAGCAACTTTTAAAAAGAATTGCATAGTTTAAACCTGATAGAAATTTTGATCAGAAATGTTCTTTTCACTAGAATGAGTGGGAGATACGTTATCAATAAATCTGAAAACATTCGTACAGGTCCATCTGGCTAGGCAAATGGTTAGCATTTCTGTGCAGGTGACAAGTCAAAATCAAAGGCCAAATTCTCAGCTGTGATCTGGCTGTACTTTTAAAGGGTCTGGACTAACCCTTAGCTTCAGTCAATTGGATAGGCAGATTGGTAGCCTATTATCAAAGTTTTATGCTGCAGGGCAGATCAGGTGAGCGTGGTGGTTCTGTGCCTAGGTAATGATCAAGTGACTGATGGAGACAACAGGCAGCTGGGGTAATTCAGGACATGCATGAGACTGCCCTAGACTATGTTGGGACAAGAATCAGTAAAAAGACCCCATAGTGATGAAACTGTGGCTGTATCTCTGTGCCTCTTTCTGTCTCTCCAAACCTTTTAGCCAGTTCATGGCTGAGAATCTGACCTTTAACTTACGGGACCTGGGAGACTGCAAGACATGTGTACTACAGTGTGTAGTATGAATCCTAGACTGATATTTCACGTGTAGCATTGGAATGTTGATGATAGAGTACATGAGATGTGGAAATGCCTTACATGACTTTATTATGATGTGATGATATAAACAGTTACCTTAGTCTTTTTTTTTTTTTTGCCTAAGTGATTCTCTCAAAAGGTCTTTTCCTTTTTGTCTTATACATCTAGAAAAAGTCTGACATTACACCACTCCTTAGAAACTCATTACATATGCCATAGCACAAAACTGGAAATGGAGTGCCCATGCAAGGTGTTTAACTCAGTAGTTTCTGTCTTTGGATGTATCTCTAGTTGTTGTAGTTGTTTCTTCTTTAATTTGGTCACATTATTGCAGATTGTCAGAATAGAAGATGGTATACAAGAGATTGTTTATTTATTTATTTTAAGCCAGAAGAAACAAAGCTAATCCTCTGGCAATTATTAATCATAATTGCACAAATTATAACATATTTCTAATATGAAGAACAATGGTCTTCTGTGTTGAGAAGCTAGTGTTTGTGCCAGAAGATACTGAAATTAGTCTTTGCTTTCCTCTGTGATGAAAACCAAGGATATTTTCTCTGAGGCAGAGCTTTAAATGATTCACTAGAAACATCTGTCTCTTCCTTCCACCCATCCTTGTATACTGATCGTATAATCAGTTTTTTTCATTGCATTGTTCGGTATGATCGACACTGGTTCAAACTATTTGACCAAGCTCAATCTAAATGTTCTACTTGGATTCATTTGTAATTTCTATTTCATTTTAAAGATTTCTAAGGAGGAAAAAAAGCACTACAAAAAAATAATAGATTCCAAATATTTATTTCTGTGCTTCCATTTTAGAAGAAATTTTCAATGATACTATAGAAAAAAAAAATCTATTTTTAATCTGTCAGTATATTTTTGAAGTACCTTCCAACATTTGCATGCCTACATTCAAAATGATATATATATATAAAAATATACATATATGTCATTTTGAGTCTAGGACTAATATATTGTATTGTAATACATTTTTGTATTATAGCATATGAAGAAATTACCATAACTAGCTTTCCAAAGTATCTACTGACAATGTAAATAGAATTTACTGTTAACAGCGGTTCTTCATGATATTTAATCTCTTTGTAGAGTGATTAGAAACAGTAAAGGGCTTGCAGTATACTCCAATACTGGCAGATTGTGAATGCTGTGTAATTCAGAAGCACAAATAAAAGCAGTAATATGCTAAATATAGTGGCCCAAATGTTCAACATTGCTAACTAAAATCCTGAGGGAGAATATTGCAGGTGTCATTTCAGTGATCAAATGCCTTATTAGGGGTGGGTTTGAGTGAGATGGACTCTACAGGAGCTATTTTTGTTTTATTTCTGTAAGGGTTTGTTTAACAGTCTTTTTTTTGACCGTACCATAGTGATTTAAAACTAACCAAACACTTCAGATAAGTCATCTCTATCAACAGGAAAGGAAACTGAGTAAAAAGCAAAAAGAAGCCTTACCAGGGAACAGAGATAGATCTCCACTGACTGCTGTTTCCTCGGAGACATTGTTACCAACAGTGAAACTCCCACAGATGGCAGCGATGCAGCCCCAACCACTAACATGATCATTTGAGAAAACTGGTTAAAAACTTGGTTGGGAAAGATTGCCTTCCCAGGAAATGAAGTGTGTTTTATAGTCAGTTGTGAACAAGGTCAGGTTTCTATCAGCCCACTATTAACAGGTTTCTCTGCAATTGTGAAAATAAGGAAGCCAAACAAGGTGGCAAACTTAGACTCCAGCCCTCCATGGTGACCTGAGTTCTTAGAGCTCAACAGCAGAACTGGGGACTGTTTCTCCTATAAAATGGACTTGTCTCCATCCAATGGATGTTGGTGGCATGTTTCTTCTTTCACGTCTTTTAAAGGAAAGAATTACACTTTATTTAGTCATCTACTCTATACTACCCTATGATCAGGCATGTAGACCATATGATAATTGAATGACAGAGGTAAATGATATAATAAGGAACATAATTAGAGGGTTTCTGTTAACATGATCTAAGAGTTATTAATTACAGAGTGTTGAAGCACAGCCTTTGGCATCTCATAGTTTTAATCATTCAGGGTGGACCTTGCAAAAAATTGGGGAAACAAATTAACTATTTAATAGAATTTAATCAATATTTCTACAAAAAAAATAAAAATGTAAATGAACTCAGCTTTTCAATGTGCACGGAATTCTGTCTCCTTCCACATTCTTGTGTACCTCCTTTATGTCATTTGGCTTCAGTGTACCTTTTACTGTGGTACAGTATCTGTGTGTCGTGTGAGAACATCAGAGTATACAGTATGTATTTATTCCATTTACCCAAAGCGTAATATTGCCATCTCCCTTGTGCTTTTGGAAGTGGAGGGAAGGCCAGAATGGGAGAAATGACCATACAGGTTGTGTAAGAGACATATATTGTCCCCCTGGGATATTTTCCCATAGATGCTGCAGGAGATTTCCTAGGAGAATCTTTCTCAGTGTGAGAAGCTGGAGCATGGTTTCTGCTCAAGCATACTCTCCCTCCAAATCCCCAAAACTTCCAAGAGATCTATTTAGAAAGCATAATAGATCACAGACTTTGCACACTGGGCTCCAGAACTTTTGCTTGACCCAAAAGCTGTAGGAGGAAAAAAAAAATTAGTGAGTTTTTGCTTGTCTTCCTGGGATTTCCCAATATGACTTGACTGCACTAAGACAAATAGGCATTTTGTGGTTAGTACTGTTGTGAATTGTAATACAGACAGCTGACAAAAAATTGCCCTTGGTTTTATTTAATCCTCACATGGAATAACAGATAAGGGACATGGCAAGTGTTGAGAAGCCCAGGTGAAGTATAATGTTTACTGATGAGAGGGGTAAAGCCAAGGAAGATCAAAGTTGAACTATTGCAGCACTGTGGAACTATCAGCAGTAAGTTTGCAGCAGGTCAGTGGCAAGTGCGGAGAATGGGAGATGCTTCCTTTGTAATCTCACAAACATAAAGCAATACAATATAAAGTTGGAGGAGCAAAACGCTATAAATAAAATTACTAGTGAAAAATCCAAAGGGTAAATAGCCTTATGGAGGTTAGTATTGACCACCAATCTCAAATCCTCCAAAACTAGGAAAAAAAATCCAGGAAAAAAGAAACCAATTAAGTGAGAAAAGCATCTTTTCTCTCCGAATATATATATATTTTTTTTTTCAAAACGTTGTATTTCTTTTACTGTGTGATGCCAAGGTAAGTTACTTATATTTATACTGTTGTAAAGACCTGTACGGGTATCTTCTGAAATCAATAGATGTTTTTCATTGACTTTAATGCATTTTAAACAGGAAATTTTCTTTGAAGAAAAATGCACCATTTTCAAAGTGTCTCATATACGTTGATTTGTCCTGTCTTCATTTGTGTGTCTCTCCTCAGTGTCAAGATATAGCCTTTCTGGAGAATGTGAGTGTGGTGAGCAGTTTCAGCATGTTCTGATTAACTTAGACCCTGAAAGAAAGTTTTTGCCACGTCCAAAGGAAGAATAGTGTGAAATACGGAGCACTCTGAAAAGATCTCCCTTTGCTAATGTTCTGTACTATGTTCTCAACTGGAAGGAATGAAATATATAATTATAGTAAAATTAGTAGAATTTATAACATACTTTGTCTTGACGTGTATTAGACAATGCGGTAGGTATTTGTTTCAGAATTGACTAGCATTGTCTTTTAGTCTGTAACAGTGTATCCATAAATAACTTAGAGTTTCTTATGCCTTTTATATTATTCTATCAGAAAGGACTTCAAAGCAAACCAGCTACTATCTGTGGCCTTTCACTACATTTTTTGGTCATTATTCTGTATTCGTTTTCTTGTGCAAGAGAAACTGAAAGCATGAAGATTTGTAAAAATAAAAATAACAGCAGGAAAGATATAGAGCCTTGGAGATTCCCTTTTTAGAAAACCATCCAAATTTCCATCAATTATTGAATGCTCTTTTAAAATAATAACATAGTTTTAGCATTAAAAACTACTAATGTAATTGCAACATATGAATTTCCTGAATTGTAAGGGAGGCAGGCTCCAGATGCATTTGCAAGCAGTCTTGTGAAAGAGTACCTTTCTGGATGGAAATCACTGTGTGAGGTAGATATTTATTGTTATTATTATCTTCATATCTCTATTTTCAAGAGAAAGATCTGAGGAAAAATACAGTTCTACTGAATTAACCCTCAACTATCACAGAGACCTAGGTTATTTCCTGCTGGTAGTCTTGGTGGTGTTATCTCCTTCAACATTTGCTGTGTGTTTTTGTGAATGTTGTATCCAAGTTGCTTTTAACTGGCATAGCACTCTACAGATGATCTGGTCACGTAAAGAAGGGCTTAAAGAAATAATCACTATTTATGAATATGTTTTCATCCTTGGAAAGATCTTATCTGGAGTTTGGTAGAAATAGGTGACGGTATGAAGCACTCAGATGGACTTTTGAGCTTGATGCATTACAAAATTTAGTTGAGTACTGCTTTGTCTTGCCTTATCATGTTGTGCTGATAGCTCATCTCCATGGTAAGTAAAAGATGCACAAGGATGGAGGACCGGGAAGCAAAGAACACGTAAGAGTATTTCTTCAAAGTGCTTTCTAAGTATGAAATAGTTAACCTTACTACTAACAGTAACTTCACAGTCTGCTTTACTTTTTCAAGCTTGCAAATCTCCTGTTCTGCTAGAATATACATCATCAAATGAGTAATAATATACTTTTCATAAATACATGATTCTGTATGCACATACATTTCATTTTTTATCAATTTGAGCCGACATTCTCTGGCACCAGTCCAGTGGTGGAAATCTGAGGAGTTTCAGATAGCTAGAATTCTTGTAAAATTACACGAAAATATAATTTTGTTTCACAGATGCCTGCTTTTGCAGATCAATACCAGCAGCACATTCGCAGTGGAAATGAATCCACTTGTGCAAATTCCCTGCCTTGAGTATTTAACCGATAATTGAAGCACTCATGAAGTATACTGGACAGGCCAGCTCTCAGGGCATGTTTGCTCCAAGAGACTTCTGGACTGGAGCTATTTTATGTCCTGCCATCCTCTGAAGCAGCCTGCACCATAGAAACCACAAGCAGAATCCATGATTTTTGATTGTGTTTAAGGCCACGAATACTCCGCTGTGAAACTGTTACTGCTCTCACTTTCTTCTTCTCTGTCTTGTGTTTTGTGGGAAGAAGTGATTGTGGTGAGCTGGCTGAAATAACTTGTCTGGCTAAAAAACAAGTTTGTTTTGTCTTTTGGATGGTTAGTAGCCAGTGGGATCAATTCTCTGATCTGACTCCCTGCCTTAGTGCTGGTACAAAGAGGTGGTGAGGAGGATGGAATCAATGTTTTGAGCTGGGTTAAAATTGATGTGAAACCACAGCCTGAGGATTCTCATCCCGCCTCCACTGTCATTAAAACA
The DNA here is from genome assembly GCA_013396935.1 of Baryphthengus martii. Lineage (NCBI taxonomy): Eukaryota > Metazoa > Chordata > Aves > Coraciiformes > Momotidae > Baryphthengus > Baryphthengus martii. The sequence goes on along the minus strand of VWZK01019769.1, from coordinate 29,752 downwards.
GAGACTGTCAGGCTGTTTTTGAACCTCAGGTGCCCTCTGTAGTAATTTTTCCCTTACAGAGGTGATTTTGTGAATTACACCAATGCTAAGTGATGGCGAAAAAAGTTTAAGCAGGTCAGAATTTATGAAAAAGCCCAAATCATTAAAGTTATTTGAAGAGAGAGAAAAGGAAGAGAAGGGAAAACATGAACAAGGATGAAAAATTTAGTTTCTTGCTACCAAGCAGCTATTTTAAGACATGTCCTATTAGAGGTACTAGAACAGCATCTGGCAGGAAATGGCCTAGAAATAATTATTTCTTGTTATAACTATAATGAGAAAGTAATAAAGAAAAAAAGTTGCTAATGTCATGTTAGAAACATTTGTATTCTACTGAAGTTGTTTTCATTGAGAAAAGGATATTTTCATCATCGACCACGAAGAATTACGAGACAGAATGGTAAGAGAAAAAGATTTTTATTAAGATTGTTTCCCTCTGTTTCAGAGCATTCCTCAACCAAAAATTTAACTAGTAATATATTATTTTTTTTATCTTTCTGGGACTCCATAGAGTTAATTTTCAGTAGTGAAGCACTTTGGAACTCCTAGCATTTAATCTGCTTTATGTTTTAAGAGACTGAATACAGAGATTGCTGCCTCTGATTTAATTCAGCTACAGAAGAGGTGGAAAAAAAAAAGAAAAAAGATTTCATTACAGTAACAGCAACTTCTCTGGAGGTATTCAGCACCCACCTGGATGTAATCCTGTGCAACCTACTCTAGGTGAACCTGCTTTAGCAGGGGGTTTGGACTACATGATCTCCAGAGGTCCCTTCCAACCCCTACCATTCTGTGATTGTGTTGTACCTACTAAATCTGAAGACTCCATTCTTGTACCTGAATTCATGAGAGCTTTTTAGTGCTGAGCATTTCTGATAATCCAGGCAGTATTACAGCTTGGTGGCTGCGACTACAATTAATGTAGACATGTCTGAAAATTAACATCTACATCCTCAGCATTTGCTGTGAAATGCAAAGATGTGTTTGTGACCCTCTGTGTGGGTGCATGAGAGCTGTTATGTTGCTGATGTCTCTTTTGGAGACTGTGGAGATCTTATATTGGATTAAGCCACTTAGGAAAATGCCCCCTAAGCACTTTTCCAAGTAGGCAGCTTAGGCACCAACTGAATGCACTGTGGAATTCAATACCATCTACAAATCTTGCCTGAGGATCAGCACAGTTAATCTATCCTAAGGTTTCTGATGCTGTGACCAGAAAACTGGAAAGATGTGAGCTGTCAGCTGCTGCCAGCTGGAATGCATGGACATTACTGCACATCCAAGCTGTACTGTGGGGCATCAGGGGCCTTGGCACCTGGTGGGGGGTAGCATGGAAAATGCTTCTTTGGAGTCCAAAATAGGGTAGGCTGAAGCTGAAGAAAACTCTTCCTTCAGCTCAGTAGTTACTGATACTCACTGTAACAGCACTAACATGCCAAAGGAAGATGAAGGTGTATTGTAGTCTTGTCTTCTCCTTGCATGTCTGTCAAATGTTCTGATACAGAGAGTGGTGGGAGTGACAAGTACATGTCTGGTGATGAAACCAAAGAGTGCCTAATGCTGCTGCCTGGTAAGTACCCACGGTCTCACGCCAGTAGTTTGTGGGCCTTCCCAGAGGCGAAACTGCATTGCTGATTTTTTTGTAGATACAGTTATTATGTCCCTACCACTTCTTACGTAGCTTACACACTGAAAAGGGGGGTTTCTCTTTGTTGTTAATTTTTTCATTTTGCCATGTATTCATGAAGAAGAAAATCAAGCTGAATTTTTCTCTAGTTTTGTTTGTTTATTTTTTATTTTTAAAAAAGTTTTCCTCACCTGCACACATGGAAAACACAAGCTCTGTTGCAAACTGTGGGAAGGTAGCAAATGCTTCTAAGCTAATTTCAGGAGAATCTCTATGATTATTAAAAAAACAGCTTTTGTTTTCAAATAAAATCTCTCATTTGGAGAGTATTTAGTTATAGCTTTTGAAATGAGATGTAATTTATCAAAATATTTTCTCTGTACTGAAAATGTGAATTTTATTTGTAGCCATTTCACTTGAGAAGGTAAGCCTCAATGAATGTATGTAGGCTTTCTGTTAAGCCAGTTAATATACCTTATGATGGGAAAGATGCTTAGCCATGTGATATTCAGTAGCCATTTCACAAATACGTGGATTGTACTTTTTTTTTCTTTGGAGAATGTGAAGCTTGTGTGTAAACAAGGTGTGAGAGTTTTGTAGAGAGATTAAAAAGTCTACTTCTCACTTCCTGTCTGAATATTATATGCATAAATATAGTGAAGTCAGGTAAGAGAAAATACATGACTGCAAAAAAAAGAATCTTCAGGCTCTCAATTGCTTTGATCTTCATGCTCTCAATTGTTCTTACTAAGTATGCAAGTTAACAGTTTCCCTGAACAATTCCAGGTTTTCTCTCTGCCGTGCTGTGAGGGAAGAGCAGAAGGCAATGCCTTTTCAGATAAGGCTTAGGAATGTTTATGTTCAGTTCATCAGTCCAGTCAAGGAGGGCACTTGGTCAGTGCTGGCCCTGCTGAGTTAGGAATGTGGTTTCATAGGTCTAAATTTAGTCCCGATGGAGCAATTGGTTCAGCAGGAGAAGGTATCTCAGTTTTGGGTAAGAACAACTGAGGCCGGAGACCATTAACCGTTCTGCTGAGGTAAGATGTGAGAATTGAATTTAGGCTTAAGAGCTGCTCATTAGCTATTTAAAAAACCCTAAGTACAATCTAAAACCATGCTTCAGTGTGTCCTCCTACTTTTGCACTATTCTGATTCATTCTGTACTTGTCCCTGACTTTGCTCCTTGCGTTATGGCTGACACAGGGGGTGACAGCTGCTGGGATGGTGCAGGATTCACACGCCTTCTCCTTGGCTGTCTGCCCTCTTTGCACTGGGCATCATCAGGGTGGACAGCAGAACCTAGGCATAGAAAGGGCATATGCCTGTGATGATGGCATATAAAACCTGACAGTCAAGCAGTGAGATGCAGTTGTGGGTATGGGACTGGAGTACTGAGGTGGTGGTCTTTAAAGATTATTGTGTGCTTTTCATAATCCACTGTTAGTGCCATGGCATAAAGCACTTTGGATGCTTGAAATACAAGTGAGTTGCAGAATAGACAAAGGATTTACTGGTGTCTCGATTTTCTGGATGAGTGCTAGCACTTCAGCCTGCTTGTGCTGTGTGCTGCTGTGGCAAGGACCATTTGACTGTTACATATGTGGAGTGTTACATCACTAGCAAATATACGGAGTAGCAACAGTGTGTTAAAAGCTTGGCTACAGACACAGTATTTACTTTCTGATAAAAAGTACATAAGGCCCCAAATAGTTCCCTCGAGTTCCTGTTTCTCCTTACCTTTACCTATTGCCCTTGCATTCTGCCAGTTCTGTCAGTTCTTTTCCAAATTGCTGAGGCACTTCTATGAGCTGTTAAAATTGGTCCCTCTAACAAATGATGTGGAACATCCTTTCTTGCTCTCTCAACTCAGTGGTCAGAGAGGCAAACTGGGAGATACTAAGTTCTGTGCAAATTCAAGGTGTAATTGCTGAACCACCTGTGTAATCAAAAGAAAAAGGGAATACCTACGTGATGTGCGGCAGCTGCAAGAAGATGGTATTTGCTGGTATTTTAATTAACTGTAAGCTTTTCTTTTCCTGTGAAGCCCTGTCCATTGCAAACAAAGCATTTGGGTTTAAGCTTAAGCATTGTAAGGAATACTCCCAGTGAAAAAATATGAAGCTTATTGAAGTATTTTTATCTTTGTTTTCTGTAAAAGCCGTGGCATGCAGAAAATGCAGACTAAAGCAGCATAATAGAAATACTTCTTAAGCACCCTCTTAGGAAAGTCCTAAATCCTTTAACTTCTCTGTGAATAATTTACTACTTCTGCAATATGTGACTGTCCTAGATGCATGTTGCAAGAGTTTCTGTGCCATGTCAAATTCTGATGTTTATCCCTTTGTATTGACTCATACATGGGGAAAAAAACCTGAAAGGAAATCAAAGCGAGGGAGTTCAATCGGAGTTGAATTTTTACACTGTTCTTCTTGCACATTTTTGTTGCATAGAAAAATGTGGCTGAGAGGATTGGAAGAATCAGAGGTTAACTAAATTATTTGAATGCGTATATTCAGTGCTGATCACCTGACTATACTAACAAACTTAAGAGATGGTTTGATAGCTGTCAACTTGTTTTGCTATTGTGCAGCTTAACTGTCACCTTCCTGTATTATGAACAACTATGTATTTGGACAATAAATCCATCTTGCAAGAAAGATTGTGCAAAAAATTGTTCCTATTATACTCCAGTGTATATTGCTGATGTCAAATAAAATACAATTGTGAGAGTTCTTAAACAGTTGTCTTTTCTAATTGTGGCCTAAAGCAGGAAAAGGAAGGAGTATAGTAAACTTCTTTGATACAGATCCTCCTGCAGTTATTGCTGGAACATTTATGTTAGCTAAATGATTCAATCAACCTGATGCTTTATATGAGCAGATAAAGGAATGGGTTTGATCAGCAATATGATGAATGATAACCTGTTGCATAATTTATTAAGATGGCACACCAGTCTACTGATGTATCATCATCAAGATGTCTCAAAATGTTAACAAGCTAAAAGCTAAATAAATTACCTTGCCTCTCTTAAAACAGCAGAAACAAATAACACACGTACTAGAAATGCCTACTTTATTTATTTATTTATGTATTTAATAGATTACCTCACAGGAATAATAATAATAAAACAGCACTTACTCTTTGCCTTACCTGTCAACAGGCCTAGTGTCAACTGCTCTGCTTCTTTACACAACCTAAAGTGACCTTCTAATATTCTGTGTTTGGGCCTGGTAAAGCTTCCATGCATTAAAAGGCACACACTTGCCAAAACTGTGGTCTGGTAAGAATGAAAAGTGCTTAACAATATATATGTGTAGAGAGAGATGTATGGAGAAATGATTTCAGTATGCGCAGTGGCCTATGCAAGGCAGGGAGTGGGGCACCCTCATTTCTTTTGCTAAATGTGAGCAGGACCATCAAATCTTTTTGCAGGCTGAGATGAGACCTGTCAGAATGGCTTACAGCTCTGCAAAGTGCTGTAATTGCTGCTTGCTTCAGGCACAGATGTTGAAGCCAGGAAATCTGCAGTGTTTGACAATCACAGCTAGTTCATGGATTTGGGAGACTGCATCCCTTTCTCCTGCTGTGGAGAAGCCTGATGCACAAATTAGTCATACGTGCTGCTGCTGCTGCCACTTAATGCTGTATGGTGTGGTGCTCCCCCACATCCCATGTTTTATTATCTTGTATTGATTAGGCAAATCTGCTGTTAGGCTACAAATGAGGCCAAAAGTTGCCATTGACTTCAGTATATGTTGAGATCAGGTTTTAGGCAAGTCAGAACTCTGGCTGCTGGTGGTATAAGAGGAATTCAGTCTGCAGGCTGAAAGCAGTTATGAACTTTGCTCTGGGCTGATGCAAAGCACCTCCTAAATTTATTTTTCTTACCTCTTAATGTATTTGTGTGTGATTGGTGTTTCTTGAGAGCATTCCTGGAATTTAGGACTATGAGAATTTTGTTGTATGTATATCATTCTGATTTGAAGGGAATTGAGCCTGGATTCGCTGTCTGAGTGATCTCATTGTGGGCTCGTGAAAAATCATGAGGATGAGCTGAATAGATCTCTCAATCTACATTAAAAGGTGCTGCTTTTATAGGTAGTGCTTAGTACTTCTCGTAAGAGAAAAACCACAACAGAGCAAGACTTGTTTGCAGAAGTCAGGTTCTGGCTCTGCCTGTGTCAAGGTTTAGGAACAGGGCAGTCCGCTAGACCTATAACAGATGCTCTCTGTTAGTCCTTCTCCCTCCCCAATGGGGAAGAGTAAGAGAAAAAGGGAGAGAGACTTATCAATTAGAAAAGAAAACTAGAACAGCTTTAATGAAAATAACAATAAAAATAAAACTAGTATTGAACCCCCACACACACCCCCACGGCAAATATGTCCCCATCACCACTGATGCTGTGGAGTAGGCACTACTCCACAGTAGTGGAGTAGTCCCAGATTGGACTCAGTGGCAGACAGGAACCAGATTCAGGAGCTGGATTCTGGAATTGTGTTCAGGAACACATGGATTGGGATTCAAGGCAGAACGGTTGGAGTCCTCCTTGGATGCCAGCTGTTGAAGAAGAGAGCATGACTCTTGTGATCCCCAGCTTTATACCAAATATGACGTATATGGGATGGAACACTTTGTTGGTCATTTTAGGGTCACCTGTCCAGTTCGCTCCTTCCTGTAGGTGCGGTGTCTTACTACACTCCCCTCCCTCACCTCCCTCCACGGTACTCAAGATTTAGCAGTGACCTTGGCCAAGCGTCTGCAAAAATCTGCTGAACAGAATTAGTTATTTTTTAACCCAAACTGAGACAGCCTGCCACTGTTTTCTGCCCTTTTCTCCTGCCTTTCTGCAGGGCTCAGTCTCACAGATGTATTCTGGGATGCTCTGTTGGAATGGTCCTGGAGAAGAGACAGGTAAGCATGCCATTATTTGAATAAAAAGTCCTCATCTCAAATGCTGAATATCACTGTTCATCTGCTGAGCAAATTGACCTGGAATGTATTTAAGGTAAAACAAACTCAGCCTGTTAGATGGTTTAAGATTATAATAATAAAATTTTCTAGGAAGTCTTCCAGATAACAGCTCTAGATATCAGTGAAGAAACACCTGGGAATAATCTGGATGTAACCCATGTGGCTTTTCGTAACTTATGCTACCAAGTGTCACATCAGGATGAAAGCCAGCACAGGCAGTTGTATTGACTTTACCTTGAGAGAGAGCACAACTGAGTAAAGCTGGAAGAGAAATTCAAGAGACAAGTGTTCAAAGCCAGGTTGTACAGGCCCTTGAGCAGCCTGGACTAGTGGAAGGTGTCCCTGCCTGTGGCACAGGAGTTGGAACTAGGTGATCTTTAAGGTCTCTAAACCATTTTATGATTCTATGATCCTACAGTCCCAGTGGGAGGGTGGGAAGGAGCTAGTCACAACTTGATGTTATTAGATGAGGGGAGACAAAAGCAGGAGCTAAAGAGATTAAGCCATCAAAATTTAGAGAAATTATATATCCAAGGCTTCTTTTTCAACTTTGTTGGAAAGTGACGCTGAAACTGTATTGATGAGCTGGCTTTAATGTTGATGAAAACCTTTTGACTGGAATTACGTTGCTGCCCTGAAGGATGGTGTGAAAAGAATCTTGTTGGAGAACTAGCAGGCATAAAGCTGTTGGGACAAGATACTGAAGACATTCTGGGCTGAGAAATGCATCCAAGCATACTCACTGGTATTTATTGCAATTTTTGATATATTTCCTGTGTTACTTTTTCTGTTAGCTCTGTGGGCATTTTTACTTTATGAGCTGGGAAAATTTCATTTTGAACTGTGGAAAATTCATTAAAAATGTATTGAAGTTATTTTCTTTTTCAGATGACAAGAAACTGAATAAAGAGCTACTCTGAACTGTCATTCACAGCATTAGGAAAGCGTGCCAAAATAACACAAACAACTTTGGGCTCCCTGGTGGTGTATCTACTGGATGTTTTTTTTTAAATTGATTACAGACTGAGGTGGTACTTATGTCCTTTCTTTAAAAAGCTAAAGGTCAGATCATAGAAGACCTTCAAAGACTCCTACCCATTTTTCAAGGTGTGTATAGGTGGAGGTTCCCAGCTGACATAAAATAACTGTGACCATAACATCAAGTAACCATAACTGGTGGGCCATTATAGCAAAGGAGAAACCCCACGGGCTCCCATGAAGCGTACTAGAAGGTGTTTTGTTTCAGGAGTGTGCCCAGCATCTGGAGTCAGCAAAGGTGCATGATTCAGTTGCTGTTTCAGGAGATAACTTCAGACACATTTTTCACAGTGTTTCTGGATCCCTTGTTTGAGGAACATATATGTCCAGGGAGCTTTAGCACCGGGCAATGTTGTATTAGAGTGTGTTAGAGTGCCTACAGGTGTTGCTGGATTTGGCCCTGAGTACTGATAAGATAGCAGCTAATAAAGCAGTTTATGGCCTTGCAGTATATGAAGGGGACTCAACTGAAGAGGCACAAGCCTTATGTGGGTTATACGGAGACAGATTCAGCTATAGGAGGGCTGTTTTTGTCCAGGGACATAACCATCCTGTGAGCTCCACCCCTGCTTTGTGGCAAATGGCGTAGTGGTTTTGATACTTGGCTCAGAGGTTTTATGTGTAGAAGTAGTCAGTCAGAAATTAAATCAGCCCGGTTATTTACATGGGTTTGGACCTATCTGAACAATTTTTGATACTGCAATATTCCCAGCCTCTTTTTTACCATGCAATTGGCTTTGATTCCTTTATTTCTTCTCCTTAATAATGTTCTTTGCTTTTATGGAAACCAATTGCGTCTGTCAGTTTAGGCTGGAAGTTTTGCTTGTGTTTTTTCTAAATTTCTAGTTCTCCTAAACAGCATTGCATCTTTATTATGTGATTTGTTGTGGGCTACAAAGCACAGCAGTGCCTTGGAGACACTGTGTGTAGGCTCTGCTTTGCATATTGAGAACTGAATTTTGAGAAGGTGGGATGCCTTGGGGCTGCAGAAGCAGGCCTCTTCCAGATTCCTTGGCCATCTCATGGGAGGAGGAGTTTGAGGTCTGCCTCCATGCTCTCCATATGGCTCACAGCCTCTTTAAGCATCTCTACTGTCTGAGAGTAGCTGCAGGTGGCCTTACCCTAAAACCCCTTTTCAGTATGTTTTAACTTCAACATATGAGATTGCAATAAAGATCACCTTTGGAAAGCAAGTGTAAAAAATTTTATCTCTGTGAGATTGAGAATAGTTTAGAACTGTTTGTGAATGTAGCTACACAAGTTGTGTATGTTTACTCCTCTTAACTCGAAGCTTCTTTCTGTGATTTTAAGAGTCTAGGATCCTATCAGCATCTTGGCCTTTGATAATTTTCACATCCACCTAGGTTGGCAATGATGTCAATATTGATGCTTCTGAATATATTTAGTTATCAAACTTGTGATCATTTGTAGATCACTGTATCTGTCAGACCTTTTTTTGTCAGTCCTTGTATGATGCGTGTTTTATCTTGCCCTTATTTTCATAGGTTGTTATCAATGGGCTGCATTCTAAAATATGAGCAATTAGACTTCTCTGGGACATAATAAAATCACATGAGCATAAAGGGCCATCAGCTTGCTATCGAAAGTGGTGATGAGGAGATTCTGAAATCTGTGCAAAATTGATGTGTTTGTATGCTGAGAAAGGTTTGGAAAGAGCCAGTCGCTAATGGATTGTTCAGTTCTCTGTTCAAGGCATTTGTAGCAAAGCCTAATAACGAGTGCATCAAAACCTAGATCTGAAAACTTTTGTTCATATTCTGTACTGTGCCTTTTAAGTATTTAGCAATTGGCTGCTCATTGTGTTCATTAAAGTTTTTGCTTGGAATGCAAAAGCAGTGGATATAAATCATATCAGTAGGAAAGAAAAATGCTATTGTCAGAGCCAAAATTCAGAAGATGAACTGGAAACATGAGAACTTCACAGTTTGCTGAAAATAAAAAAGTGCACTTAGCAGCAGCTCACCAAGAGCTTTTAGCCTGGACATAACAAACGATGAAGATTTCCCACCGTAAACTTGAGTGAAGCCCAAAGGAGTGGTTGAAGAAAGATTAGGATATGCTGTCTTCTCAGTCTTTCCATTTGAGCCACCTTAGGATAGTCCCTCTCTAGCATCCTAGTCTCTGAAATCCCTTTCTGAGGCCCCCAAGCTCTCTAGTAAATGTAAGATACAGGAGCCAGGGATCCCACGGGAAGAGAACCAACAGCCTGTCCTGTGAAACTCTGGATTGCAAACCCTGGACTAAGAGCTGATCATCACAGCTTTTAGACGCTGGTCCCACTCAGTGAAATCCAACATCCAGACCTATAGGAGAATTTGAACCTAAACCCAAGCAAATGCTATTTCATGCTGATATAATTGCAAAGGCCTTTCTTCCTGCATTATTTTCTAGGAGCAGGGAAGTGGAAGGAAGGGCAGGTGACAGGGAAGCAAAGATGGGCAGCGAGTGGGAGGGAAAGCCAATTCTATTCTCAGATAAACTTATTGTAATTTGAGCAGTATAAAAAAATACTTATTTTCCAAGTTGCTTTAAGGTCTTGGTGTCATTGATTTTATGTCTTTTTCTCTAACAAGTATGCTGTGAAAGGTGAATCTTAGTAAAATGTTTAAATTTGGTTATGTAGACACCCGTGCTGAACTTTGAATAAAATCGTCGGCTAGGTATCCAGCCTCTGTCCCAGTGCACGCTATGGTTTAGTTGATCAGTCAGATGGGAAGAAATGACCTGTGGTAGCAATAGGTTACAGGTGCTCAGAGCAAGCTCTGAGGAAATGAGCCTGAGCATTCTCTTGCTGTTTCATGCAGCTTGATATGTATTTAACTTGTTCGCGTGAAAGTCAAATTCATTTAGTGAATTATCTTATATAGTGGGAGCATCTTTTACTTCCACTATTGTGTGAAGAGAGTGTGCTAAATTGAGCAAATCAACCAAATCATTACTTAATCGTGTGTTTAATTTACTGTCATGGATTTTCCCCGTGAGTATTGGTTATATCCTTGCAAATGCATTGCTGTTGCATTTCTCTGTATCCATTATTACATTTTTTTTTTTCACTACTCAGTTAATACGTATTACATGAATGTCTTTAAATTTAGCTGACCTCACAAGTAGTTAGTTCAGGCTACAAATAGCTCAGTGTTGTGTTGTTAACATGTTTATTTAAAGAGTTTTCTAGGGAAAATTGCATAGAATAAAGCATTTTGCAAGAATCATGAAGAAATAGAATATATAAATGTTTTGCTTTGATTACAAGTAAGAATCATAGAATCATTAAGGTTGGCAATGACCTTCAAGATCATAAAGTTCAAACGTCTACCTAACATTATCATGACCACTAAACCATGTCCTAAAATGCCACATGCACACGTTTTTTGAATGCCTCCAAGGATGGTGATTCCACCACCTCCCTGGGCAGCCTGTTCCAATGCGTAACCACCCTCTCAGTAAATTTTGTTCGTAATATTCAACCTCAACCTCCCCTGGTGCAACTTAAGCCCAGTTCCTCTTGTCCTATCACCGGGCAAAAAGACCAACACCCACCTCACTACAACCTCCCTTCAATTAGTTGTGGAGAGCAATAAGGTCTCCTCTCAGCCTCCTCTTTTTCAGACTAAATAATCCCAGCTCCCTCAGGTGCTCCTCATAAGACATTTTCTCCAGACCTTGCACCTCTTTGGTTGCCCTTCTCTGAATCCACTCCAACACCTCAATGTTTTTTTTATACTGCAGTGCCCAAAACTGAACACAATACTCAAGCTGCAGTTAAAAAAACCCAAACATTTTCTTCTATTGTGTTTGTGCTGCAGCTACTGAAGAGTTAGACACAGATCCCTACAATGGCCAAAGTACAGTGGTCCAAGGCAACTAGATTTAATCTCAAATTCTGGTGTGGTTTTTTTCAGTTATGCTTTCTCCCGTATACTGTTTCTCTTTCTCTCCTTCTCTGTTTTTCAGTTCCTGCTTTCCTTTGTTCAACATTCCTTGCTGATCTCTCTTTGTTACTAATTTCCTCAACTAACCTAATAATTGACTTCAGTGGGACTTGAGGACATGCTCAAGTGCTCTCCTGAAGAAGGATGCTCTAGTTAATCAGGACTGAAATTGTCTGTGAAGTAAATAATGTTCATGAAGAGTTTTCTGAGTTGTGAATAAATGCAAGAACAATTTGTTCATGTTAATTTTGTCACAAATTACTTTATTCATAAATTGTTCAGGCATCTAAATAAACCTCTCTCAGATACCTTGTGTGCAGAAGTAACACCATTTACACATTCATTTAGGAGCTTATGTTGACATCCACCAGTGCAGTAGTTACACTCTGCAGTCCAGTGTTTGGACAGTGAAACAAAGACATAGTTTTATTTTCTTTTTGCTTTTTTCTTCTTCCTGAATATGTCTGTACTAGAAGTTAAACACCTAAACTAATCTCTGGAGTAGTTTTGTCTTGCTCCAACTAGCCAAGTGGTTTCTGGACACGATTGGGAGTTCCTGATGGGAGATTTCTCAATAAGTAGTTGCCCTGGCTGGAAGGCAGGAGAAGTAAATGGCATTATTCACTTCACTGCCGACTGGTCTCAGCAGCAGGAAAAGGTCCTGGACAGGTTTAACCTCGTAGCATAGGTGTACCATCTGGGGTGCAGCAGGGTATAGAAGAGTCCTTGTGTTTCTGAAAGAAAATGACTGTAATTTTACCTGTTCATTAAGCAGAAACTGCAAAGGAGCTCCTTCAAGTTGAATTGTGAGGGTATGGGAGGATGCAGCAAACTCTGCTGTTTAAAAGTAGACTTTTTAAAAAGCAGTTGCAGAGGAATATCCTACTGGGTTATAATAATCCTAGCCAAAGGGTAAACTTAACTACCGTTAGTGGCATTGTATGCCATTAATAACTGTATTGCAAAATGAAATGACATATATTACAGCAATTTGGTCCTTTGCAAATGCTTTTCATTGTCTAGGAAATAACCCTAGCATATTTCCTCAATTTCAGATAAAATCATTTACTGTTTCAGACATCACAAGTAAATGACCCTGCTGGTGCCATCATGTGAACTTCATAGCCTGTCATCGCATCCAAGCGGAGACACACAGATAAATTACCTGAGACATATCACAGCTTATTCCAGCAGGCCTAACATACAGTGATAGCTCCATGAATCATCAACTGTATAGATGAAGTGTCCATATTCTATATGAACTCTGCACTTCTTGTAGTCTTTCAGGTCTGACAGTAGACATGCAATCCTTCTGGCCATTTGGTGCAGGGGACTGGTTTTGCTGCTTTATCGCAGATCTTGCAGATCACTTGAGTCCATGTCATTGTTATTAAACATAAGAGAAGCAGTGGAGTTGTTTGGAGCTAAAATGTTTCATAGAGCTTTCTTTGACAAGAAAGATGTCACAAAAAAAAGGAAATCATTGTAGATTTTTTATTTTGTTCAGTGTTAAAAAGTCAAGCTTGAAAACCAAAGAAAATGCCTGAAAAATAAATCTTTAAAACACTTAAGTCAATAAAACTTAGATTTTAAAGATTTCTATGAAAAAAGGGAAATTTTGTCCAGTTCTGAGAGAAAAATAGACATTAACTAAGCAACGACTAAGTAGGTATGTGTATGCCCCCATTTAGTAAACTTGATCTAATGAAAGTATTTCAAGTGAGGGATTGCATCATCTTGCAAACTTGCAGGTGATAGAGAAGGACAGCAGTCCAAATGTGGGAAAAGGAAGACGATGGAATCAAGGACAAATCGTGTTTTACGCTGCTGACCATCTGCACAGGCCTGTGACCCTGTTTTTAGAGAGACAATAAGGCTATGTGCTCTATTTGTCTTGAAGAGCAAAGAGAGGATGTGAGAGTTCAGGTAAATAAGAATGTTTCCTGACCCAGGTGAGGAGCTTCAGAGTGACTGAGATGATTGTTTTCTTGTGCTCTGGCAGGCAGCTCTGGATCTGACTTGCAATTTTGGGTTAAATCAAGGAAGGGGATTGTTTAAGCCAATATGATCTATATGTTCTTTGACACTTGTAATGGACTGGGTTTTTATTTTTTTTTTAATTTAAGTAGTTGAATGTCTGTGCCTGGTATTGAGCATTCTGGTCCTGCCCAGCACTGAACCAGAGTATAGACATGTAAGCAGTGACTTTACAGAAGTATGAGCCTCATATACTTGACTGAGTCAAAAGTTCTGATAAACATGAGTCTAAACCTGTGCAAACAATACATGTTTATAGATCAACTGCTAGACTTTTGGCCTGTGCAAAACTATTCAATATAATGACATTGATATATCCGGCAACTCTATGGTTAAAGACTAATTTCAGAGAAGTATCAGACATGAACTTCTATGATATTATAGGATAAATCTGGTGTTTTGTAGATCTGGCCTTATGGATAGGTCTAAGGTATAGAGTACTGCATATACCAATACCTGTTATTAATAATAGAAGAGAATTTAATAAGGACTAATAAATGTGGAATGACATTATGACTAAAGAATTGCATTCTTAGATGAGGCTATACAAAAGAATCAGCTTTAATAGCAAAGAAGTTAGCAACGGAGAGAGTGTCTTGGTAAGTCAAAATTTTGGAGAATTCTTATATACAGGACGAAATTTAGAGCTACGGAACTAAAAAGATTAAGAAATGTCAAGAAGTGTGATAGACTATGAAAAAGTGTGACCAAAAAAGTTGCCTCATCTGGAGCAAATGTTTTCTAGTTTGAACTGAATAGCAAGTGTATCTATGACATACTATTGCAGCACACTGAAAAATATGTTAGTTGCCATCTGGAAAGTTGCAGTGATTGCACTTTTTAAAAATTTCTTTCTAAAAGAGGGCAATTTTGCAATCTCAGCTGTGGCAGAAATTATGAAAATGGAATGCTTCTTTACCTTTACTTAAACGATACATTATGCAAATTAAAACCAGCAATTTAAGGAAACAATTACATAAAGAGAACAGCTTTTCTAATCCTTGAACAGGAAATGTTAAGGGATAAAAAAAGCAAACCCTAAATGCTGTTGACTTCAAGCTCTTACTGGAAAAAAAGCTCTATACCTTTCTTCATTTCAGGGCTTCCTGGCTCAGGAATTGCCAATAAAGATAGCCCTTGTATGACATCCCTGATACGAGGCCTTTACAAAGCTGAAACCAAGTAAGTGAAATTGTACATCCACTGAAAACTTGAAATGTGAAGAAAATGCTATTGAGAAGACATAGGGGTAGTCAACAAGTTACTTCCAGGGCAGAATTGAAAGCTTACTCTTACCCTGACCTAAATCACTGCAACCCCTTCACATTTATCAGCTTTTATGGGATGTATGGCTCTTTGCTGGTAGTGTCAAACAACCCAGTGCTTGCTGATCTATGTCCATCAGTGAGTGTTTTTTAACTATTTATGTCAGGCTTTAAAACTAAGAAGATGATCAGTGTCTCTATGGCTGGGGAAAGCCAGGGACATTCAGGTGATGACAATATTCTGTCTCGCTTTGCTAATCCATCCCAATTGTGTAGTTCAGCGATTTTAAGCACGTGTTTACATCTTACTGGCTTCATATGCTCTCTTGATAGCCTTCTACATTTTAACTGGCAACTCAGACTCATGGATTGACATTCACAGGGGAGATAGACATTTGACATTGGGAAAAGTCTGCTAGCTGTTATTCTATTCCAGCACAGGGCTGTCTTGGGACTTTCTGGAGTCTTTATCATTGTCTTTTCTTCTTCAAAAACCTGTATTAGAAATATTTGAATGCTTTGGGTCCTTTTTATGTTACTACTTCCTTTATTTAGGATTGGGTGCTAAATCTTAATTGTTGCTGAAAGTAGAATTTACTAAATAGACAGTTATTTGCATGTAATCACCTGTTCTGGTTTCCCGCTCTTTCCTAATCTTGTAATTCACTGTGTCCCTGATTGAACATGACTTTGTTTAGAGAAGTAGCATGGCAAGCACTGATAATATGATGAAAGTTCTGGTAATAGAAAACATCCTTAGATTGAATTGACCTGTCAGTTCTCTTTAAATTTTGTGAGAACAGAAGTAGGTCTATAATTAAGGTATTCAATTTGCAGACTAAACTATGAGATACAGTGAGTGAAGAAAACAGAGCTGAGGATAAATTGAACTAAGAAGCTCAGAAATTGATGTGAAGATGATGCTTGGGATTTCCTTAAGAAAAGAGAAGAAAGATCAAGAAACTTGAGATTCAAAATATTGCAAAAAAAAATCTCCATATCTTTTAAAGTAAATAAATCTCTCAGAAAGGATTTGGGGAAGTATTTAGAGTGCCTTCAAGCAGTCAAAGAAAGGCTGAAGATTTAAGTAAAATGCCTTGCAGGTCGGAAAATGAGTGGGTAAAGAAAATTACAAGCAGTCAACTTCAGTTAGACATTGAAAGGGAATTAAAGCAAATAAAGAGCTTTTGGTTTGGTAAATAAGGATGAGACTTTACATATTGTATTAAAATGATATTAAGATCAAGATACAATATAGAGAAATAATATAATAGCCATAGAGAGTAGTGCTGAAATAATATACAAATGTATGAGTAAAGTCATGACAATGAAATGTATACTCATTAGTAAGGATTGAAATTACAGTTTGTTGATTAGAAGAACTTAAATTTCTGAGAGTCAAAACTTGTGGGTAATGATAATGGATAAAGTACAATTAAGAATGCCACGACATCTTTGTAAAATAAGAAGCAAGCCATATAGTTTCATAAAAGGCCATGCAAAATTGGAAAGATTGAAACTTAAGCCACAGGTAAAAAATAAAGGAGGCACTTGCAAGAATATTAAGGGCATTATTAAAATCAGCATAGAAAAATAAGAGTAATAATGAATATGTTTGGCTAAAACTAATCAGGTGTTAAAAGGATTTACTAGCAGGACAAGGGTGAGAAGGAAATGAAATGAGAAAAGTAGGTCCATTAATTTTTTAAAAGCTAACAGGTTAGAAAAAACAGCTGAGAATTTAGAATCTTTAAAAAAAAAAAGAAAGAAAGAAAAGAAGGATGTTGAGCTCCAAAAAACCAATTCTTGACTAAAATCAGCTTTTCTCATTTCTGTGTTTCCAAGAGAAAAATGAAATAGGATTTATATAAAAAAAAAACAAACCCAAAACAACAACCAACAAATGAGAACATGGTATTTTGCATTTTTGAAGTAACTTAGAGGCTGTACGCAATAAAATGTTAGAGACATACCTATTTAGAATTGAATGGGCAGGTATTGTTGCTTCTGTGTTCTCCATCTCTGATTGAGAAGCTGTGTAATTGCGCTAGGATCATATTGTACCTGAGTTAAAAGCTCTGGTGGAACGTGAGCCACATGTTTACAAGGTGATTTTTGTCTGGAAAGCTTCCATCTGGTGAGTGCATTTCAAAGAATGTAGATTTCACAGTGTATCTGATCCACAGCAAATGATGCGCGCTATGAAACCTGTTGAAATGGGCTCTTTTCTTCTTTAGTACATCTAACCTTTAGCTCAGATCCGTAATTTTCAACACATCAAGAGCTGTTGAGTTTGTAGCCTTCTCTTAAAACCAAACTAGCAACTCGATTCATTGTAAGCTTTTTCAGCAGACTTCATTTCATTAGCAGGAGATGCCTAGTGAGAGATCTGATAGACTATGGGACCAGGAGGGGCATAATCATCTTAACATTAATGTGTGCCATGTAGCTGTAGCCCCAGGTGACCCTGTCTCAGTCAAGTTTGGTAAGGTACACATGAAAAAATAAGACTTTGACCCAAAGACCTTACGAGCTTTTCACTGTTTCATGGAATCATAGAAATGTTTTGGTCAGAAGAGACGTCTAGACGTCTTTTAAATACCTCCAGGGATGATGACTCCACCACTTCCCTGTTTCAGTGCTTTACAACCCTTTCTATGAAGACATTTTTATGAATATCCAATCTAAACCTCCCCTGGCACAATTTGAGGCCGTTTCTTCTTGTCCAACTTTTACATTACCCACAAGTCCTTCTCTGTTTGTGAACAACAGGTCTAGCAGGGAGCTTCCCCTAGTTCTCTCATCAGCTATATCACGAAGTTATCTTCCACACACTCCAAGAACCTTTGTGGTTCCCTCTCTGCAATATTTTATTTCCAGCAGACATCTGGGAAGTTGAAGTTCCCCATGAGAACAAGAGGTAGCGATCGCAAAACTTCTCCCAACCGCTTATGGAGTATTTAATCTGCCTCTTCACTCTGGTTAGCTGGTCTATACCAGACTCCAACCACGATGTCTGCCTCGTTGCCCATCCCCCTGATTCTTACCCATAAACACTCAATCCTATCATCACCATCATTACGCTCAAGGCAGTCAAAGCACTGCCTAACATACAGGGCCATCCCTTCTGAAGAGTTTATAGCTGTCCAACGCAGCACTCGAATCACGTGAATCATCCCACAATGTTTCCGTGACAGCAACTATATCATAGTTTTCCTGCTACACAATGGCTTCCAGCTCCTCCTGTTTGCTGCCCATGCTGTGTGGATTGGTGTCGATGTACTTAGTTGGGCTATTGTTCCTGCCACCTTTTGGGGATGAGAAAGTCTAATTCTTACTTGTTTTTGTGTTATTTAGTTTTTCTGAATTCTTCTAGAAGCTATTCCTCATCCTTAATTTTCACTACTGTGCAGCAATTTTCCCTTCTGCAGTGCCAGTCCTTCCTCTTCCAATGTGTGTCTCTAGTGCTCTCATCAGTCTGCTCAGTCTTTCCCTTTCCCACGCTCTCCCCACCATAGTTTAGTCAGATGTAAACTGATCATTGAAATCTTTATGTTCCTTTGTTCAAAGCATCTTGGCACAGTTCTTCATTTCTTCTTTCTGCCTGACAATTATGTTCACGGCTTTGTCATCCCAGTCAGTGGGAGTACAAGAGCTAGCAACATCCTGGCATCCTTTATGAATGCACGCACTGGATAGCTTTTGCTGAATGCTGTTCTGTCACAATGTTCAAAGCAAACATCTACTGCAATGCAGCTGTTTGAGCTCTGCGTGCTTGGTACTATTTTTGTTTGCAGTTCAATACATTTTCTTAAACCTCTTTTTGTAAACTCAGATACATGCTGCAAGCTGATAGCTATTCAGAGAAAAGCATAATCCCTAGGAGCTGCCTGCCTTGGCAAACATGCATATGCTTTTCGGTGTGTCAACAGGCAGTTGTTCAAGCAGTGTTTGTTCCCTCAGTTTGTATTAGCCTGGTTCAACACTGGAATAATTTTTTCATTTGCCTTCACTTAAGGTGATTGGATGAATGTCCAAAATGGTGAATTTGACAACTGAGAATCCATGCAGTCTCAGCTCAGATGGTTAGTTATTCAAGCTTTTACACTCTATCAGGGTTATATTAGAATACTAATATTTGAGGACCAGAACCATGCAATTGATATTACTTACATGCACGGTCTCATATTCTCTAAAATCAGGCGTTGACATCCCAGAGACAGTCTTTTGCTTATCTTCATTAGCTCTTCTTTCCTTTCCCCTGCCACAGAGCATACCTACCTCAGTAAAACAGCTTACCTCCACATCCTCAGGAGAAAAGCTACTGCTCTGCTGTTTTTCCCAATCAAGATCATTTCAAATTAAAGCATCTTGCTATATGCCTGTCCAGGGCTTCATCTGTGATCAATCTCTCAAATCTGCAGTTTATTCTGCAATTAAGTTGTAGCTATATGGTTTATGCAGCGTATAAGTAGCTCAGTTCTTTATGTAAAAGCATCTGCAGATTCATAATAGTTTAAAATATTTTTCTTTGAGGATATCTTTTTGTTATTGTTTCAGTAGTCAGGGTCGTGGAGGGTGCTTTTCACATCTTAGCCACGTTATAAACATTGGATTAGAGCTTTCTATCTCTTTCAAAGAATGAGACTTGTTAAAATGGATCTTTTCACATCATGTCTGGAACTCTTTTTCTGAAGCAAAGTAGCTATTAGAGCACTTAAAACACTTCAATGGTGTGATTATAAATATGCTCTGTGCTCTGGCAGAGTATGATTACACATTTGATATCTGGACTTACTCCACTCAGGTATCTACCACTGATGGGGGCTATCATTTGAATCTTTGACAGCATTGGTACTAACATAAATATTGCAGTTTAAACAAGTATATATTGAGGGGGGAAGAGAGGTGAATAAAAGCAGAGTGTTTCTCTTGAAGTTTGGAGTGCCCTGTGTTCCCACCTAAAGAAGGGCAAATTATTTTCTTCTGTTGACTTTAACTAAATGGAGTTGATCTGATCCCTTGCTTTTAGTGAAAAGGGAGATCAGTGGAGTGTGAATACTTAAAGTAATTGTGTACTGAGTAATTAAAGTAATTGTGGTACTCACTGAGCTGACCGGAAGGAGGCACGGACAATGCAACCCTGATGCCATCTCCTTTCTTTCCTGGCTGTTACCACAGGCCATGGACATGGCATTATCCCAGTGGTGGGAAGAAAGGTCGAGGAAGGAAAGCGGAGGTAAGACTTGGGCCAAGAGTCTCAGATAACCCAAGCCTGATCTCATGAAGAGTATCATTGCTAGAAGTATTTTTGCCTGACAGCTCTGTAACACTACTGTGATAGTAGCATGCCACCTCTCTCCTGAACATGGCTATTTTGATAGATTTCACTGTGTTTGCAAATCTCTTGTATCTTAAAGAGCACAAATATCTAGTTTGTCTCTTTGTGTTTCCCTTAGTATTCAGTTTGCTCTGGGCACTTGCAGTATTTAGGAAGAATATAAGGCTGATTTGTTGCCCGCCAAGAGAGTCTAATTAAAGCGAGAGAGCAGGATGGGAACTGATGACACACAGCGCAGCTGAGCTGCTCCCAAAGCTGAACATGGCAGCTGTGGTTTTCGTCATTTGCAAAGCCTCAGCCAACACGTTGGCCCACAGAGTTAAAATAAATGTCTAATTATGTTGTTCAATTATTTCTGTTCCAAATTCATGCTTGCAAAGTATTGTAAAAGATGGGAGAGAAATACTAAGAGTGCCGTGATCACGACTCTGGCCTGGCAATAAATCAGAAATCATGATACTTTTTCTTAGTCAGGTTCCTGTCTTCCCCCTGCCAGGTGGTCAGGCTGTAGAGGAAGGTGTGTGTCTGTGCTCAAACCAGTCTCCAGCCCTCTCCACTGCCCTGTCACTCAGCACTGACTCACAGCACTGTTTTTCAGCACAACACTAATTAGCTGCCAAGCAGTGAGATACTGCAAACGCTAAAAGACAGAAAAAGACTTCAAAGATGTTTACCATTTTTTGTTTTAAAAAAATCATGTTATGAAAGTGATAAAAGAAATACCAAATCACTGCTGCCCAGATCTAGCAATTTGTTATGTGCGGGGAGACATTGCTCCCGGTTATTCAGGGGTGAGGAGGTCATGGCTTTCATCTTTGCTTTCTATGGAGTGGTTATTCAGTGTGCCAAGGAAAGGGAGCAAATGTGGATTGCCTTGATACGTCTGGTGGCTAAACAGGAACAGGGTGGTACTAGTGGGTTAGGTAGAGGAAAATCGTTGAAGTGAGAGGGACTGACATCCCCACATCACAGAAGCCTCTTGGGAGGTGAAAGGTATAAGGTCTAAATCCAGTTTGTGGCATAGGGGTGCAAGTGAAGATCTTTTCACCAACAGCTTAAGCAAATGCTCTTGATTGAAGTGATACAGTCTCAGTATAGATATGAGAAATGTGAGATTCAGTTTGTGGAAGAACAAACTATGTTCTCAAGAGAGCTCACCAGGTAAAGATAATTTAGATGAACAGCTGATTCATAAACAGTGCAACTGCTACACAGTCATTGTGCAGAGTGGACCATGAATCTATATAGTATATTAATCTCTTTGCTACTGATCTCTCCTCAGCTAATGTAATATTGGTACTACAAACAAAGACTGCACACTGCAGTCAAACAGAAAGCCAATTGATTTCTTAATACTTCTTTTGGAGCGTGTGGTCAGTGAGCTGTACTCTCCTTTTTCCAGTCAAGAGTTTCTGATTTTAATTCTCTGTTTCTTGCCCAAACCAATGCTTTTTGTAATTAGAGCATTACAAAAAAGACTGTCTGGAAAGTCTGCATAGAAGAAAAGGTAGGTTTCATTTCTTTTGTTCTAGTCTGATCCTGGGGGAGTGGGGTGGTGGTAGTGGTGGGTGGGGTGTAATGTGGTGATTACATAGAAATCTTGATGCTCATCTGAGAATGGCAAGAATTTAAATGAGTGATTTTTATTTCTCTTAACTTGAAGAAAGCATAAATTAGAATTTGATAAAATGCACAAATTAGAGCAAAATGAAATCACACTTTTAAAGCTGCCCTCAGGTCTCTAACCCTTGTTGGTCCCTTTCCTTGTCTGTTTCTTTTTTTGCATATGCACATCTGTGACAAGTATTTTATTCTCACATACGTTTCAGGATTTATTCAGGTATACTTGTTTAAATTGTGCAATCCATAAATGTATAGATTGTTACCTGTCTTTATCCAGATACCAGCCACAGTATCTTGGACATTGTTTTCATATACTCCAAAGAAAATCTAAAATAGTTGTTGAGTTTTAGGGTCAGGGCAGCCCCAAAACTTTTTATTTTCTGCACCTTTTGGTATTTATTTTCAATAAAGGGAGCAAAAACTCCTAGATTTTGTGATGAGGGCAGAATCAATGCAATTACTCAGATACAGAAAGATATTAAAACATACCACGATAGCTCCTGCCCACTAAATTCCCTGATCTGATCACCAAGTTCATAAGAAATTGAAGGGGACCAAAACAAATGTTAACTGTACCTTTCTGAATGTGAACTTCCAGCTGGGCATGCAGAGGAAGGTCATGAATTAATATGCCTCATGCTGGTCCTCTGCTGGTGGGACTGCTTCCCACCTCTGTTGGTGAGAATGCTTCTTCTTACTTTGGAAGGCCTGGACCAAGCCCTGCCCACTGGAAACTGGAAGGACCAGAGAAAACACGAGGCTGGTGTAGTAGCATGTGATGCCATGACGCGTAATTACTGCTAAGAAGTATTTACCAGGTTGCAACTCATCTCTCTGCTCTATGAAGGCACATTGCTTATCAGGTACAGTAAGCATGAGGCCACTAGACCTGGGATTTCATTCTGCCACAGAGCCCAGAAAAGTAACCACACATCCCAGTGATAGTCATCTGCTTTCACCCTGAAATATTTATGCAAGGAAGGACTACAGTTAAGCTCAGACAGCACACACATTGAAAAACTACTTCATCAAAACTCGTGTAAACATTACATTTTAAAGTTGAATATTGTCCTGGAGCCTTGAACACCTTGTTAAGCAATGGATTTATTCACGTTTTTGCAATTCTAGAGGAGTGCAATTTTGACAGCATGGCAATGTGGTATCCAGCAAGCATCGAAACAGCAACGGATGAGATTTTCAAGGCAAGTACAAAATTAAGCTAGCAAAAGGGACAATGAAAGCTATTATTGTAAGGACTGCTTTGTGCATCACAATCCACTCTTGAAAATAATGTGGATCATTTTTACTTTTGAAGAGACTGCAGTAAAGTGGGAACAGAAAAGGAAAGAAAAAAAACCCATAATGTAGTATATGCAGTCATGTTTTATGCCAGCCTGTAAATGCCTGTTGCCTTTAAAACAGCTTTTCTACTGTTAAAAGAAAACTAAAAATTCCTATCCTGCTTTTCAGTGAAGAATTTAAAAGACTGAAAGACTTTAAAAGACTTCTGAGTTCACTGTTAAATCAAGTGCTTTGCAAATGAGATGCTCAACTACAACCCAGCCAGGGGGCTGCCATTGGTCAATGCAGTATTTTTCCTTGAAATAAGTTACTCTCTTCAAAGAGAAATTGCCACATATCTTCCATCTTCCAGATGCTTTATTCACCCACAGAGGTGGTTGGGCCAATCTCAACTTCAACTTTCAGCCTAAACCCACGCGAGAGTGGCTTTGGATATTTCTGTTTTAGGTTTTTAAAGTAAAGTAAAATCGTTCATGAGTGCTAGCATGGCAGCTGCAAGATGCACAGTGTGTTGCTGTGAAGGCTGGGTAACTTCACAGTGGGGATGCCAGTACGTGCTTGGGTCTAGACACGATAGGGACTTACTTGCCTAGAAATTAGGCTTTGTAGCACCTAGCTTCACCTCAGAAATAAGGAAGAACTCTTAAAGAGATCAATACACTCGGATAAAGAATAATCTGGGTATAGCAACAAACTTTAGAAATGTCACCGCCTTGATTTTTATCTTATTTTAATGGTAGCCAGATTTAAATGCATGAAATTTTTGACAAAATTTGAGTGTAATTAGAAAATTTATAGCAGATATTGCTAAATACAAGGTTGGGTGAAATTCTAACTAGATTTTTTAAAATTCCTTTTTTTCAGAATTAGATACCCTTAGATATTTTTACTTAGAAGTATTTTTCATCCTTCAATGTTCAGTCAAGCCATGACCAAATTGCAGTGTATCTTTGAATAGCCTGTTTAGCAAGTTTCCTCCTTCAATGTCCAAAGCCTTAAAATTATGGTGAACTGTCAGATTTTATATAAGGCTTCTGCAGAATATTTGTCTTTATGAACTCCACCCAGTTTACATTTTTAAAAGATTTTTTGGTATTTAAAACATAACTTGTCTTCTTTTATTCAGATGCTTGAATCGCATGTTACAGCAGCAATAACACACTCCAGGTAATTCATTTCCAGTTGAGCTTCGTTCTGCTTGAGTGCTTAAAAAGCCATTTGGCTTTCTGTCTTGTATCTTTTAATGCCCCCCACAGTCTGCAGTAGACGTTCAAGAAATTCACTGCTTTTCATGGCCTCTTGCTTTGATTTAAAAAAGCTAAATTTGGTGACTCCACATGCTTTGCTTTCAGTTCTTCCAGTGTAAAGCTGTTCTACCATAGAAAATTGGCAATGGACTTCACTATCCCTGAGAAAACTCAGCATTAATATAGTGGCAACAGGGTAGAAAAATGCTTTGGCTGTGTCATACTTGGTGAAATGTAATCTGAAAGCCAGGGTTTTTTAGGTTGGGTCCACTGCCATTCTAATTCAACTAGACACATATTGACAGCACATTGATTTTTGTTCATTGGTTAACTGAAACTTTTTAAAATTAAGATATTGCAGAATTGTATTCTTTGTCTTACACTTTGAGATTTTTTCCTCTTTTATGACCAGTATAGCACATCAAACATATTTGGTAGCCATTTTCATTTGCAGGTTTTTTCATTTTAGACATTTTTTTTTTTTAAATCAGTAGAAATCTTAATATGTAAAAGATTAATATGTGCTTTTTCTTGTCAAATGGTCTGAGAATTAACAATCCATAAATAGCTCAATTTTCCTGTTGAGTTGATAAGTAGTCAAATACTTCCACTAAGCAGATTTTTACTTTATCATCCAGAATGTGGACAAATTTAAATTTAACTGGCAATTATTGGTGGTGAATGGAAGTTAAATATATGAGTGTTTTTCTAATTTAGTTTGGTTAATCTTGTCTCCAGTGCTACTAAGTAATTGCTTGAACAGCCATCAAGACAAAATGCTCATGACAGGCTCACAGACTCATATATTGCTGTGGTATACTAATTTATGCTGCATCATCATCATCCACCAAGAAGAGATTCCAGCCTCTGACCTCAGGATCTCAGGAACTTTGAAATGCTTTTTATCTGCATTAAGGTACTCTAGGAAATCTATAAATTCAACTTCACTGTGTTCAGCAGCTGAAATATTACCGTGTGACATCTCCCCCAAAATCACATGTAATTCCAGACATGCACATTCCCCATGAGGCTATACCTCATTTATGTTAGTTACGTAAACCAAAGGCTCAGGATCTATGCAATCATTGAAACTATCTTCTAATTTTCATTTAGTTTGTTGATGTTGCTTTTTCATTCTGATGCACAGCTAATGTAGCAAGTTCCAGGATTCAGGGGATCAGTTTCAGCAATTTCAAGTAAGGTACTTATGAAGCCATATCTTACAGTTCAAAATTAACAATACTTTTCTTATTCCAGAGAAGCAACACCCTAATCTCCTTTTAATTATTTTGCACCTAGGAAAAGTAATGCTCCTCCAAACATAAGACTATGAATAAAAATCCATTCTTTTCTATACTTGATAAATATATTTTTCAGACTGAAATAATGACACTATCAGGAAATTGGTCATTTATTGCTTGTGCAACTCCAAGCTAATTAAAGTTAGTGAAAGAAGCTGTAACAGCTAGTCTTAGGCTTCCTTGTGAAAATATTTTCCAATGTACACTTCTCTCAAATCTCTTTTCACACCATTTGACAGTGGCTTATAATTAAAATTTCTGTGTTTAATTTAGTCAAAATATACAGTCATATTATATTGTTCAGAAGGATACAGTACTAATCCTGATAGCTAGATGAAGATCTACATTCCTAGCTAGATATATTTCTTCTCTAAGTTTTGCTGATGCACTTCCATTCTGAGCACTTGGCTTTCTTGATGTAGTAATACCATTCATGGCTTCCTGAGAATCTGGATGAAATGAGCCAGGATTTTGTCAGGAGGATTAAGACGAGATATAGTGAGGCATCCACATCAATACCAACAATATAGAATATCCCTGCTCTGGCAGCCACCTAAACCAGGACAGTTCCAGAATTCATGCAGCATCTGTAACTAGGTCACAAAATTTTTCTTAGTTTGCCTTTATAGGAGAATCAGAGGCTTCCTTGTCTAAACAAAAGCTACTCCACTGATACGAACTTCACTGTGATCTACATGTGAGGTGGAGTAGAGTTTAACCTCTGAGTCTCTGGAGGTGACTATGACCTTACTTTAAACCCCTCTACAGAGATTAAAATGATTTTCTTATATAAAGTAATTTCTTGTCTATGATTTCCAAATTTTAAGAAAGATGCACAACTAGAAGGTGATGAAATTTCTATTAGATCTTCTTTTTAAGGTCATGTCTAAATCCTTTAGCCAAGTCTCCTGAGATGTGTGGGTGCAAATGTTATTTGTCTGACATAAACAACCAAAAAATTAACTTTCAACATTGTGTTTGAAAGGTAAGATGATGTATGTATAGTCTATCAGTCTAAGACACTCCAGCTGTGGTCTAATGTATGAAATGATCTGAGAAGAGAATATCTACAGTCACTTGGGCTAATAATCTTGCAATAACCAAGCAATTTCCTTACAGCAGGAGCTGTATTTCTGAAGACTGCTCGTGGTAAAGATAAATGACTTCTTTAATTACTATTTCAGTGTAAGGACTCTTTAACTAATTAAATTTAAGGCAGTTTGGAGAGTTGGTAGACCTTTGTGTAAAAGATAAACTTGTTTGCCCTTATCTGCAAATTTAATTGATATTAAATCCCAATGAAAGTAAAAAGGTATTTCAAAAAAAAGACTAATGAAGGAAAAAGTAAGGTTTGAAGATGCTGTAAAAATTCTCTGCTATAAAAATAAAGCCATTTAGAAAACTACTGCATATATAAGAAGCCAACTATATATTTACAAGCTGAGGCTGAACTAAGAGTTGTGTGAAGGTGCTGAGTCAATAAAAGAATGACAGCAGATAATTTCAAATTCAGCCAAGCATGAAAGAGCTTCATGCTTTGTCTTTTTTACCTCATACTTCTCTTTCTTAGTGGATGTATCATCTTGAAAAAGTCACTTTATCATAAGGGTTTCAGTTTTGAGTTGCTCTCTGTGTTTGAAACCTCTAGTGAGTAAATGATACATTAAGAAGGAACATTAGGTGCTTGTTTCTGTGCTGGGGCCCACTTGTGCTGCAGGTGCTGCTCCTAGTGCAGCTGCCTTGGTGGATGTTGGCTGTGCTTGCTTACCATGAAGCTCCTGAGACCTGACTCTTCACTATTTGCAAGGCAAATATCCAGGAGGTATTTTCTAGCCAAATCCACTTTCACTCTGTTCTAAGGGCTTTAAACTAGATTTGAAGGGGGAAGAGGATAGTAATCTCATGCTTGCCTGTGACAAGCAGCGGGGCAGCACACCAGGGGCAAAGCGATGGAGTGCTAGTAAGGGCTCTCAATTTGTTGCCCTGAGGCAAGCCAGGGACACTGCACTGAGACACCCCAAGGGAATCAAGGGGGATTTACCTAAGAGGGTGACATGGCCAGCTCAGCTGAAGGGCCTCTACATGAGTGCATGCAGCTTGGGCAATAAACAGGACAAATTAAGAGCCATTGTGCTGCTGGAAGGCCATTACATAGTAGCTGTTACTGAAACTTGGTGGGATGATTCCCATGACTGGAATGTAGGGATAGATGGGTACAAGCTCTTTAGGAAGGACAAGGAGGGGAGGAGGTGTTGCCCTCTACATCAGTGACCAGCTGGAACTGATGGAGCTCCACCTGGGGAAGGACAATGAGCTGGTTGAGAGTGTATGGGTTAAGATTAAAGGGAAGACAAGGGAAGGTGATGTTACAGTAGAGGTCTGCTACAGACCACCTGGCCAGCAGAATCAAGCAGATGAGGCCCTCCATAGGCAGATAGAAGTGGCTTCACATTCACAGGCCCTGGTCCTCATGGGGAATTTCAACCACCCTGGCATGTGCTGGAGGGACAACACAGCAAGGCACCAACAATTGAAAAAGTTCCTGTAATGCATAGATGACAACTTCCTCCTCCAAATGGTAGAGAAATCAACAAGAAAAGATGCTGTGCTGGACCTTGTTCTCACCAACAGGGAAGGGCTGGTGACCAACGTGAGGCTCAGGGAAAACCTTGGCTGCAGTGATCACAAAGTGGTAGAATTTAAGATCCTCAAGGCATCTAGGAGGATATATTCCAAGCTTACGACCCTGGACTTTAGGTGTGCAGACTTCAATCGCTTCAGGGATCTGCTGGGCAAAACACCATGGGACAAAGCCCTAGAGGGAAGAGGGGCCCAGGACAGCTGGTCAGTATTCAAGGATCACCTTCTCCGTGTCCAGGAGCAAAGTATACCAATGAAGAGGAAGGCAGGAAAGAATACTAGGAGACCTGCCTGGATGAGCAAGGAGCTCCTGGACACACTGTCACACAAAAAGAAACTTTACGAAGAGTGGAAAAGAGGACAGCTAGAATGGGAGGCATATAAGGAAGTTGTCAGAACAGCAAGAGACCTGGCTAGAAAAGCTAAAGCTCAGCTAGAATTAAATCTAGCCAGGGAGATCAAGAGGAATAGCAAAAATTTCTATAGGTATATTAATGACAAAAGGAAGACTAGGGAAGGAGTGGGCCCCCTCAGAAAGGAAACGGGAGAACTAGTCACAAGTGATAAGGAGAAGGCTGAGGTTCTCAACGACTTCTTTGGCTCAGTCTTCACTGGCAAGGGCTCCAGCCATACTCCCGAAGTCACAGAAGATAATGTCAGGGACTGGAAGAAAGAACCGCCCATTGTAAGTGAAGATCAGATTCGTGACCTTCTGAAGAACCTGAAAGTGTACAAGTCCATGGACCTGACGAGATACACCCATGGGTACTGAGGGAACTGGTGGATGAGGTTGCTAAACCACTCTCAATTATATTCCAAAAGTTATGGCAGTCCGGTGAAGTCCTCACTGACTGGAAAAGGGGAAATATAACCCCCACTTTCAAAAAGGAAAAGAAGAATGATCCAGAGAACTATAGGCCAGGCAGTCTCACTTCCATGCCTGGTAAGATCCTGGAGCAAAGCCTCCTGGAGACACTGCTAAGGCAGAAGAATAATAAAGAAGTGATTGGATACAATCAATACGGCTTCATCAAGGGCAAATCATCCCTGACAAACCTGGTGGCCTTCTATGAAAAGGTCACAACATCAATGGACAAAGGAAGAGCAACTGACATCAGTTACCTGGACCTGAGCAAAGCCTTTGATGCTGTCCCACACGACACCCTGGTCTCCAAGCTGGTAAAACATGGGTTTGATGGATAGATCACTTGGTGGACAAAGAAATGTCTTGACAGCCGCACCCAAAGAGTGGCTGTCAATGGGTCCATGTCCAAGAGGAGGCCAGTGACAAGTGGAGTCCCTCAAGGGTCAGTACTGGGACCAATCCTGTTTATCAATCATCTTTGTCGGTGACATGGACAGTGGCA
>VWZK01019768.1:44223-117032 GCA_013396935.1 Baryphthengus martii | reverse complement strand
GGCCGGACTGCAAAGGGCGGCGAGCGGCTTCCGCAGTCCGTTGTCTCGGTTGTTCCGGGAAGCTTTCGGAAGGTCGCTCCGGTAAAAGGGCTCCCCAAAGGCTCGCGCTCCTCCGGTAGCGCGGACCCGCGTCTCGAGAGAGGCTCCGTGCGCGGCCCGCCGCCGAGCGACATGGACCTGGCCGTCAGGGAGCGGCTCTTGGCGGCAGAGAGCCGCCGAGGTAAGCGGGTGTCGGAGGGTTGCGAAATTTTGCCGTCTTTGAAATGAAGTACGATAAAAGTAGCACTTTAAGCACGAAAACTCCTTGGTCTTAACCTGTTTTGTTTCTAAATATATAGAAAACGTATTGTTCCCCTGAATGCTTTAAACGTGCTCCTGAACTATGAACAGAAGTAACTGCTGTAGTAGTCTTAATTTAGACTAGTTTTCTGCCAGTGAAGTTTGCTTCATCTAACAGCTGTAAGGATCTAATGTCGATTATTTTTCTGTCAAAAGAAAAGAATTCAGGCAACTGTGAATCAAGCCTTTCAGGTAGCTCACTTTCTTGTGTGTTAGCATGAGTGATTTTAAATTTCGAGAGTTGTTAATGCTTCATCTTACAATTGTGGCTGACTTTGAATGTTTGTTTGACATTATTTTCCTTAAACATGCAGAATTTATTCCTGTGAAGGAGAAACAGGATACCATATAGTTCATTTGAAATAATGCAATCGTGTCTGTCAGTCCACCTCGAAGCATAAATTATGTTATATTCTTTATTCCTTTTTTATTTCAGATGTTGTAGCTTTGAAGCATGCCTATCAGTTGATCAAGTCGGCCAGTCAAAGAAAATCTGCACTTGACTCATCAGATAACTTCAGCACCGATTTATATGTCATATGTGCTGAACAAGCTTTTCAGGTTTGTGATAACGGCAGTTTATCTGTATTGAATAAAACCATTTGTATGATGTATTTGTAGTTGTTAAAGTTACTACATAAAAATATACCCAGAAGTACCTGTGAAAGTATTCCACTGTTCTGTTTTTTGAGGACAATTGTTTAAACGTGCACTTTCTGTTAAAACACAGCCTGGAAATTATCACTTCTTTGTAGTCAGTTAACAGACTGTGTTTTGTGAACCCTGTAATTAGACCACAATATGCAAGGTATATCCTAGCAATATAAAATAGTTTCCCATGCCAGTTTTTTTTCTTGTTAACTAATATTAGGAATTAGTCATAAACAAATTCCTAATTAAAGAAAATATGTTCGTGAACAGTCCTTACTGGGCAAAAGAAGGAAAGGTGGCATTCTAATTATGAAAGATTGTTGTGAATTGATCGAACTTCTATAAAACATGTTAAAGGTTCTTGATTTTGAAGTATTTTTAAATTTTCAGTCGATCAGTACAAGTGATTGGATTTCAAGCAGTTTCTAATAAAACAATATCTTTTTTCCAAGCTGCAAGCCACTCAAATTCTATCTGTTGTCTAAAAATTCAGCAGTAGTGACATCCATACAAAATCCTGCAGACTAATATCTATCCTTTTGAAAAGAAATTCTACTGAGAGTTTTGCCTTTATTTTAACAGTTCTGTTAATGGCTATTAAAAAGGGAAGCATTTTCTGTATACTGTAAGAGATTCTGTGACTCAGGAACTTTGTTAAATAAAGGATCTATTTTTCAGTACATTTGGAATAACAAAAGTCTAGCTTTTACTTTTAAGTAATCTTAAATGGTTTTGTTCCGGATCTGATATGCAGATATTTTGCATAACAGTATGCAGTTAGATGTTACACTTTGAGCAAGCATATATTTTTTAAAACTTAAACAATTCTTAATTATTTTTTACATTTTTTAGAATTTTAAAATGCTTTTTTTGATCTTAGTTGGGATATCCAGAAATGAGTAATGACTGTCTACAGATGTATTTTAAAGGAAGATTTCCTGTGAACCAGTTTCTTGGCAGAGCGTATTTGTGCCAAGGCCTGCTGCACACTCCACTCTCTACAGATCATTTGGTGAGCAAGTATAAAGGTTCCATTGTATTAACCCAGTTTTTAAGGGTATTTCTTCCTAGTTTTTTATGTATTGCTTTCAGTCATTTAAAATATGCAAGGGAAATCAGTACTGTGGAACGCTTCTACTTTAGTATCTAATAGCTCTCAGGCTGTAACCCCGGGTTCTCTTTTTATCTCATCAGTTCCCACTTACTGCTCAGTAGCCTTATGCCAGCCCCACAGTCCAGTAAATCAATCTCAACTCTCTTGGAGTTTTTATTCTGTTCCGTCTCACTATAGAGAGCCCTCTGGTGTCATGCCCTTTCTGCCCATCCAATTCCACTTCTGCTTTGCCAGTTCTACTCTTTTTCTCTTAGCCTTTCAAAAACCCCTCATTATGATCCCATGCATCTTTTTTACCTTTCAGGTACTTGTATGTACTGATAGGAACCCCCTTGAGCTGCGTTCTCCAGGCAAAACTGTCCCAGCTCTCTCATCCTTTCCTCATGTGAGAGATGCTCCAGTCACTTCATCATCTTTGTGACCCTTTGTTGGACTCTCTCCATCGTGTCCACGTCTCTCTCGTACTGGGGAGCCCAGAAATGGGCACAGTACTACAGGTGTGGCCTCAGCAGTGCTGAGTAGAGAGGAAGGGTCACCTCCCTCAACCTGCTGGCAACCCTCCTCCAGAGGCAGCCCAGGACACCTAACGCTGCCTGTGTGGCGAGGGCACACTGCCAGCTTGCGTTCAACTTGGTGTCCACCAGGACCCTCTGATTTTTAGTTACTCTGTTCCTATGGCAGAAACTGATTATGGCAGCATGTTTTATTTGAAATTGGTCTGAAAAAAATAATTATGAGATGGGAACATATTGAAATAGGAAAATAGTATACTGGTTTGTAAAGGCCTTATTCAAATTGCATTAACAACTTTTTTGTTCTTTTCTAGGAAGACTTTGAAAAATTTGTGCTGTTTTTTATGAAGGCAATAGATTTTGCCACCTGTGATCCAAGGTAGGCCCTACTGGTAGGATTAAGTCTTTAAATCTTGGGAAATGTTACTCAAGTTAGGTTTTCATAGTTACTTGTCCCAGATTTTCACTAGGTAGTTTGGAGCCATGTTGTTTGGCTTCTTTTGCTCTATCAGATTTTTCCTCCATTTTGTGACTGCCCTTCTATAACTGCTGTGCACGTGGCAACACTGGACAGACTTTAAATAAAGGGGATGAAACAGCCTGTTCAAGGCTGGTAAATATATTTGATTGTTTCTCCTGTTTTTATGTCTATGTTCTGTAGGAGGAGAACACCATGTTATCTTACTTTAAGTGGTTAACTAGTGGCTAGAGTGTAGTTACAGGAGCCAGTTGTGTATTGCTCTTGTGCTGAATTTATGTTCTCAGTTCTTGGTCAGGATAGGTTCTTATCTAAACACGTTGGAAAAGTTTAATTTTTGCTTCTTAGAAGTTTTTTAAAACATGATTTTATGTTTACCTAAGTCCATGAAACACTAAATTCTTGACTTGTTTTTCAGATACTATTTTTTGATATATAATGCCTCACTTCTTTATTGGCAACTTGTGAGGCCGTATCTTAAGCCTGGATTCCAACACTGTCTTATTCCCAGCCTTTCTCGAATTGTTAAAGCATTAAACCAGACTGAAGAGCAAGAGAAGGAATGGAGAGCAGAACTCATGATGTAAGTTTTAGTAGTATTTTTTCATGTAGTTTTTCTGTAGTCCTCGTGTGCATGTGGCTGCCACCTAAGGTAGTCTTTCATTGGTAGCATTGCAGATACATTTATTGTGGAAAGCTTAATTCATAACATTTTAAAAAAGATGTATAAATGTACACTTCACATAAAAGGTGCTTCATCTTAATACTTGCTTTGAAGTTAAGAATGTAGTGGCAGAGGCCGTGAGGCCCTTGATTCAATCTGAAGTCTCACGGTCATTTTGGAGGTAGCGTTTGAGTCATTGCTTATGTGCAGTTCTTTTAAGTGAGGAGAAAGAAAAACTCCCACTTTAAGAACTGTTTTCTTCAGGCAGAGAAGCATAACCTTTAAATAAATAACGATGTCTTCTGTCCTCCAGTCTCTGAAGTGAAAGAAACAGCATGGTAAGGTGAGAAAGTACTCAGGCTGCTTTCTAATGTCCTCCTCCATTATGAAGATTTTGACCTAAGTTTTCTTTCTTACTGTTTTTTTCCTTTTGTTAACTCATAACTTTATGTTGAAAAGAAACATCATGAAAAATCAGTGAGCAAAATAAGTATGTGCATTGCAAATACAGCAGTTAAGAATACAGGGATGAGTTGTCATCAGTAGTGATGTGGTTTTTATATGCCACCCATATGCTTTAATGTACAATTTGATACTGTGTGGTTCTTACCAATGTAATTAGTTTAGATCAAGCTTTTTCCTTTCTAACTAGTTATTATTTAATTTTTCTTCACTGTTGCATTGAAGGCCATCCCTGCTAAGTTGGACATACTGCTTTGCCTAATGGTTTACTGCTGTGTAGCACTTTCTTTGTAAGCTGAAACTAAAGGGAAATAAAAAAATAACAAAGCTTTCCAAAGGTGGTGAAGGTTATCTAGAATACCATGCATGCAGGGGGTTTTATACCAAACATACACTTGCTGTGGTACATCAGTACCTAGCAAGAACTAGCAAGTGCACATAGTGTGTTTGTGTTATAGAGCTAATGGTAGCATTTATTTTTTCTTGCAACTGTATTTTTTTTTTTTAAATGTGATTATTGGATTTGTTGTTTCTTTCTTTCCTGGAATCACAGGCTCTTTTTTTCAGTTAAATCGGATAAAGTACTGAAAATCCAGTAGGTAAGCTCCAGTTCCCAGCATGAATAGTTTTCTTTTCCTGGATTTCCAGTACTGAAGAGAGAATCTTAGAATATATCTCTCAGAAATGTTGGCATAGAACTTCAAATAATGAATTGTTTTAATTCCAGGTGTCCTGTGGAGAAAAACTTTCACAAAATTCTCCTTTTCCAAGATTATTTTTGTGATTTGCAATAACTGCATGTTAACAGCTGTATATGTCTGGAGGAAGCAAAGATGCAGAAGTTGGAGGGTCTGTTCTGTGTTGAGTCAGTGCTCTATAGCACTAGTCACTTGTACTGCATTTAGGAGTCATACCTTGAATATAAAGAGTCTCTTGAAAAAATACATATTTCAGAAAGCGTTAGTAAATATTTAATACAAATATTTATTTTATCTGCAGAAATTTACTTGAGTGCTTCCTTGATGCTTCAAAACTGGAAGAAGCAAAAGAGTTTTCGTCTACGGCAGCAGTCTTTATTAAGGAAAATGTTCCAGATAAATACTCTCAAATATTTTCTCTAATGGTAATGCTCTGAAATATTTTAAACTCCAAGTAAGACAGGAGCTTTCTCTGTATTTCATAAGATTGTAGTTATAATTGTTAAATATGTTGTCTCCTTCATTAAATTTTTTGAGCTACTGAACGATACAGTAGATACGTGGAGATTTTTACAATTTGTGTATCTTTTTATACTATAAGCTAAAGAGCTGTGCTGCTCCATATTATTTCGGTACAACATAATACCATTGGCATAACTGTTGCTGAACCTAAAAGTTCTGTTTGGAAATAATTGTTATTAGCACAGAAGGTGTAGTGGGTGTGACTTAACCTGCCTTATGCCACTGGGGAATGTTCAGCGTCTGTTGACCTCTCTCATGCTGATAAATGCTTTAAAATGACCCAACTTAAACCCTATATATAGTTCTGGGGATTGGAGCATACGGCAATAGCTTACATTTCTTGCATGCCCTTAATTTGGGAAATAAGAGGGTGAAGATGAGTGTGGCAAAAGCAGAAACAGGCAAATAAAGCATTCATGTTTGCTTTTGTTGTGCTCCACTGCCTGTTGTCTTTTTCTGTCTGCTCCCAGTCACTGCATTTCCAGAGCATGTGTTTATAACACAAAGTTCTCTTAACAATTCAATTGAGAGAACTGGCCTACAACCTTCAGAGGTACAATATTAGTGAAGTAACAACGTTTAGGGAAGCTCAAAATGACTTGTATTTTTCAGAGGCAGTGTTGAGCAACCGCTTGACAACAGCCTTAAACAGAAGAACAAAATAGTTCTAAAATTGTACTTGGGCTACGCATCTCAGCGGGGCTGCAGAAGTATGATGCGTGCTATTGAGTGCTTTAGTAACAGCATACTTAAATCCTGCACAACTGCCACAACAACTTACTGTTCCACTTTAAGTAATTGATATTGATTGCTGTGGGTGATCAATGTGAGCGAGTCAGGAGAAATGATGTGCACATGTTTGTTTACAGTTAAAGTAACTATAGTTTATTGTAGTTTCTTCATAATATTTTATGTTTCATATAATTGATAGAGATTCATTTGATTAGGGCTCATTTCTCATAGCTGGATGAGATGATTTCAGAGTGAGTGCTATCAAAAGGTGTAATTACAAATGCATTAATTTGAATTCTAACTCGGATGTTAGTTCCACATTTAATTGTCTGCTGATGATTCTGATCCTCACTATGTGAATACTTGTATATCTCTACTAGGTGATCTCTGTAGTATCTGTGTAGAATGACATAGATTATTGCAGTAGCCTCACTGTCCTTAAAATCCACGAAAAAGCCTACAGTCAACATCACCACTTTATTTTAGCCCTCTTGAGTGTCTGTCCTGTGCTTATTTCATCAATTAATACATTGTTATTTTATAGGTATATCACAAACTAATGGATACTTCCCAGATAGAGAAGGAAATACAAAATTCCATTCATTTTTCAGTTATTTATAAAATGCAGCTGTTAAAGTTGTAAGTACTAGTGTATCCTTCCACTTGTACTTTGGTGCTTAATATTACAGAGATAGCGTCAGATTCTGGGATCCTGTGTGCTAGCAGAAAAATCTGCTGCAAAGATGAGTTTTTGAGACATTTTTGTATCCGAAAGGTTGTGGTTTGGTACACAAGTAATGTGTAAGAGAATAATGGTGAAGGGAAATCGCACTTAAAAAGTAATGCACGGGCATAAAACCATTTTGAAAATTAGACTTCGTAACAAAACTAATTTATTTTTTTTTTCAATGTCTCAACACTTCCCCATTTTAGAAGTATAAATTATTTTCTTGATATCAGTGGATTAATTCATATTGTTACTGTAGGAAAGGCATTTGCATACCATTTTTCTTTGCTTCTGGAATGAAATTTGCTGTCGGAAATATTCATTCGTATGCTGGAATGTTCGTTTTGCTTTCTGTCTGCCTGAGTAATTTACTTGGCATGCTGAAGTAAGTTTTATTGATTTGATTTAGTTTTTTTTCTTTGATATTTCAAAATCCAAGTATTCTGCTGATACATTGGACTAAGAGCCATCCATTCTAAAGTTTTGAGAGTTATTTTAAATTTTTAATACGATAATATTTCTTGTGAAAAAAATATAATCAGTTTCTAATATATTTCAGGCAGTGGGACACAAATGAATTTCCAAGTGATGCCACCACAAATCTGAATTCTATATATGTACTTTTGAAACACTGCGATGTACCTCTAGCATCTGTTCTCAGTATGAAGTGAGTTTTGTTGTCATAGCCCTGTGAAAGTTGATGCTGAAGTGATCCTGCTTTCACTGGAGTCTGTCAAAATTCCTATTGACCTTGAAGAGAGTAGCCTCAGTACTTAATTATAGTACTTTGTGTGGGGTTAGCATTGTTTAAGTTGTGTGCCAGTTGACTGCATTGTATTTACAGAATTGCCTACAATCTTAATTTGCTATTTCACCGTCTTTGTGCTGCATACATTGCATTCCGTACTTTTCATGTCCTTCAGATTGTGCAAGAATACAGTAGAAGTATACTAATTATTTTCCATAAACAGGTGAACTTTTGTATTTTTCATGTAGCCAACTTTAATCTTTTTCCTCCTTGACTGTGAGCATTACTAGTATAATCACATCCTCCAATATTCAGATGACTTCAAGGTTTTCAGATATTGAACACCTTTACTTTGATATAGTGTTTTCCTAATTCCATAAAAGAACATTATCAGACTATCTGAAGTGATCTTTTTCTATTTTTGAAGGGTTCCTTTGATTCTGGAATTAGCTCGTTTTTCTATGAAAGTAAACTGCATTAAACTTGCCTATGATTGTATTCTTGATTTGAAGAGAGCAGGAATTGCCGTAAGTTTTTGTTTGTTTGTTTGTTTGTTTTCTTGTTTTACAACTCCTGCCACCATTGTGATGATATTTTATAAATAATACTGATGATTCTGAGATCTTCTGTCTGTCTCGGTGTTGTTTATATATTCATTACTATAAATAATTACTTGGATAAGTGATCTGTTTCTAAACTATAGAGAAGATGTAAGGTCAAAAGGTAGAATATAGACAGAATAGGGTAATTAGCAATACTGTTAGTTAGTCTTGGCAAATAAATGTTAACTAAATTTTTGCCTGTGCTTTTTACATGCTATCTGTGGAACAGTTTGATTGGGAGTTAAATGGTTGCAGATTTTGAAGATTTAACCAGTTTACCCATTGAGATTGCAATTGGTCACCGCGATACAAACTCTAAAAGTGGTTAATGTTACGTACATATACTTTGGTCTTTATGAGTACAGTACCAGCCTTGCAGAACAGAATATGAATTCTAATTTCGATGAGGAGAAAATCGAACATTTGTCTGGAGCATGATTAGGGGACTGATGGAAGGAGGAGTTCAAAAAAGTTCCTAAGTTGTTACCTTTCCAGAAAAATAGGACTTAAGCAGTATAGTTCTGTCATTAGAGCAAGAAATCCAGAGACATGCCACAAACTGCGCTCCCTAGTCCTCTCCTTTGTGTGGATCTTTTCTGATAGTGTTTGTTCCTATACAATTCCCAGTTTCCTTTAGTAGGAGTAATTAATTTTACAGCAAGCTATTATTTGATTTATTTAATAATTTTTACTCTTCTGTAGTATTTTTATTATAATGTTGCAGTAGGTGTATTCTGAGACTAAAATTTTGTGTGGTCTCCCTAATAACTGCTCTTTCAATGTGTATGTCCTTTTTGATTCTTACATCCAGATGACTCTTGAGATTTGTATTTTCTTTTCCTGCCCCATTGTTGTGCTTTAACTCCAGCTGACAACTAAGCACCACACAATGAGTTGTGATCCTCATAAGTTTTTAGTTATCTGAAATGTGTGTGTAAGGAGGTATGAAAGTGGTAAAGTTATTTTGCAGCTTTGGCTTAGTAAGGAGTGACTGCTGTTGAAACAACAAATACTACTCCTTTTTTATTGTTTTGGTTAAATAGGTAGCATAGTGGATTTTTCGGTAAGAATATGAAAAATAATTGCATGTTCTTTTTAAAGTATTAAAATTAGCATTTTGTGTATTAATACTTAACAGGAGCAAGGGAAACTTATTGAAATAGAGTGCCTGGAATGTGAATACGAAATTAAAAAAATGGATACTAAAATTGTGTCTTACTCCGGAGAAGTCGTTGAGGTATGTTCTCTTAACATTAACTTTGAGATAAAAGTAAAATTTTTAATTTGTTAGACATGGAAAATGGCATTGGACTTGTATGTCTTAATTACATTATACGGATCAGAAATTCTTTTAAACTTTATATCCTTTTAAATTGATCTGCCAAGAAGAAAACAGGGAAAATAAACAGCAGTTGTATATTCTTCCCTTAAGTCTATCTAATTGTAAAGATTCATAATATGCTGGTTTACAAGAGTAAAGAGGGTAGCGTTGAGGGATGCAAAGGCAAAACTCTCTTGTTTTCGTATTTCACATTTATGGGATGTGTTTTCATAGGATATCTGACGTTGGAAAGGACCCGTATGAGTCTAACTCCACTATTATTGTATGTTACGGGTGATCTCTTACAAATTCTTATGTCAGAGAAATGGAGATTATTCCTGAGCAGTTGTCACACTGGGGAGGATTTTCTTAGATCTCTGCAGTGAGTTGACCCAGATAGAATTCAGACCATCGAAAGCAGAAGCCTAAATTGTCAGTGTTATCAGTGGAATTAGATACTTACAACAAACAATTTAAAACACCAATTAGAGACACCTAAAGTTCCTAAGGTGAAAAGTATGAATATGCTTCATAGAAATTGATAGTGTTAGTGCCTCTGACTATTCTCACTTTGGAGTTTAGAAATTCTGTTCACCTTTTGGGGAAAAAAAAAAATCATTAATTCCTCATAGTATGAAACTACTAATACTACTTAAATAAAAAATAGTATATTCTGCTACTTAGATATTTCTAAATACTCTTACCACAGTGCGTGCAATAGGAGAGTATTTTTGTTTGATTTTTGTTGTTGTTGTTGTTTTATGACATAAACTGTAAAAAGAACTTAATAATTATTGAGTGTCTGTTCCTGTAGGTAAGGATTTGCTTTTAGATTTAATAGAACTAAGTTTAATTTACTGTATGGCAAATCTCATAATATTTCTTTTTTTTCCTCTCCTATGCTACATTTATAGCTTAATGTAACAACAAAAAAGAGGCAGCTAAGCCTTCTGAATTCACAAATATTTCACAACTATCAATTTCTGTTTCTCACAAGAAAGGGGAATAGCTGACGGACTTCTGCCTGAAATATGTAGTAGCAGCATGGAGGACCTAAAAGAAATACTCTTTAGTGATCTATGCCTATTAAAAAAAAATCAAATTATTTTTAAAAAATAAATTCCAAAGTCTGCTGGCCAAGGGTCTGCTTTTTATTTGAAACAGTCCTAAGATTAAAATTTGAAGGAACGTGTAAGAATTTATAATCATTAAATGTAATATATGCTAATTAATTTTTCATTTGTGTAGGCTCAGCTGGAACTGATAAAACATCTTGAGTTAACCTTAAAACGCGCAGTTCAGTTGGGAGACCCTAATGTGGTTCAGGTTGTTTGTACAACACAATGGAATCTGTGTTTGCCACTGCTGCAGCACAATTTGCATCAATGTGTGCGAAAGCCGTTGATAGCGGTTGCTGATGTCCTTGAAAAGATTGACAGGTAACTTTCTGTGTTATGTACTTTTTTACTTGTCACTTTGAAAAGTCTAATGACTGAACATCAAAATCATTTAAAAGCTCAAGCTCTATGATGGTAAACGTTTTGGAAAAATTTTCACTAGCTTGTAATAAATCAATATCTGTGTGTTGCATAATTTCCTCATCAATCATTCCAATAGAGCTTCCCTTCAGGCAAAGATCTCACCGTTTAACGGTCTATAGCAAATAGTGAAATTTGTTAGGAACTGAAAATTACTGTAGTCAATCAAAATTCTGTGAGTAAATTCCAAAGTTGCAGTATGTGTTGGAATATGGTTTAGATTTTTGTATTAACATCACTTTTGTTGGTTGAAAACATACAATCAAGAAATCAATTTTAAAAAATCATAGCTTCTGTGTTACATAACAAATAAGACATTTCTTGCAAGATACTATTTCTCTATCTTTGCTTTTTCTAAAATGTAATTTTTTACTTGCATAAAAAAGAAACAGGAGCCTGAAAAAGCAGATACACGCACGTAAAACCACTACGTTACATTACTGTGCTGTTACTCAAACAGCTCTTAGGCTTCCGTGCAAAAAAGTGCAGTATCAGCGTATGTGATTTTGATGTTTTTACTACATGTCAGTAACGAGAATGTTTGTCTAAAAGTTTGCAAGGTAGGTTTTGTGGAGGTCAGGGTTTTGACTTTTGTTACCTGTATATTCCTAATAGTCCAGTAGACTCAATCTCCACTATGAGGTGGTACCGTCACTAGAGATTGAATGAAGTCATTTGTCCCCATTAATTTGCCCGTCTTCATTTTTGTTTTGTTCGTAGCATTAACTGTAACTGCTTAGGTCCACAGTAAGAGGGCCGTGCTTGCTCAGTCAGGTTGGCTCTAATGTGGACATACATTAGTTCTTTGGCATGACGTTTGAAAGCCTTGAAAACTTTCCTTCTGTTCTCTTGTTCATAACGTTGCTTTTGTTTACTGATATTTTGTTTTTGTTCCTGAAAATAAAGTAGCATGTAGAGCTCACAGCTGTCGCGAACAGCTTCCTGGGGCTGGTGATGGATAGGGAGCATTACACTCAGACTCCACTGGAAAAATGCTGACTTCATAGAGTGGTTTCAGCCACATCTGGGCAAAGACATTGCCTGCAGTGGATGTGTAAGCCTGTGGTGAGCCAAATCTTTGAAAGTGGTGAACTAGTACAATCAGGAGTAGATTTTTAG
The DNA here is from genome assembly GCA_013396935.1 of Baryphthengus martii. Lineage (NCBI taxonomy): Eukaryota > Metazoa > Chordata > Aves > Coraciiformes > Momotidae > Baryphthengus > Baryphthengus martii. Next base: position 104,805 of record VWZK01019768.1, on the reverse strand, counting down.
AAGTATTAGCTTCTACTTAAATGTTATGAACAGAGGGGGAACTTTTATCAGAAGTGGTCATTATCCAGTACATCATGCTCTCTCTGAGAGTTAATAAATGCTTGTGAATATCTGTTTTCTTGATTTGTGCACCTAAGTAGTCATTTGATTTGCATACCTAAGTGGTAGCTTCAGTGTGGTACTGAAAAGAGTTCTGCTAATGCACAAAGATCAGTTAGTCTACAAGCTATGTTGCTTCCTCATGGCTGTGTTTTCTCATGCAGCGTTAATGGAAGTAAAATGCATTTAAATTTTCAAAATAATTTAATTTAAAAGACATGATAGGGAAAATGAAATACACAAGTAAGTTAAAAAGGGGACAGCTGTTTTCATACTGAAGTCTCTTTTAATCATTGAGTTTCACTTTGGGGTAGTTTTTAGGTCTAAGAATTTTAGTTTGCCTCATTTTGACAATTTACATCTAAATTTGCATTCCTTAGCATGTTGATTTTGTTGCGTTGCCAAGTTCATATGGAAATAGCTCGTGTTGAAGAAGATGGAGATAGAATAGAGGCTGCTGTGGAACATTTGCAAAAAGCTCTACATCTGAACAACAGCGGGCAGTATCAGGAACATCTGGCATTGACTTTAAATCGTCTTCGTTTGTGCACTATGCTATATAAGTCATCTGAGCGCCTAGAGGATCAGGCAGTATTGATGATTGAACAGGTAATCATGAAGAATAAGGTCAGTAGCTAAAGTAAGTTTGCTTATTAATTTCCTGCAGAGGAAAGCCAGCTGCTTAGTAGAACTGCATATTAGCAGAACCAGCTTGCTTTCAGCAAATTGGTGTTCTTTGGTTGTGTTGAAAAACGGTAGGAATTCTCTTTGTAGCGATCATGCTGCTTCACACTGAAGATTGCAATAGTTTTTCCAGTTATATTGAAATCTTCGTGGAGAGGAGAGGAAGTTATTCATGAGCAAAACTATCAGCAGAAAAGAAGCCTGTTCATAATTGTAAGCAATTAAGATTTCATCGCATAGAACAGTGTTGCAGTTAATGAGGAGGGCAGCGGCCAAATAGCTAAAGCTTAAGAAGTGGGCCCACGTGAACCTCATGACATTCAAGAAGGCCAAGTGCATGATTCTGCATCTAGGTTGGGGGAATCCCTGATATCAACACCAGCTGAGGGATCAAGGGACTGAGAGCAGCCGTGTTGAGAAGGACTTGGGGGTGCTGGGGGTGAGGAGCCAGACCTGAGCCGGCCCCGTGCGCTCGCAGCCCAGCAGCCCCTGGCCCCCTGGGCTCATCCCCAGCAGCGTGGGCAGCAGTGCCAGGGGGGGATCCTGCCCCTCTGCTCCCAGGGCTCTGAGGAGACCCCCGCCTGCAGGGATGGCTCCAGCTTGGGAGTCCTTATCCCAGGAGAGACAGGGAGCTGTTGGAGCGGGGCCATTAAGATGTGTTCACTGCAACCTAAAATTGCTACTGTAAAGGTGCTGGTCAGTTGAGATGTCTATTGTTAAGATAAAAAATGTGAAGATTTTTTTGTCTAGTTTTAATACTTTTCCCTTCAAGCTTACTTTTGTTTAAATGTTATTTTAAAATAGCACTTACAGCTTCTCTGACTGCGGCTAATTTTGAGTGGACTAGGAATATTTTATATTGTGTAGCAATTCCTAGTTGTTGCACAATGGGTATGTTATTGTTGATTTTTAAATAACTGCTGTTCCTTATTTTAGAAAGTACAACATAATGAAAGGTTATACATTGAGGGTATACTGTAAAGATCCATGAGGAGCAGGAGTATTGATGTCAACATCAGTCAAAATTCTACAGTCCCTTTCAACAACAATAATATTGCAGAAATTATGTGTAAGATATACAAAGATATAAAATTCATAGATTTTTTTTTTTAGTAGTACCAAATTATATGATCTGCAATCTGTTATGTTTAGTAAATAAGACATATAAATAGGAATATAATAAAAATAACCCTTGTAACAATTAGTTTTCTGTTTGGTTTTTTTTTGTATAGGCTAAAAGGGGAAAGCAGAAGGATAATGTGAGGAAAAAGAGGTCCTTTCTGGTAACTGCAGGTCTTGCACTAGCTCCCGATGCATTTCAAATAGTCCTTGACAGTGAAAATGAAGCTCAAGGTAATGTATGTATGCGAGACTAAAAAGTTACTACACTTGACTTGGACCGCTTTGCACAGTCTCAGATGTTGGGCGTAACATCTAGTGACATCATGTACAGAATATTGCAGTACAGATGAAGTGACAGTTCTGCTGAATTCTATGGCAAAGCTCCTATTGATTTCACTAGGGGTCTAAGATTTATTCTGTGATACTAGAAGAGGAAATACTGTTGGTTTTCCCTCTGAATTCATCTGAATCTTACTATTATGCTCTGGTGTGCTGTAAGTGGGTGGAGTGCGAGTTCTTTCATGTTGGTTGTATGGTTTTGGGAAAACTTAAAAGACTGAAAAAAGCTGCATTTCAAGTGTCTCAGCAAGTAGTATTGTAACAAATTGCATACCCTTCATGTGGAGTTTTTCATCTCTAATACTTAAAAATGACCTTAAAATCTTTTTTCTTTGCTAAGTTTCCTCAGGTAAAAGTAGGAGTCAAGTAAGCTACCTCTGTGCAAAAGCCCAGCATCATATTAAAAGTGTGCAGAAAGTTTATGAACATTTGAAACACATAAGTGAAAATGACAGAGAGAGGTAAGTACTATAGACACGAAGCTTTTCTTTTGCCTTATGTAAAAGTCTCGAATGGGAAAGTGCCTTATAGTAGCGGTGAAGTTACTTCATGATACCTTGTAAGAGGCTGAAGGGCATTTAAACGTGTGTTTGACTTTGTCTGAAAAGTTCCCTTACGCTCACGTGCCATGCGTAACGGTATTCTTTCGCTGTTGCCGATCTGCGCTCTCACAGGCGCGCCTGAACTCACCTCTCTATTGATATGAACTGAACACGCAGAAGGATGAGCAGATTAAGGCTGGAAGACTGAATAACACGGTGTACAATTGAAACTTTGCTGAAGTTTCTTTTTAGGTCTGTGTACCACATCACATGCCACAACTTCTTTTGATGAATAAATTAAGCAGCTTATTGTGAGAATCAGAAAAATTAATCTGTAGGAAAATCACAGATTTTGTTTTGACTTTTATATATCATTTTATCATTCTTTATTTAGAAGGTGTTTCCCTTTTTCTGCTGCTCTAAAAATTCCTGTGATTAAATTTAAACTGGATTGTTTTTTAAAAAATTCTAAATCCAAACTTGTTTTCAAGACTTACTTTGAAATTCTCAGCATTGGTTTTGAAATACATAGTTTAGTTTAGTTTAAAAGATAGATGATGTCACACACATTTTGAAATTTCAGCAGAGTTACTATCCAAAACAAGAATTTAGTCCTACTCTTAATATGCTGAGGGGATTTTTGTTTTTTTTTAATTAATGAAGTAATAGCGTTACCTTTACTACTGATAAGAAGTCTTCCATTTAATAACTTTTATTAGATTTAGTTTTGGTTGTTTTTTTTTTTTCACAGTGACCATCATTATTGCTGTGATTTTTTTTTTTGATTTTTTTTTTTTTTCTGTTGATCATGAAGTGTGGAAGATAATCCTGTTTATAAAGTAATTTTACGTATGCTTTTTCTTTGGTAGAATTATACTTTGGGCAGATTTGGCAAAAGTTGCTCGTAAACAAGAAGTATGGGATGTCTGCCGTGCAGCATGCAGATTTTGTCTCTTGTACGATGATACTTTGTTTAGGAAGGTAACAAAACCTAAAAAATGTAAGTGAACAAATAATTTCGAATGTTATAAAGGGAACTTTTTCCTCATTTATTAGAGGTAAAAGAGCTAGAAAGTGAACTCCATCCATGATTTAGATGCACTGAGATTTTTAGCCATTACAGTGTCCAGCACTGCGCTTTGAACTAGAGGCTGTGGGTTGTATTTATATTAATGTAACTTCAGTGTGCAAGTTATGACTGGAGCAAGTTATCTGCTGCAAATACTGAAGTTTGTGCACAAATACAGAAAAATCACAGGTGACCTGAGCAGTGCTTGAGAAGAACAGGTTTTGAGTGCAATAAATTGTACTGATTGAAAAAAAAATTTGCATAGGAATAATAATGGATTTATTTACTTACTTGGTTGCTTATTTATTTATTTTTAGCACAGAAGAAGAAAGCTAGTACAACCCTTATGGGTGATGTTCAAGGTGGCAGCTTACCAGAAGAATCATTACTTCCTGCTAAATCCTTCTCTTTTGAAAGAGATTTGGTCAGAATATTAGCAGAAATAAGATTCATAAATGCAGAGGTAAATAGATTGCGCAGCTGTCATTCATATTTTTTCATTTAGATTTGTTTTATGTATAATTTTATGTATAAGTCTTAAAGCACTGGAATTTTGAGTGTAATTGTCTATCTCCACAGAAACTAAAGGAAGAAGTAGTTTCATGGGTATCTTTATCAAAGTACTGTGTGAAAGTAACTGTAGCAATAGTTTCACTGCAGGTGATAACACTTTGAAACAAGAGATTCTGTTCTAAATGTTTGATATGTGATATTATATTTCTGAAACCTTAATGTTCCAGCATGATTAAAGAAAAAATTTATGTATTTTTTTTTTTCTTAAGGAATTTGCTTAGTAAAATTAGGAATAGAGAGTTGGAAGATTCTGAAGTATTTTACATTGTATTTCATACAGTTGTACAGGCATGCACAACATCTGAAAAGCATTTTGTACTTTTTAATTTTTGAAGAGGTAATGACAATAATACTAAGTCACAGTCTATTTTTTCCAGTGATAACCTGGGTAGAAAATTTATTCCTCTGTGTCTTTCTAGGCAACTGTTCATTTATTAAGATTGCAGGGAATTGAACTGAACAATCATGCTGTACCTCCAGAAGATACAAGTTCAGGATATGTTCCTGAAAGTGATCCAGAATGGAAAACATACAGGTACTTTTCTTTAATATATAACAAGGCCTAGGAGCTCTAACAAATTGCTATTACAGCACAGAGATGACAATTGCAAAAGCTATTTCTTCTTCATAAAATCCGTTGTCACTGGATGCTTCTTATTTGTAGGTGGTCATGGTAATGGGAAAAGGAAAAGAATCTAAAAAAATAATTGGAAATAATTTTTCTTTAGTCTGCTTTCATTCTGGAGTGTGCATTTTATTTTTCGTTTAACATTTATTTCTCTGAAACTAGAAGCTAGTGTCCGAACCTTTAAAAGTATTACATCTGTGTTACATTGACATTTAGACCATGAAATTCTATATTTAAAAATTTATTTCCCCAAATCAAAAAACTCTTTTTCTTGCTCTTTGGTCTAATGTGTGCTGTACCATTATTGACATACCCTGTGTCAGTTTGCGATTTTAGTTTTGTGACTTAACCATGGCAGCTCTGTATGGTCACTCAATACTGTATTTTTAATATTGCTTTTCTTAGTAATAATACATTGTGGTAATTAAGAAAAAAAAAAAAGAGGAAGAAATAAACTTATTGAAAGGAAGTATATTGAATAGACTATGAAAAAGATGTTATTATATTAAAAATTACTTTAGCATTTCAGAACATCTGGAGATATCTTTGAGCACAAGAGCATGTGCGGTTGTGAAGTCAAAAAGATACCTCTGTGACGCTTGTGAGGAAAGCCTTACATGAACCTGTCATGGATTTTTAATGATTTCCAGCACTGATGTGTGGATTCACACATGCACTTTAAAAAAACTATGTAGAAGAAGCATGATCTATAGCCACTACTTTTTAAGCTAAGAGCATTTCAGTGTCAGAGGCTGTTCATTTTGTGTTGATACTAATAATTCCTTTCCTGAGTCATCATCTCATCCAAGTAAAATATAAGTTAATGAATGAAGACTTAATAAATGCAACTGAAAGATAATGAAATATTTTTTTCGTTGTACTACTGCATATTTAACCTTATGATGAAATTCCTTCTACTGCGAATATTTTTAAGTGACAGCTTCTTTATACTAATTTTATAGTTTGTGGATAGACTGCTTATCTAAGTATGCTATGGAAAACTTCCAACGTGCAGCTGAAATAGGAGAAGAATTGAACGAAGCCTGGATTGTTCACAATGCTGTGGTTTATGTCTTAAACTACAATAGACATCTTATCTCTTCAGGAAGACAGAGGGAAATTCTTGAGTATCTGCAGACTCTCCTTGGAGCTATCAAGACTGTTGGGCACAATGGGTAAATTTAGAAGTTTGATTATGAATGACGTGGTTATGCACTTTTTCTAAAACAGGAAAAAAATTTTTACAAACATTGTAATCACTTTGTGCTGTGAAAGACTCTTATTGCAGGTTTTCATTAGTAGAAGGACTTTGGTATATACCGAGTAGTTCAGAAAATAAACTTATTTTTGTGGTGTAAAAATGTCTTTTTAATGTTTTCTCTTTGTTCTTTGTTACTATTCGCTACAAGCCATATTAAGTTTAGACTAAGCAATATTAATTTCTCTTCATAGTGGATTAGCAACGTATGCATGTGAAATAGTGTTTTGTTAAGGTAGTCAAAAAGAATCGGGAAAACTTTCTTAGCCTTTGTGTTTTCAGGACAGCTTGAAATGCATTTGCTTGCTGTCAATTGCTCTGAAGTTGAATTATATGGTAAATTTAGATTGTTGTAAATATTTCTAATTAGAGTAAGGTTATTACTACTGTTTCTGAAATATAAGAGAAAAGAGAAAGAAAAAAAAAAAAAAGAAAGAATGTGCACATTAATAGACCATGAAAATGAGAATGTAGATTCCACAGTGGTTTAGAGAAATCTTGTTCTGGAGTAAATGCAATAGGAGAATGGTTGTCTATGACAGAGGAGATGCTCAAGTCAAACTCTTTCTGTGGGACAAAATCCTAGAAATTCTAGCACATTGTTGACAGTGGGTGACCTCAGCACTAGGCAAACTGTTAGGAGCAGCAGCAATGCAGCTCCTTTAGCAGTATTGGAGAACAAAGCCTAAAGTGCAGTTTGTGCAGAGATGAAGACTAGTGGGTGATACCTGCTTATTAATTTGGATATTTATATTAGCATGTATCAACAATAACCTCTTAGTCATAATTCAGTTTGTGTTCTTTCAAAAAAAAAACCAAAACCAGCCAACCAACCAAAAAGGTAATTCTGTGCTAATCAGCTGCTGAGCTGAATAGTAATACAGTGTAATACATAAATGGTGAGGGGTTTGTCTTAGCCTCATTCTTTAGGAAATATTTTCATGCATAGCAGCCCACTTAAAAAAGAAATTATATTTTAAATGTGTTTGACATAAATATGATTTTTAATTACTATTTTTCTGTGAGGAAATAGAAGCCTCAATTACAGAAAGAGCTGAAAAAATATGGTGTAAACTATGAGACTCGATTGAGGTTTTTTTGTATATTTAACCATTTTAACTGCTTTTTCAATGGGATTTTTTTTTTAACAACCATAATTTTGCTTTCTTAGAAAAACCTCAATTATCAAGTAATATTTATTGCTTGAAAGTAATGAGCTTTATTACCTCCTCTTATTTTCATCTGATGCATTCTGATTTTTGTTTTCTTCTATAGAAGTACTGCAATTTTATTGATGTTATGTAATGCTTTGGCTCGAGGCTTGATTCTCTGTTGGATTCCAAAGCCAAAACTTGCTGAAAAGGAATGTAAAGATGCAGCAACAGACAGAAGCAAAAAAGATACAGCAAAGAAACATGAAAAAGCAGATGTTATCCAGTCTTCTTCAGCAGATCGCAGTGGACTTCCTGATATCAAAGCTGCCTTAGAGGTACAAAGCCCTCGTTTTTTGTAGTCTGTTTTGGTCTGCTGTCATATCATATAAATTAAATGGAAGAAATCTTTGAAAAAAGTAACCTACCGAGTTTTACAATTCCTGCCAGCACAGGTCCTCCCCAAATGCACACTGAAGTTCCTTACCAACTAGGGCTGGGGACTTTAACTTCTATTTGCTATGTGGGTTGGTTTAATGGAGATGTTAGGCTTAGGGATACATGTACAATAATTTTAAAATAACTAATGAGTGGTGTGTTCCATATAAAAGGCTTTTCACATCTCGGTCTTTTTCTTCTTCTTCTTCTTGGTATTTAGATTTGTGAATTTGCCTTAAGTGTGACAACTGGAACCATACCTAATGAAACAATACCTCTTGCTGCACAACAACAGATCATTGCTACGTGGGTGAAAGCAAAGCAATTAAATCAGCAGCAGATTGGGCATAGACTTGGGATGGAGGAGGAGGAGGTATTACTTCTCTGAAATCCTGCACAATCTTGAAACTTTTCTTTTGAAAAAATAAATACTGTTTACCTGCAAAAAAAAAAAAAAATTAATGTGCATTTTTTATTTCTGCTTAGACTAATGATGAAGCACAAAATCCTATGGCAAGAATTCTTGTTGGTCTAGAAATGTATTCCTGTAACGGCTTGGGTCTCATGGATTTCACTGTTCCTAGCTTATCTCAGGTATTTAGTTTTGGTTTATTTGCTCTTAAATTTTAAGAAATTGTGTAGCATAAATGTGATTTCAGTGTCAGTTTTGGATGGAGGCAAAATAGTTTTGAAACTTTATTGTACCCTTACTTTAAAACTTTCCAAGAGTTTCAGCGGTTATGACAGGTAGAAGATTTTTGTCATGTTGCCTAACGCTTTTGTAGAAGTCCTTCTTTATAAAGACTGTGATCTGTGTCCTTATATAGGTACCTAATTCTAATTGTTCTACAGATTTATGCCAAATTTATGAGTTAACTTTAGCTGTTAACTCAGTGGCTTAGTTTTGGACAGCAGTATTGTAGTATCCTCATTTTAACCAATTCATTAACAATTCCTGAAGATGAACAACAGTTAAGATAATAACAATTATCTTAAAAAGATGGAACTTGCTGACTGATATTTGTAAAAGCAATGAAGACATTTAGATCCTGTAATGAAACTACGTTGTTGTAAAACCAGTTCTAACTCCTATTCTTACCTTGACTTAAGTAAAATGAGCTCTGAATTTCAGAAGTCTTGTTCCGTTGATTTCATAAGAGGACTGAGGACATAGAATAAGTCCTGACAGATACTGCTGGTCAAAAGGCATGCACATGTACAGCTGGATTTACATACAGTATTATAATACTTACTACAAGACGAATGATGCTACTCTATTGTATATTTTAATTAGTCTTGTAACTCTTTGTTTTTCTAGATTCTTTTAACACATACTTGTTCCATGGCCAGGTGGGTTGTATGGAAGGTACAGCTGTAAGCATGTAAGTGCTGTAGAAAAGAGCATGATAAAACCTGAGTCTTAAACACTCTCCTTTTTTTTTTATTTTTTTTTTTCTCCCCACAGTTAGTGAAATTGGCTTTAGAATGCAGTTGGACAGACCCCTTAGTGGAATTGCAGACGCTGACACGACTTACGTATTTTGCATATGTATCCCATAACTATGAGATAGTGATGACTTGTTCCAAAAGGATCTTGCAATCAGATGAAAACTTTTTCCACGATAGAGATACCAAGAAGTATGAAATGTAAGTGCGTGAAATTTTGCATGATACTGTGGTATATTTGAACTAAGTTTTGAAGAAGGAGTATACAGGGTCAATGCATCTGGTCGCATGATCAGAAGCGACATCATTTTCACAAAGAAATTACAGATAGAGGTAAAAGCAGAGTTTTCCTGCTTTGGACTCTGTCATTACCAGTTACCTGAGTACTGTGGATGTTTTTAACTCTGCAGCATAGCCTGAATAAAAGACAGCGTGAGATCCAGATTGTGCCTCTGCACCCTGTTCGGGAAGAAAAGGGAATTTTGTTTTCCAAGTGAGTCAATAGGTCAAACATACACACGTGCATTTGCACGTCTTCCTGAGGAGCACTGCTTTTCTGAAATTGCCTCTGGCAGTCATGATCTTCTCATGTGTCTGAAATCATGATCTTCTCATGTTTTTATAGTTTCTTAGCAGAAAGTAGCTTATTCTAGTTCTTTTGCTGATGCGAATTGCTTCCGGTACTGAATTGACTCGAATGCACAAAGGGTCTGAGCAGTGCATGGAATAAGAGGGAGCTGTGAGTGACAATAGCTGGTGGCAGCTACTATATTCCAAGCTCTGGTGTCAGGTAGTCTTTATGGTCTTTATTACCACCTATGTAACTCATTTCTTTAAAGAGCCAGTATCTTAACTTAATTGATAATTTAAAACGTTAACCTCAAAGAAAAAAAGGTTTCAATTATGAACAGACCTGTTTGTGGAGTTCTGTATAATAAAGAGGTGATATCCTTTGGACCTTCTATTTTTTTTTTTCCATATAATCTTCTTCAAAACCAGATAATTTTATCAAGGAGGAACCAACTTAATTTAGTAACAATTTGTTGGGATGTAGAAAGTTAGAAAAAAGCATATGAAACACTTGAATGTAATTTATGTTTATTTTTCTCTCTGAAAAATAATTTCTCTTTTAAAAAAAATTCTGCTGTTTGAAATTCATGATTGCTTGTTACGCAGGGGAAGAACATGTAAGACAATATAAGATACCTTAATATGAAATAGATAGTTCCAGAACATTACAGAACTTGAGAAAATACTTGCCACATGTTTCGCAATCTACAGCCTAGTGAATGATAAAAAGTTTGATTATTTGACCAAGAAGTGTAGTCATGGATTGTCAGCGCTGTTTCCAGAGAAATGGAAGATAAACTTAGGCTTCCTGGTGGTAAAGTACAACTTCAGGACAAGAGCGGGTTAAATATTTATTTTTAACTTCCTGTCAACTTGTACTGTAGGACACTGGTGTCCTCTGGTGGAGACAAACCATAGCTTCATGACGGTTTGCACAACAGGATAGGAACTACACCATCTGGAGCATATCCATTGCTGTATATGGTTGCACGTTGTAACTAAGACATTAAAAAAATCTTGTAAATTGTATTACTTTTCTTAAAAAATCACTATTAATCGAAGATATCTATTTTATTTATTTATTTTGAACTGATTAACTGCTGGGACTGAAATCTCCATTGTATTCTTTCAAATGTGGTAGAATATGATCCAGATGAATTTATGCCTGTGCATATTTTACCAGACATAAGTGAGACCAATTCCAAAAGCAAGTACTAAAAACGGTCTAATACTCCGTTTCTTTTTTAATTGCTTGGCATATAAGTTTGACTTTGGACTAATATTTCGTCTGATGTACAATAGTGAGTAATGGGGAGATACCTCCAAATCTATTTCCTCTTTTTGCTAAATGTAGATAACTTTTTTTTAATTTATTTTGGAGTTATTTTCATTAGAGCTGTGAAAAAGATACTGTATTTCTGATATCTTTTCACAAAATACTCAATTTTTCAAATAATTTCTGATTTTTAAAAGGAAAGTCATTAGAAGCATTTGTAACTTCCAAAGCTCAGGACATCTGTTTAAGAACTTAAACGCATCACTACTAGGAACTGCTATGTTCTTTGTCTATAAGGCTAACAACACTTCTTGAATTATTTGCCTTTACTTAGGCCTGGAAACGCAATGAGACAAGAAATGTTAAGCATTACTGCCTGTATACAAGGAAAGAGTATAATGGAAAAATTGTCTGGAAGAAAATATTTGTGTGTAGCAGCATCAAAAGCCTTTGTACAGAGTGCCAGGTATGTTTCATTTTGAGAGAAGACTAATATAAAATGGACCTAAAATTTGATTTACAGATTTGAGGATCAAAATACTGTCTTCCAGGACTGATAAAAATCAAAATAGTTGTTTTACAGTTTAGTAAATTTATGAAACACCTTCCACATAGCTTCCACAAGTAGCTTCTACATGTAACGTCATAGGAAAATCTAGTTAGAAGGGACCTCAGAAGGGCTCTACTCCAAACTCCTGCTTAAAGCAAGGCTAGCCCAGGGCTTTATCCCATATGGTCTTGAAAACCTCCAGGAATGGAGACTGCACAGCCTCTGGGAGTAATCATAAGGCATGTGAGCAGATGGAGTCTAGAAATTATGAAACTCTGGGAGAGAATGACAGATTGAGAGATTCAAAACCTCCTTTTTTTGACAATAGTAAAACTAGCCAATGGGTAATTGTTTAGGATTTAGCGAAAAATCATGGATTGGTATTAAAGGTTTTGCTCACTCATATGAATACTGTGTTGTATCCCAGTCTGGAGCATTATTAAATTTTATTAATTCAAAGTAACATTTGCATGAAATATGCTCAAAACAACTTGAATGCAACTAGAGACATTTGGGGTATATTCTTGTGTTACAGTGGTACTGTGCTATGGAAAATCTATAGTAGTTTAATAATACTTTCGTTCTATTTTTTAATGTTTTTAGAACGAGAAATTAGCATAATAGGAAACCAAAAAAGTAGATTATTCCAACGAGTACATCTCGGGTAGATTTCTACTATTTTTTCAATAAAGGCTCTTGAGCTAAAATTACACAGATGTATAGTAAAACTATCAATATGGCTTTTGTTTATTGCTACTTCTGCTGAAAGTTTGAAGTTGTTTTGCATACTGAAATGGAAGATATCCTTTGTATGAAGCTTACATACTAACACCAGGTCATTGAGATTATAGATGGTGGTGCCTAGGTCAGATAAATCCAGATGTTTGTAGAAGTAAAATCCTTTGCTTTGGATAGAGTGTGATTGTTTTCCTTCATTAAGTTGTACTTCACTTTCTTCAGGTATGCAGGTGAAGCTGGAAATTACTCCCTTGTAATGTTTGCAGCTAGACACTTTTGGAATACATGTTTACCTTTGCTAGCTTCTCCACATGACAGGGAGCAGTTTAAAGAACCTACCGAAATAATTCTTAAGAATATAATTAAAGCAGGATCTAAAAATAAACAGGTAAGAACATCTAATAGGTATCGTTGTGTGCTTGTGTTTAGTGATTGGTAGTGATGATAAAGGAAAATTTTGGTTTGCTCTGAAGCTCTGGGTGCATACGTCAAGATACTTTTCCTAAGAGGGGAGAGGGGCTTGCTTATCGTGAACACATCTATAGTTTCTTGCCTGCATTCACATAGCAGGAATTCACATGTACAGGGAATCACATACTTTTTTCGTTCTTTCGTTCTTTCTTTCCCCCCCATTTGGTGGTTCTTCTGGTTTTAAATTGTCAAACCGGGAACACTTTTCTTCAGAATACTTTGCTGTCTGAAGGGCTGTAGTGTCTCAGTTTGTGAAAATTACAAAACGGAATGTGTAGAGAATACTCAACATCCAAGAAAAAGTCTCTCCCTTCCAGAAAGGATAATAGATTTTAAAACACAAACTCCAGAAACAAAATGTAACTATATTAAAGTTTCCCACATCAGCAAATTCAAATTTCTCTTCTACCTGCAAAAAGGAATTTTTACTTTGTGTACCTTCAGGTTTTTTAACAGACTGTTTAGCACTTTGGCAGTAAGAAGGATTTATAATTCAAACTGTACTGGGAATCAGTGATAAAACTACAACACTTCTTGATTATGGACAGCATGTGTAAACTGAAGTGGTTATCACTTTGGAACAGTATGTAGGTGGTGAATATTACTGCTGTTGGTTTTGTATTACAGAACTCATTCTGGAGAAATAGTTGTGCTTTCCATCTCCTGCATGAGTAGCTGTTTAAGTAATGGGTTAATAGTTCATATTAACCATACTAATTGGTTTACAAATGCAGCAAAAGTGCAGCAATATAGCTGAAATAAAGAAGGGTTTTTTCTCTCTCTCTTTTCTCTTTTTTTGGCGGGGTTGCCTTTTTAGGAGAAGAAAGATATGTTGCCTTTGCATCAGTGGATTACAAAGGATTTCGAAAATATCGGGTTATCAGTTGGATCCTTTCTCTCAGGCATGTTCTTCCTTCTTTTGTTCTGATAATAAAAAACTCCCAACAGTATTTTGTAATATCATTATTCTAATTCTAAAGTATATTAATAAATGATTGAACCTACTTTAAAGGTGCTGAGGAAGATCTAACGTTAAGAACCTCCTTATATGGGTTATTATTCCAAATATATGCTGATAAATCTGATTGGGAGACAGCACTAAAAGTCCTGGATGAAGCTGTTCGAGTTTTGCCTCGGACAAGACACAGGCTGTAAGTTAATTGTCTTATTTTTACTGAAATAAGCATCCTGATTCTTGACAAGTATAGAACTCTGAGTATTTTTTTTTATTTTGCATTAGGAAAATGTTAGGATTACTTTTTGTCAGTTCCTACAACAGAAAACACTATTCTCTTCTACAACAGAAAACACTGTTTTTGATGAAAAAGACATACATTGGCAGTGCTTATTACCATTAATTTGTTCACAATTGTTGTAACTTTCATTTTAAAAAACTTTACCTATAAGTAGTGTCTTACTTTTCCAAGAAAATAAGTGCGTGAATCATGGCTATATAGCAGAAAATTTAATATTCTGGACTGTAAACCCATTTTTGTTAAATTGAAACTGAATTATCTAGGGTGCTGTTTACATAGACTTAACTGAGTTTGAAGATTTATACCATTTTATGTCATTTTATAAACTTTACATCTCTGTACTATGCTAATACAGACCAGTATATCTATCTTACTCGCAAAGCTACTTTTACAGGCACAGCTGTGAGTAATTTGCAATTTCTTTGGTCTTTTTCTAGCCTATTGTTTAAACATATGGCTATAGTGAAGGCTGGATTGGGAAGCAATTTTATGAGGGACATTCAGAAATTCAGAGATGAAAGTGAAGATTATTTGTCACACCTGTGGCGTCATTTGGTAACAGTCTCCAGAAGTACTGTTGGACAGTTAAGCTGTTTTCAAAATGCAATCATGGCTTTACAGGTTTGTCAATTTTTACTGTGTGTTCAAACGCTGAGAGAATGAAATTTCTTTAGCTCTTCATGGGTTTGCAAGTTCTGTGAAGTGTAGAATTGAACCAGTAGGAAGGCCATATATTCGACCATTACTTTTCATAACTTTGAAATTGCTCTTCAGACGGAAAACGGTGTATGGTTGAAATCTTACTATCCAGTAAAAGTTTAGTTGAGTCCTGCCAAAGAAAAATGTCTATGAGTGGCCAATTGCAAGAAGTTTTGATGAAGCAAAGGATTAACTGTTAGAGTTTTCCGTTACATTCTGATCAGCATAACTCTGGTTATGCGATGCTAATAAAACTGCTCTCTGTCAAATTATTTTTTTGCTTCTGTTAAGACTATATTGAACTTTTAAATATAATTTTGATGGTTTACATCACCAAATACAAACAGACTCTTCATTTATTACATTTATAGAAACAAGAAAATGAATGGCAGAAAGTTGATTATCTGATGGAATTTGCTCAGTGGTTATACTGTAACCAGTTTCCTCTCGATGATGTTATTAAACCTCTGAACTGGGTGGTAGATCTCTTGCTACATATGAAATTTCCAACGCAATCCTCGCAAGAAGAAGGTATGTAGAAGACACGTCCTTCAGAGAAATTTCTCAGCAGCAAACACAAGGGAATTTTTAATTTACAACTTAGTTACCACAAAGAATGGCACCAGCTTTGCTGTATTTTCTCCACTATTCACTGTCACTCGTTCAACACAAGCTTACATGTATCCATGAATTCTGTGTCGTGCCATGGAGACCCACCCTCGGTCCTTTGGTGTGGTAAGATACAGCTCCTGTCTTACCTGCATAGGGGTTCCTGAGTTGAGATGCTGCCAGAAGACAGAGCTAGGCAGTTTGTTTCGAATGTGTCCTCATGGAGGGCCTGACGGAACTGTAGGAAATAGTGTCTGTGACAAGATTTGGGTACCTATGCCCATTGCTCACTCTTTGGCTTTATCTAGTATTGTAGCGTTGATATTTCAAAAGTTACTTTCCAAAGGGATGTACGCTTTCCAGTCATTACGTAACTGTAAAAACTCTTCAGTCCTTTTGCTTTGTGTCCACTTGCAGTGTTACAGATTCAGTGTGCTATTTTGATAGGATACTCCATTATTTAATTGGGAAAAACAAAAGGTATCTGATTTCTGGGACAACAGTGTTCTGTGTGGCATTAATCAATGTGTTCTTCTCTTAATTTTGCATGGATAGATGAGAGAGATCAAACAAGTACCTCTGGTGTTTGTACTGAAAAAGATAAATGTTCAATGTCTAGTACCACACATTTGATTTAAAGTCTCATTAGCAGTATTCTGTTTGTACATTTCTGTTAGTGGTTTTGTTGTTGTTGGTTTGTTTTTTTTTTACAGCCCTGTGGTGATTTAAAGTTTGTAGTCATTCTTTAATGATCTTCCTACCTAGTTTCACATGGTTGCTTAATACTTGTTACACCGCTTATGTTTCAAGAATTGTTTTACAAAACTTTCAATAGAAACTGAAATAATGTAGTAAGAAAAATTAGATAAAACAGCTCAGGTTGGAAGGGGCCTCAGAAGATCATCTGGTTCAAACTTTTGTGGAAAAGGGAGCCTAGATGAGATCATCTAGCACCCTGTCCAGTCGCGTCTTGAAAACCTCCAGTGATGGGGACTCTGCCACATCCCTGGAGAGGTTGGTCCAACTTCTCCTACTGCAGCTTGTACCTGTTGTCTCTTCTCCCCTCCCTGTTGCTTCTTGTGAGGAGAGAGGTTCTGTCCTCTCTGTATCTGCCCTTTAAGTACTGGAAAACTGTGATGAGGTCCCACTGAGTCATCTTTTCTTCACAATGAGGAGACTTTAACTCCTTAAGACTTTCTTCATGGGGCAGGTTCTCCAGCCCTTTGATCATCTTCATGGCCCTCCTTTCAACCCTCTCTGGTCTGTCCATGATTCGTTTGATTTGTGGAGACTGGAACTGGACACAGTACTCCAGCTCTGGCCTTACAAGCACTAAATACACTGGTGGGATGGGATGGTCACATCCCTATTGCTGTTAGTAATGCCCTGCCAATGCAACCCGTGATCTGACTTGTCTTCGTTGTTGTAGCAGGGCACTGCTGACTCGGTTCAGCTTGCTGTCCACCAGGAGCCAGGTCCCTTGCAGCACGGCTGCTCCCTGGCCACACAGATTCTAGTCTGTGCTGGGCGCTTTGGTTATCTTGTCCCAGATGCAAGACCTTGCACTTGTCTTTATTAAACTTCATATAAGCCTTTCTAGCATACTTTTCCATCCTGTCCTGGTGTTTCTGTAAGAAAACTCTCCCTTCTGATGTGTCCACCTCCCCACTCAGTTTGATGTTGTAAGCAGATTTGCTGAGAGTGCTTTCAATCTCGTCATCCAGACCATTTATGAAGATGTTGAACCATATGGGTACTGATCGCTGGAGGAACCCGCTTGTGAGAGACTGGCAGCTTGAGCAAAAACCATTGATCACCAGCCGTTAAGTGTAGCAGTTAACCAACTTCCTACCCATCTCGCAGACCACCTATCCTGTCTATATCTTGCCATCTGTATCTTTTATTTTGAAAGAATGAAATGAATCTGCTGAGCTGTCCCTTTCCTAACTTCATGCTGTTGTTACTCATGCTCAGAATTCCCTTGGTTTGCTTTCTACTTTAATAACTACATCTGTGACAGTCATTAGATTGTGTTATGTTACTACATAACGTACATGTTATGTTACTACACTCTGCTTTATGTTGTAGAGCATCAATTTGATGTTGAAAGAGAACTGTGTCTTTATAGAACTTTAAGCTGAAAATCTGCTGAATTCCTTTCAAGCAGAGCTGGAATTTCTATAAAACATCAGTGCTTACTGAAAAATCACTATAATTACACAGTGCAAAAGAGAGGATTAAATAGCAGAGTATCTTCTGTAGTTGCCATCAAAGCCATTAAGATGTCTCGTTACAGAGACAAGGATGAGCTTGAGCTGTGTTCTAGACTTTGTTGACATTGACCCATATTTTTGCCCGTTTCCGTTTTGGAAATGAGTGCTGGCCAAGTACACTTCTTGCCAAGTAGTTTACTGGTGGTTAGGACATGATCTTTGATCACTGTGGTAACCACTGTGTCAGGATCAAGAGGATTTTTTTTATTTGATGGCAGCACTACTTAAGTGGCTGAAATAAATAAGTTAGACTGTTTCCCACAGATTTATTTTCAAGAAGACATAGTTCAAGTGTGCATAAATATTTTCATTTTCTATTCAGAAATTTTAATTTTTGGATAACTTTTTAAAATACTGTCACTGCAAGATCGTTGTTTTTTTAACAGAAAAAAGTACTATACCAAAATTTTTGCCTATGGAAAATTTGAAGATAGACATTGGAGGAAATGATGCCATATGCCAAATTACTTTGGAAGATTTGAGTAATATTAAACAACTGGAAGCTTTGTTTAGAGCACAGACATTGATGGCTTTAATTTCTGGTCATAGTTCTCCTTTTCATCAGCAGCACTGTTTGATGGCGTACGCTTGTATCATCCGTATCTGGCAGGTGAGATTGCATGATATTATATTTATGTAAACATAATATAATATGGTGTGACATAGCTAAATTCAGGTGTTGATTGATTTGTTAAGTTTTGAGAAAAAGTATGGACAGGCAGTGTTTACCAGTTATTCCCTAATCACTTTTTCATTGTTACAGCATTTCAAATCAGATATTTTATTTCTCATTGATACGAATACCTAATTTCAATTAAGAGTTAATGCAGCTGTCAGTGCTAGTTGTAGGATGATGACAGTCATTCTAAGAAGTCATATTTACAGCTAAATAAAAAAGAATAACCACATGGCATTAAAGGAGTCAAAGCACTACAGGATATCTTAACTTTGGTTTGGAGTACAAAGTAAAGCAGACGATGGCTGATGCCCCTTGCTAAAGCAGACTTGCAAGTGTTAGAACTGCGTAAATAACTCAGTAGTAGATAGTAAAATGTTCTCTGAAAACCTGAACAATCCAAGGCAAATCAGCTGCCTCTGACTTTAGAGACACGTGTTACCTTTAATTTGAAACTCGTAAGTCTTGCAGCATCCAGGATTATTTTTTGTTCGTATTTTATATTCTACTCTGGATTTCCTCCAGCAAAATACATTAATCTTCTCAAATTATTGAGGAGTTTCTATTTTAGGTAAGATCAGAAGCTTCACTATTGTGTGCGCAAAGAAATTTTCCATTGATGCTTTCATATGCTTACATATTTAGAAATTACATTTGTATAACATTCATTAGTACCTTTATAGAAGACTAATCTAGAAAAAGAATCAAGTGGCTCTTTGCAGTCTTCCAAATTACTTTCATATGAAATTCATCTATTGTAGAAGATAAAGCAATCTAGACTAGTGATTTAAAAAAAAATAATTGAATTTGCAACCATATAGGTTAAAAAAAGTAACAGCAGTATTTATCACAGGGATGACTTCATCTTTTGACAGTTCAGCTGCATAATTGCGTTGTCATGATCATCCTAAATGCTTCTACAAATAATGCGAGCATCAATGAGCCTTTGACATTTTAGTTTTCTGAAGAAAGTAAATGTAACACCATTACCTGACAATTCTTAATAGCTGTACATATGACTTACAGTGAATAATCATTATTACTAGAAGTTGACATTATTATTGAAAATAATTAACTGTAATTATTTGATTATCTAGGTATCACTGTCAGCGTCAGGACCTATTACAAAAATATTACCAAAGTCTTCACAATTTACAGCCCCTCAGAAAGTACAGTCAATAAAAGCTCCTAAAAAGAAGGACAAAAAGAAAGATAAACAAGTAAGAACCTTTTTCCTGTGGAAATAAAACAATCATCTCTTTCTAAGAGACGTTTCCCTGGGATCAGTTGTTAAGTAGTTAGATGGTTTCCTTTAAAGACTCTCATAATCTATGAAGAATTTCTCTTGAGAGTCTGTATGTCATATTTCTAGTCTTGATCACATGGACTTGAGGGGTCATATATTTGCAGGTACTTTTTCTTTTCTATGTTACTTTGGTCAAAATACTGTTTTGAAAGACTCAGAGTCTGGAGGTTAAAAAAACAAACAAAAAAACCAAAAACGAAACACCCACAAAATTTCAAAGGATCTTATTAAGCAGATACATTGGTTAGTATAGTCAGATGACTTTTTTTTAATGTTAGCTGATCATTTAATAATAACAAGAATATTAATTTGGCCTTGTAAGTGTCCTTATTTTTTATTACAGGTTGAAGTTTCTGTTGTAAAAGAGAAGTCTAGAGGGAAAGGATCAGGGGATAGCTTGCCAGCAAGTGTGGAAGAATGGGCTTATTATGACTGTCCCAATGAAATCAGAGATACTTTTAAAGAGAAAACAAATAGTTATGGCGTTAACTGGGATAATTTCCCAAAACCCGTGAGTATAACCTTCAAAATTCTAGAGCATTTATTGTTTAAGAGAAAAATGAGTAACAGAGAAGTATGTTGCATTTTAGTTTTTCTGTCTGTGCAATAAAGAGTAAGTTCATAGATGTCAAAAATACTTCCTTGTCATAGTATTCATTAATACTTTAAAAAAGTATTAATGTTAGTCTGTCCTCTGAAATGAACATAATTTACAGAATAAATTTACTGGCTTTCCTAGCTGTACCTAGCTGCTTTTTCAGCTTGAAAGTTTGCTGCTTTTTTTTTTTTTTTTTTTTTTTTATAGTAACATTTGGAACTGAAGATATAAGCACCAATTTAAATTTTTTTTCTCTATAAAATTATGTTTGTACTGATTGAATGAAAAAAATGTCTTTTCAGACTTGCACTTTGTATTTTATGGACCTTTTATCTAAAGAACTACAGAAAATTTTTTGCCCCCACTTGATTCTTCCCATCTTTCAGCTAGCTGAAGTTATAGCTAATGAAGTTGTGGAATGCAGAAGTCTGTCTGATCTCTATCACCTTAGGTTTGTATCCTTTATTTATTTTAAATAGAAGAAAAACTGAACAGAGTGGACCATCCATTAATATTTCACTGAATAGTAACAAGGCTTTTTGTGGCTTACTGACTGCCTAGAGAGGTTGGTGGAGTCACGAGCATGTAGCATGGCACTTCAGGACATGGTTTAGTGGTCATGATAATGTTGAGTAGACGGCTGGTCTTAATGATCTTGGATGTCTTTTCCAACCTTAAGGATTCTGTGCTTCTGTGATTGTCAGCTAACAGAAGAAAAGCAGTCCAAAAACATTTCAATGCGTATTATCCTTTAAGTATTTCAAAGGCAGACTCCTATCTTACATCAAAAATGTATCATCTTTAATTTAAGAACCTAAATAACTATCTCCAATAAGCACATTTTTATAGAGATTTGCCTTTGTGACCAAAATTCTGATTTTGGTTTTTTGTTTTTTATGGAGGATTAGCCCTAAAGAATTACGAATTCCAATTACGAACAATAATTGTTTGATTCATTTCTAATAGTTTGTGAAATGCCACGTAATGTACTTTTAAAATGTCTGAAACCAATCCCACATCACAGAACAGATAAATATTCATGAATACTAATGTATATGTGTTTATCTGGATTGCCCACCTTGATTACTGAGTTACTGTCTTACAAGACTAAACTGATTTCCTAGTGGGAAATTGTTTTGCAGTCAAGCTTTGAAAGACAAATTATTTTTTTTGTTGTTGTTGATTCCCCAATATTTGTTTTTATTTCATGGTATCTTATTTATATCTATGACCTGATTTTTATATACGATCAGATAGATGTACACGAATATCTTACTCTCTACTCAACACAGAAAAGTAGGTTAGCACATACACATGTATGGGGTTTTTTGCATGCTGTAGTGAGATCATATTATAAATATTTTTGTACTTTTGCCCACCCTCTCATGATTTTTGCTACTAAATTGGAGAGATAGGGGTTTGATGGATGAACTGGGGATACTGGTGAATGTCCCATCATTTGAAGTGTTCAAGATCAGGTTGGATGGGCCTTCAAGCAACCTGCTCTAGTGAAAGATGCCTCTGTCCATAGCAGGAAGGTTGGACTAGATGATTCTCAAAACGTGTCTTCCAACCCAAACTATTCTATTATTCTATCACCTCTGTCAATGGTTGATTTCAGCTACTGCATTTCCCCTTTTTTTATGCAAAATGTTTGCTATTACTGGTATTAATCAAGCCATAAGAAGGCAGGATTGAAAATCCTGTGGTGTGTATGCTCCTTATATAGAGTGTGCTTATACGAAGCAATACATGAAAGATTCTAATTGTTTCTTAAACATTCCTTTTTTTATTTCTTAGAATTGCCATGATATGTTCAGACCTAAAACTGAGTCAGGCATCCTTGTATCACGAGAAAGCTGCTGGAGAAAAATACATTAGTGAATTGGAACAAGTGATGTATGTGTTTTCACTACAGAGGTTGTATTTAGTTGGGATTTTTTCCCTCGCGGTTGATAAGTCTTGTTGGGGGGGGAAAATTATTAAAAAAACATGATTTCTTAAAACAAATTTGATATATTAGCTGAAACCTAAAATTCTGTGCATGATTGTTTTCTATCTGTTCACAGAGTGAGTGTATGGTGAAGATGCCTCACACTGACATTTCATTATGCAATACTTAAAATATGCTTGAATGCTTTTTCTTTCTTGTGATTTAGGTGTAGGCAAGAGATAACACTGAAGAAAGAACAAAAAGTACATAATAAGAATGAAGAAAGAAAAACCTTTTTTGAAAATGTTCAGGTGAGTGGTAGTACTTCAAGTGAAAAGGTTTTATTTCTGCTCCAATTTCTTTAATGAATTACTCCTCACTTCTTCCTTTAATATACTTGCTAGTTTGTTTTTAAGTATTTTTATACTTGACAAATACTTGTAGACTAAAAAAATCATTAAAAAGGTACACTACTTAGATCCTGCTGGCAGGCATCAGCTGAATGTGAGCTAGGTTGGTGTGGTGTATTATTTGTATTCTGGAACAAGAATAGAACCTGTGTCTGTACAAAGTACAACTACTTTTCCACAAATGGAATTCGGGACTAATGCAATCAATGGAAAAGACTGTGAAGCAAGGAAGACATGGTACTCGCTCTTGGTCTCAGTGTTTTCATCTTCCTCTCTCCATTACATCACTGCATATGGGTTTGCTCCATCTTACACATTCTTGTAAAGGCATACAAATATTTCAGCTCTGACATTTCTGTCTCTTCTTTAGGAAGATAATTGCCTTACTGATATCCTTAAAGCTTACTTCCATTTCCCTCTTACATACAGCAATTCTCTCCTTGATTTCATCAGATCATTTTACTCTCTTTGTGTACTTTTGGTTTTTGTGACTGTAAAATACCTTTTTTCTAATTCGAATCCCTCTCAAGTCACCTCTTTTAGCTCTTGCAAATAGTTTTTCCTCTTTGTTTTAGTTATTACCAAGGTTCAACTTCTTCACAACAGTAGCAGATCTGAAGTAGTTAGTCTGTTCTAAAATGAGCTTTAATAGTATATACTTATTAGTTGCATGCCTTTTGAGGATTATAAAATCCAAATCTCACAGTAAATTTGTTTTTCCTGTAATATAACATCGAATTTCAAAGTTAGAAAATAGATTTGGACTGTGGGATATATCAATTATTGAATATGGTTATTAATAACAACTGGTATTCCATCTAGATTTCAAATATATGAAAGTGTACTATTTTTTTGGTTTGCAGATTTTTGAGTTGAATGCGGTAACAGGAAAAGGACTGAGTGCACTTTCTTTCCCTTACTTGTGGATAGAAAAAGCTGAAGCACTAATTCAGCTAGGCTTGTATCAACCAGCAAGACTTCTGCTTTCAGAGGCCCATGCTGCAACTCAGGTACATCAGAAATAAAATAGAAGAAGAAACATCAATAAAACATGTAGGAAAAATGTTCGTTTCGATGCAGTTTTTCCTTAATAATGATAATAATATTGCAACACCAAAATTTTTTTGCCCTGCTCTAAACCTATCTCATTTGAGTTTCAACGTATATAAGGTGTACTTTTAAATATGTGGTGTTTAAATCCAACTCTATGAAAATTGTCTGAGGATTATTTCAGCTTGTGTAGTAGTGTCAGCATCTCTGCTTTGCAATGACTTTGGAAGATGTATGTATATCCAAACCTTGTTTGTTAAACATGGGTTACTGAAACATAATTAGAATCATAGACTCATTCTGGTTGGAAAAGATCTTTAAGCTCATCAAGTCCAAGTGTTCCTCCACCCCTGCCAGGGCACCACTAACTCGTGTCCCTCAGCACCACATCTCCACGCCTTGGAAACCCCTCCAGGGATCAGGGGGACTCCAGCCCTGCCCTGGGCAGCTTGGGACAGGCCTGGACAACCCTGCAGGGGGTTGAAGAAATTGTTCCTCAGCTCCAACCTAAACCTCCCCTTGAGGCTGGTAATAGGCAACTTGAGGCGGGTTCCTCTTGTCCAATTGCTTGTTACTTTTAAAAAAAAATATTTTTTAATTATTGCAGTAATTCCTTTACTTAAAAATTATTATCCTGTTACTCCACATAATCTTTTTTCTCATGTGTATTTATTATGAATTACATTAGTATGCCTATGTGTATTTATTATGAATCATGGATATTGAATAATAATGTATGAATAATATATTTATTAATAAAAGCATGAATTTAGTATTGTACATAAATAAAAGTTCAAAAGACATTATGGAGGACAATAATTTTAATTACATCATTTCTTACTAGTGCTCTGTATGTTTCCATGCTATTACACTATCTATGCACCATATTAGTCTTTTGTATACTAATAGTATATAGCTTATAACTAGGATAAAGTAGCGTTGTAAACTTACTGGAGTCCTAGTGTATCTAGATCCCAGTTCACTAAAAAATCTTACATCACCACATTTCATCAGATACTGACAAATGAGAGCAGTTATATACATGCTAAATAATAGCAGAAAAATAGCTTATTTGACTTGCAGAGTAGAAGATATGGGAACGTAAAGAAATAAAGTATATTTGAAGATTTGAAGTTCTGGATATGAAATAGACGCTTCATCTTCGAAAAAAAGAAAAAAAAACGAGTAACTTAAGAAATTCTACAGATAATTGATGAAATACCATTCATTTATTGTTTCTGTGCCTACTCATACGTTTCATCTAAAATATGAATAGAATTAAATATGAATAGCAGGAATGGGTCTTTTGTATACCGGTCACATATCTTTCTTCCTAGGAATTGGGGGTCCAGTGTGATGTGTCGAGGTGCTTGTACTTACTCGCTGTATTGGCTGGCCTGGAAAAAAACCACGGACAAGCTAAAGCACTGCTTGAGGAAGCACAGATCCTAGGAGGAAATGAACAGTTTTGGTACAAGAGTACTCTTAGTCTAATAGAAGCCATTCTAGAGGAGGAGGCAAAAGGAAAACAGAGGATGGTAAGAAAGTAGTTTTTTTGATTTAGTGGTTGTTTTCTTTGCAGCAGTGGTGCCTCTCTTCAGTGAAGATAAAATAAAAGCAAAAGTAGGTGTTAAATGCAGTTCAGGTTGTTTTCTTTGTTACGCATTCAACAAACATTAATTACAGATGCCAGCCAGTAGTAATGAGATTTTAGCCAGAGAAGTTTAGGATGTTTTTCTGATAAGCTGTATATCCTTCCATGCAAAGAAAGCAACTGTAGTCTAGTACGTGTAACTAAATCCCAGAGACTGGATTCTTTTAGTTAGAATGCTTTTGTACTCAGGCAATTCTTTTAACATTAATGTGTTTATTTTCCATATTTAATAAAGATCATAACTTTCTATATTATTTCCTAGTATGCACTTCCTTTTCAAATAGTTTTACAAATACTATTTCTAAATACTGAAAGATACTGCTGTAAGTATAATATATATTTAAAAACCTTTCCCTATTTGATCCTCAACATTAAGCTATTTATTTACTGTTCAACCTTTAACTTCTGTGAGTTTCAGTGTAAATACAATCTTGTTGTATTTGTGATGATCTGCACTTTACTGATAATCTGTGCAAATCTGTTTTGTATAGAAGCATTATTTTGAGTTGGGCTGAGGTCACACGTATGATCACTGAAGGACAAAATAGCTGGTTACCACTGAAAGTATTTACTAATATTTTACCTGTACAGGTATTAGTGAAATACGTGTTTGGTTTTTTTAACTCCACATCTCACAAACATGACTGCAATAGCAGTGTTTTAAGGACAGATCTGTAGATGAGGTCTTGAGCATCATCTAACAGTGTTTGTATTCAAAACTACTATTTGGGGACTTCTTTGACATCCTCAGGTGGCTGAACGTAATAGTGTGGGTCTATTTACAAGGTCAGGCTTGATGGTGTTCTGAGCAACCTGTTCTAGTTGCGGGTGTCCCTCCTCGCAGCAAATGACCTGTAAAGGTCCCTTCCACCCTATGTATTCATTCTAAGCTTCTATGATTCTACTTGTGGATTAATATGCCAGTCAGTGTAAGGAAGGATGCAGGAATCTTCCTAAGAATGATGCCTGTGAAGGATAGAATCAAATGACTGGTTAGAAGTCATCTGGCCTAACCCCAGGCAGAGCAGGGGAAATTTTGAAGTGAAATCTGACGCTATTGTTAAATCCAGTTGCTCCGGGCCACTTTTCAAGTATCTCTAAGAATGGAGTTTCCACAACCTTTCTGGGCCCTTCTTAAAAAAAAAAAAAAAAAAAAAAAAAAAAAAAGAGAGAANAAAAAAAAAAAAAGAGAGAGAGAGAGGGAGACTGTGAAGGTGGCCAAACACTGAAACATCTGTTTAGAATTCCACTTTTTTCAAGCTTGGTCTATTGCCCCTCGTTCTTTTGCTATATACCTCTAAGAGTGGCCTCATCTTCTCTCCTTGTGTGTTGACTTAATCATATCAAAATATTGAAATATGATCTTAACTCATACTTTCTATACTTAATGCACTCATTAGAATCAGTAATCTTGGTGTATATTAGGGAAAGATACTTAACATGTTCTGCACAAAATTTAAGCTTTCTAAATGAATGTTTAATATTATACACAGACATTTAAAACAGAATTATGAAATTTCTGATGTTACTTGCAGGCTTGTGAGATACTGGAACACACTATAAATGTGCTCAGAGCTACTTTACTGAAGAGACCTAGCAGAAAATCGGAGTTGGGTTGTATAATTGCATCCCTTGAAGCCAGGTAACTGTATTTTCATTAATATATGCTCAGCTTCTACTGTGCAGCTACATTACAAATGTGATTTTTACCATTCATAATTATTTTAATATGGTGCTTTTTGTGGGTTCTCAAATATTTTTCTTCAAAGTAATTTATCTTTATTCTTTATTAAAAAATTATATTTCCTTTCCAATTTCTTCATTCTTGGGTGTAGCCCTACTACCTTTTAAGTTATTTAGTTCAGATCCCACAACCTATTGTGCATAGTTTGTGGCAGAGGTTACCCAAAGAAGCAAGATGCATTTGCCTATGCAGAGGTACCTGTCTGAGCACAGATTGCCACACACCTTTGTAGTCTGCAGTATTGACCTACTTCTCACCATGATCCAAGAAGTCTTTCTGTGTTGAAACTAAACTGTTTGTTTGGGTACACTGAAATTCAAGCACAGAGAGCTTTGAATGTGTTGATAAAAGTAGTAAGTAACATTTGCACTTCCTTCTCTTTCCAGGAATGTGAAACTTTTTGCATTCAAAAGGAGAGAGTCTTCAGTTCAGCTGTATTTATAAGGCAGATTAGGCCTACACAGTTTGAATAATTACGTACATGAAACAAGTGACAGAGAATATTTTTTATTTATTTATTTATTTATTTTTAGTACTTACTATAATTTTTAGACCATAGACTTAAAGAATGAAGAGGCTTTTTCTAGATTTCTTACAATTTCAAGGAGAGTCAAGAGAAGCATGTGAGTTTTCAAACATAGCCTCTGCATTCTGACTATCTTGTATTAAATTTTTATTCCTAGGAAAACGCTTATACAGTTACATTTTGCCCAAGACTGTATGACAATTAATACTGAGACTTGTCAGTTGCCACATACGCTACAGGAATCTTACAATCAATTAGTTCAAATTGAGAAGGACTTCTTTCATTATGGGCATAAAAACTTCAGCGCTGAGATACTGCTAGAACGTGCAAATATTCACAGGTAAGATGATTTGAGTTTAACTAGTCTACAAAGTGTATTGTTCACATTTTTATCATTTAAATAGAGATGGAAGAAAGTAGATAATATTGTCGGGTTTTGTATCTTGGTATTATATGTCCGTTTGCATTTTTTGTGTGGTCTGTATTCAGAAAAATACTGTAGAATGAAATCCTTTTTGCTGAAGGCAGAGTTGATCTTACACATTACTGATGGGTTTTGTACTATTTTTGAGGTCAAAACAAAGTACCAAGATCTCTAAATCAGCTTTTTGTCTTCCCATTTGTAAAGGCATTTTGTCAGCCACGCCAGTCGTTCTCGAGTATTCACAAGGGTTTACAGTTCTTGCTCTTGAAACGATTCTCTAGAACTTGCTGTAATAGGAGAAGCGCAAAGCATGATCTGCCTGGACTCCCAGCTGTTTCCAAGATGCCCCCTTAAATGGACAGAGATACGGTTTTTTGTACCTGCCGTTTTGTCTTGGTGAATACATACTCTAGAATACTATCTGCCTTTCTTCTCTTTGCATCTTGGCATCTTCTTGCATTGCAGCAGCACAGACCCAGGAGTAAGACCTTGAAAAAATTATGTGCGAATGTTCATTCTTCCTATAAGAACATTTAGACGTTTAGAAAGCATATTTGTTTTGTACATGTATTTTATCTATTAATTAATGTATTTAATCTTTTAATCTTAGATATTAATCTAATTATTTCATTATATATGTTTAGTAGTGTTGATACAATAAAAATTATCACTTTCCTATGTTAGTTCCTTTAGGTTTATGTTGTGTTTTTTTTCAGGATGATTGCCAAACAGGAAAGAAATGAAGAAGAAAAACATAGTCACTATCTAGATGCTTATAACTTAGCTCAGAGGGCAGTGTCCAAAACAGAGGAACTGTTTCATAATGTTTGTAGCTTATTTCCAGTTAATGAGGTATGGAGATATATATATATATATATTTATTTTTCTAATCATAAAAAGAAATCTGATTTAGTTGTACTGTTCGCTTATTCTTGGATCATTCCTGGAAGCTCCAAATCGGATTATCTTCTTGTTATGATAGACATTGTTTGTATGTAGAAGGAAACTTTGCACGCCGAAAGAATTTACAGTTTAAAAAGGGAAGAAGAGAAGGAGAAATGAGAGGATTAGTTTGGGCTTTGTCAATTTCATTTCATTCTAAAATTTATCTAATACCTATTGTCATATTAAGGGTAAGTGTGACATTTGCCTGCCAGAGTCACGAGGGCTTGCACTGGAGCAGATTCGCAAAGTGAAAAAGTAGGTTAAAAGTTCTGCCCCAGAGACAGACCCACAGAGATAGCACAAGAAACTCACAGTCACAAACATCTTGACCTTTTTCCCTAAGTGCACTAAATTAGCTGTGTTCCTGTCTCACAGCAAGCGGGGCTGTTATCCCACATCATGAGCCCAGGACTACAGTCACTCAGCACAGAATCCCAGAACGTGCTGTATAAAATGTACTTCTCTTCCTCCTTCCCCATAGCGCAACAGCTACAAAGAAAAAGTCTGAACATAGAGATCTTTGGTTTTTTTTCTAAGTATCTTACAAGTTTAAAATTCTCTACAACAAAGTGTTTACTTCTCAGGAGACAAAAAAAAAAAGGTTATACAGAACATTATGTAAATAAAGAAATAGTGTCTTCAAAATACTGTATTTTGGACAAAGAAAGCTTGCAGCTTACTTTGCTAGTGTGTACCATAATTATACTATAGGATCTAGCTTTTTTTTCTGTTTGTCTTTTTTAACGAGCAAGTATTTTTGTGCAGCTACCGAAACCATTCATGTTAAAATTCTGAGCTTAAGTAGACATTTGTACCTCCTTTGTAATTAGATATTTGTACCAGGTAAAAAAAAAATAAGAATGGAAAAGGCAAAAACGCAGCTGCTCTTTTTCTCTGCAGCTATTTTCATTGTTTTGTAATATATTTGACATTGAAGTTTATCTTTTAAGCTAGTTAAATATCTTTGTAGTAATATCTCTGATCTATTGAGGTGATGTTAAAAGATTTGTTTCTTTAGTTAAAAAAAAATACAACATTCTAACTTCTTATCAGGTAAATTTGCAAAAATTATTTGAAATTAGAATTCTGCTTTCCTTTGTATTTCAGACTACAAATATTAGTATCCCACTAATGAGGCAACTAGCTAACAGGAAAATAAATCTTGTAGAAATTATTTTGGATATTTTTAATCTTGTTGTTACTGAGAAAAAGCTTAAAGTGGGAGAAGCATTATCTAATAAAATTTTGGAGGCATTCATCAGGGCAACTATGGAAGATGATGCGGCAGAACAGGTAATACAAAATATTTAGTCCCACAACCTGCATATGAAAGGTATAACAAAGTTTCCCAGAGATGTTTTCCATAGCAGAACTTCCACTACTGAGGAAATGGGTCCCCAGACCGTTCGTGTAATTCTGCAGCAAAGGAAGTTCAAAGTGTGTGGTTTCTGTCTTGGGGATGATCTATTGGTTTTGCTTTTGGTTTTTTCTCAGGTTTTATTTCTCAAGTGCGGAGACTTAAAAACCACTTAAGAGTAGCAGGGAAGTTTTTGAGGCTTTGTAATTGATGAAGGGGTGGGTTTGTGGGTTTGTTTCTTCTGAAAACATTGTTTTTAAGCAGAACTGCTTAACTGGTGAATAAGAACGACTTAAGACTTGCCCCACTGGAACAGAGCAGTAATTCTGACCTATTATTCTGTTCCTGACAGGTACAATAGGAAATTCTGTTAAAGGAGAGCACAGTATTCCTGCAGTACCTTCTCCTTATCCCATGTTTTCCTCAGCACTGATGGTTGTTTGCTTGTGGATCATACAGTGCCCTTTTTTTTTTTTTTTAATCAATTCTTAATGAATTTGTTTATCATCTTGAAGAGAGCTGCTTTGTAGCTGAAAGTATCACATTTAACAGATATGTTTGTTTATACATATGTGTTTGGTTTTTTTAAAGTATGTTTATGTGTGGGTATGTATGAGCAAAGAAACATAAATATGTATTTTACCAGGACTGGAAGCATATGGAGTGCATTGTGGGTCATGTTACCCTGGCTCAGTTAGCGAACGTTCAGAATCTTTGTAAAGGCTGTCCTGACATCAAATCCAAATGCCTATATCTCACTGGAAAAACTCTTCATTTGCTTGCCATTAACGTAGATCCTGTACATTCAGAGATTTACTGGAAGCCAAACGTTATGGTATGTGTTCTTTTCTGCATTTATATTCTTTCCTATGTATAAAGTTTGTCTGCCACAGTATTTTCTCTGTATGCACTCGTGTAATACTATTCTTTATTTAGCGGTTCTACGCTGCATGCAAGCCATAATAAAAACTTATATTCAGCCGAGTAATTTTAGAAAGAATCTTCTGTCTACACACCATTTGCATGCAGATTTTTTAAATTCATTCCTGAGATATGCCAATTACAATATTTTTCAAAAGAGAAAAAAAAAATCATCGAATGCCTTATGAATGGTAGATGTGTTGGTCTGTGGATCCATGTGAATGAGAAGTAATGACTTGTAGATGAAAAGCTGAGATTTGTTCGTTCCTTCTGTTTTGTTGTAAGAACACCGTGTAAGAAAAGGGAAGTTGATTATTATAAATTCAGTGATGAATTCAGAGTGTTCAGAAGAAATTAACTGAGGACAAATACCAGAAAATAAAAATCTTAAATGTAGTATAGGGGCTGTTTTAGTTTCTACTAGTCATATTGTCTTCATAATATACTAAGAAATTTTGATGTGTGATAGTATCACTAAATCTCTCACCATCATGGGAATTGATATAGTGAGAGGATTTATTTTAAGATGATTTCCATTTTCACCTAGAGTTTCACAATAGAAATTAAGCCAGTCGGAGTTAATGGAATGATTAATTATTCTTTTTTTTTATATATATTGTGATGAGTAGGAAGAAGCTAAATCACACGTAACAAAAACTTTCCTGACTTCAGCAGAATGCAGTGAACAGGAAGTGACAGACAGCAGTTTACGAAGTGATATATGTCAAGATGATAAGTACAGGAAAAAAATACAGGAATTAAAGGTATATTAGTACATGTGCCTGCATTAGAATTGGAGTGCTTCCTTTTTATGGAATAATAGTCACCTTATCAGTTCTGTTTAAAATGTTTGTAAGGTAAATTTGATCTTACGAAAGAAAAAAAATGTCCAAAACATCCCCAAAAAAAACCCAGTTTTCCATCACTGCTGTGTATCTCCATCTTGCCCCTCAATAGATGGTGCTGGAGCTTTCCTAGTTGCTCCCAGAAAGAATTTCTCCTTTGGTGGTTTCCCAGTAACAGAGCTTGTAGCAGCCAGGACAAGATGAACAGGCAGCTCGCTCTCTGCTTCACAGACACGCCTTTCTGAAGGAGCATAATGTTCTGCATAGTGGGAGCAAAGAAAGACATAACTTCTATAAAAAATAATTTGTAAAATTCTTAGAAAATTTAAGTTGTAGGGTGGGCTGATGACTGTTAGTTCAAAGCACTCTAGGATTTGGGAATGTACAGTTTGTGTTACTAGCATAACCAGTAAACACCTGAGCTAAGAGATTTATGGGTTTATTTGTATTAAATATAGTTAACTGTCAACAGAAACAACTGTACTGAAAATTGACAGAAGATTCCTTTGTTCTGAATGGCTCATGTTGCCTAGAATTTACTGTTTTACCATGCACACATTTTATATTAAAGAAAGTAAACCTTAAAACATATTTTATTTTTAATGTTATATAACAGATGCTGGAGTCTGCTAAATAATTTATCTGTATTTGCATATTTTGATGCCTTAAAATGAAGAAAAATCACTAAAACTAGTGATGAAGTAATACTTCTCTTCCCCAACACACTAGTAATCTGTATACACATAACAAATAGTAAATATTAATACATATTTTAATATAACCCTTTTTGGTTTTATCATCTAGAAGGAGCACAGGTTGTCTCAGCGATATCTTTCTCAGTCCAGTGAAGCTTTGCTGCGGTGTATGGGTATCGCGTTCAGTCATCATATTACAGACGTTCTGGCTTCTGCCAGTTCTGAAATGGTTGAATGCTTTCAACAATTTGATCCAGTCTCAACTAGCCAGTTTTTGGCACTTCATCAGGTAACGCAGCTAATGTATTGTGCTCCTTGCCAGTATATGAAAGGTGTTTTAAGTGACATAAGCAGAAAGGTCTACTCATATAGCCTCAAATTTGGTCGTACAGAACACAATGTGTGGATACGTGTAAGAACGAGCAAGTAATACAGGTAAGCAAATACATCTTTGCCGATGTGTTTGACTTGATGATTTCATTGATGATTGCATGCATGAAGATTCCCGTATGACTAAATTACTATAATGTGATTAGCTAAGATTAGACTTTACCACAAAATACAGTTTCATCCTTCTTTAACAAACACGTTTAAAAATGATCATCCAGAGGTCCCTTGCAACCCCTACCATTCTATGATTCTGTGATGCAACATTAAGCCCCGCTTTGGAATTTTTGATTAGGTCATCAAAAATTGCTTGTTTTTTTTTTTTATGTGACAGCTGTATTGAAAGGAAAAAAAAATAAGTTTAGCTCTTAGCAAGCATCAGTTCGAAGGACAGGATTGGCATGTTTGCTGAAAGAAAAGAATATAAAGTCTTACCCTTAGATGGCTCTTTGGAGGAAGTCTGTTAAAATGTGTGATGTGACAGCTATACAGTAAAGAGCTCAAAACCACAGAAAAGACTCCGCTTACTCAAAAGGCTGTTTAAAATGCAGGCATTTACCTTTCCATGTAAACCGTAGAAGACCAAATGTAGGAACATAGGTGATAAATGTAAACGAGCCAATTCTAGCTCCTCATTTTAAGAAATCTTCATAAGTTATCTCAAAACTGTTTACATTAGATTGAAAACACAAATTGTAGAAAGGCTTTTGCTCATCTATCTCGCCTTTCAAGCAAGAGACTTTTCTTTAATATATTTATATCTCTTGTAACAAACATAGTGTATGTTTGTATTTATATTACTTTTGGGAGGGAAAATAAACATATACAAATTTTACAGAGCTGTTCAGCGTCTGTGATGATGAAGAGTATCCTCCTAACAGCTACATCTAACACCAGCAGCTCTCAGCTAGCAGCATTACTGCACCTTCAGAATCATTTAAAAATCACCAGGAACACAAGTGATCTTCTAAAAAATGTGGAACAGCAACTGACTGCTACTTCAATGGTAACTTTTTGAGATGTGCTGCTTCTTAGGGGTTTCTATGTATGTTATATAAATACACCCAGAGAGACATATGTACGTATATATACACACAGAGAGATATATTTAATTTGTTTTCTTTAAACTCTGTTCATCTTTTGTTTTCTTAATTTGAGTCATGCGTTGACTTCATCATGAATCAAAGTAACGTTCTTATGGGTATGATGTGTACTGTTGTGTGGTTTTGTTTGTGCTGGGTTATCTCTGTGGCCTGAGGTACGGAATTTAAGTCAGAAGTGAGGTTTTAAGGCCGCAATTCCAGTTTGTCTGATAGTTACAATTCAGTATAGCCAGATAATCAGAGTTGTGCTATTTGCATGCTTACATCATTAATTCCAAGTGCACCTTGCCCGATCCAGCTGAAAGTACCATTGTAAAGGACCCTTGCAGCAGAGACTCCTGTCATTGTCTGGATAGCATCTAATCATCCTGCTTGAGGTACTCAGCTCTTCGTGCAGGTGTTACCCTATGAGAAGAGCTTGTTTTTTTTATTTTTAACAAACACTCTAGCCATGAGTCTGGGCATCAACTGAACCGTGGTGTTGCAAACTAGATATTTAAAGAAACCATCCAGTAAAATGTAATTCATGCAAATGTGGTTCTGGAGTAAATTATAGATAAACTTTTCTGAGAAATAAATACTCCATCTTTTGGTCTAAGCTGGCTGAGAACTGTGTATTCTTCAAATGTCTGAGATCCAACA
Source organism: Baryphthengus martii (assembly GCA_013396935.1). Lineage (NCBI taxonomy): Eukaryota > Metazoa > Chordata > Aves > Coraciiformes > Momotidae > Baryphthengus > Baryphthengus martii. The sequence goes on along the minus strand of VWZK01019768.1, from coordinate 69,798 downwards.
GTCAGTATCAAAACCCAGAGTGGAAGACCCTAGGTTAGAAACAAATGAAACGTAGAACTGCCATCAAGTTAGATACAAAGGATTAGCTGCAGCTGGCAGGGTTTAATTGTTTACAGAACGTGAGAAGCAGAAAGACAGTACAGGATAAGAAAGATAGATGTTTATAAGCTGCTGTTTTGGCTTTTCTCTCTATGTGCTGTATTACCTGATTGAGCAGAAGGAACAGGATCATGTTCTCTTTGGAAGCCACTGATTTTGAGCTGCTCTAATTATCTAACTGGTAATAGAAACCCTAGATGAAAACATACATCAACACCCACCATATCTGTGCCTGTTTCAGTAGCTCAGGAAAGAAATGGTGGCAATCCAGACATCTCTCCATGGCTACATTCTTGAACTGCATGATTCCAGGCAGCATGAGATGCAGGAAATCAAAGTCCCTGAAGTAGTTCTCCCTGAGGGTATATTACTGTTTCTTAAAATTCAGTTGAGATTTTTAGTTCAGATCAGGGATGCACTTTCAAAGTGAATCTCCCAACTGTCCTTGCTTACAGTGCCCTCATTTGCATCCCGATACAACAACTGTGAGCTGGGCTCCTCACAGACAAAAGCTGCTTCTCTCCATGGGGCTGTAGGTCCTGCCAGGAGCCTTCTCCAGCACAGGCTCTCCATGAGGTCACACCTTCTTTCAGGATTCATCCACCTGCTCCAGTGTGGGGTCCTCCACGGGCTGCAGATGGTATCTGCTGCACTGTGGAGCTCCATGGGCTGCAGAGGTCATCCTGCCTCACCATGGTCTTCACCACAGGCTGCAGGGGAATCTCTGCTCCGGTGCCTGGAGCACTGCCTCCTCCTCCTCCTCCCTCTTCACTGATCTTGGGGTTGCAGGGCTGTTTCTCTAATGTTTTCTCACTCCTCTCTTCCAGCTGCTGTGCAGCATTTTTACCCTTTCTTAAATATGTTATCACAGAGATGCCACCAGCATTGCTGATGGGCCTCAGCTTTGGGCAATGGTCTTGAAGCCGGCTAAAACTGTCTATGCGCAACATGGGATAGTTCCTGGTGTCCTGTCACAGAAGCCGTGCCTGCAGCTCCCCCAGCCACCAAAGCCTTGCCACACAAACCCAGTAAAATTTTATATCATTCCTTTCAGTGAGGTGTTTATTCTTAAGAAAATTGTGAAGGACTTTTACAAACATAAATATTACAATGAATTATTCTGCTCCCTTGCTTTGCTAATATTCTGCTAGGATTCGATAGCATTGTAACTTCACAGATAGTACAGTGTCCAAAAAAGTCATGCTGTTGTGAAGAATGCAATCAGTTACCGTATCTACAGAATGGTTGAGGTTCAGAAAGACCTCTGAAGGTTATCTTGTCCAACCCTCCTGCTCAGGCAGGGCCACCCAGAGCCAGTTGCCCAGCACCATGTCCAGAGATGGCTTTTCAATATCTCCAAGGATGGAGACTCCACAACATTCCTAGGCAACCTGTGAATGAAAGAACTGAGATTGGGATTTTAAAATCTATGAAACTAATGCTACTTTTCAATTATTGTACAGGCATGGAGAAATCTCTGTATTTCGATTGAACATTTTAATATCATGGATGAATTGCCACCTAATTTCTACATAATCATTCTCCAGCATTCAGAAGACAGGTATACAATTTAATCATTTTGGTTTAGCGTTCTGTCTGTTACACATGTCATCTTTTTTTACTTGTAAATAATCACTATTTTGGTTGTTTATTGCCTTTTACTTCTGATTTTGCCTGACTTTAATTTTAGGGTACTGAACAAATTAATATATAAGTAAAACTGCTTGTGGCTCAAAGCTGTATGTTTTTCTGTATTTTCAATTTCCCTAATTATCTTTTAAATCTCCTTGAACAGTCAATTGAACAGTTTCTGTCCATTCTTGATACCCTCCTGAGTTCCAGTAATAGTTTCCAGCTCTTAGTGCTTATGTTCTTGAAAATGTTAGGAGGGGTCGAATTTAGCTTTATAAAGCCACAAGTGGTCTCATTACTGCAGCTTAACTAGTGACTACTCGTGAGTTGGGCCTTAGCAACCAACTACGAGTACCTTCACCAGTTGTGAAAAGTCTTAAACAGTTGTCATGGAATAAATGAAAATTTACTTTGCTGGGTAAGTAGCAATGAAAGAACTTTCCTTACAGATCTCAGTTTTTTCCAGTTAGATTTTGCAGGTTTTCGCACCCCAAGGTGGGGCTAAATATTGCATCTTGAGACTATTTGTGAGCACATTAAATTAGAGGGTAATAATAACTCATCTAATAAATTTAATTCATGTAAACAATGCTGAACTGTCAAATAACCTACTCAGCGGTCTTCTGCTTTCCATAGATCAAATTTGTACAGTTCGTTGATTGCAATGCCAAAAATAAATACTGCACAGCAAAAAGGAAAACCCACTCAGCCAATGGGTAAGTGCCTCGTACCTTTAAGAATAAAATCATTGCACAGATGTTAGGAGAAGGCTCATCTCTTTCACTGTTTGCATTCAGTAAAATTTTAAAATTTAAAAGAATAATTGTAACTTTTATTAAAACCAGAGAAAAGTGGATACCTGAATACATGTGTTTCATTATCAGGTGTAATGTATCTAGTCACAGTTTACAGACTTTTTGTTCATATTTGAAGGCTGAGGTTGTTACATATAAATAATCGTAGAGATGTTTTTTTCATTGCACGGTTCTATATATATTTTGTGCTAAATATATATAAAACCAGTTATTCCAGTTATTTAATTTTCAAAGAATACCACGGCTTTAGGAGCTGAAGGTCTCTCTGTAGTCATTTCTTCAACAACTAGGATGTCTCAAAGAGTCTTAAGGTGATGTTATCTCCTTTTAATAGTGCAAGCTAAAGTTTCTCGATTTCCTGTGAATCCTGATATATTCTGTATTTTGTTGGAAAAAGTACATCTTTACAAGCAACAGAAGATGAGGAGTCAGCATAAGCAGACTGTCGTGCAAAACTTTGAAGAGTGTGTCTCTAAAACAGACATGGTAATATATTTGATTACTTTATATTTCAAATACAGTGAGAAACATGTACTAAAAAACTATTGTAAGCACTCTTTATGCAGAATTTTCAGTTTATTCCAAGCATAGCATCCCTAGTCTTCACAGTTGCTAAATGCTGTGTGCTCTGCTTCAAAATCTAATAGTTCTGTGTTGTTCCTGCTTTAGATCTCATTCAGTAGCTCTGAAATATTCAGTATTCCATCAGAACTGGAAATTGAGGCAACTGAGATCAGTTTACTCGAAAACGTGCTATATCTCTAAGATTTGAGTTTGCAAATGTACATTGCCTTTCATGTCACATGAAAGCCCCAGCAAAAAAAAATAATGTGATCATAGATCTCAACCCTTCAATCAAAATAAAACTGTCTTAGCCAGAGATTTATTACCAATTTCCAACACAGAAGAGTTTCTTTCTAGGGCACACGGCGTCTTTTGCACTGCTGCTGTTTATTTGGACGTAGTTGATCCAAGTCCGTTAGTCACAACATTTTGCTTCAAGAAATCGTATCATTGGAATTCCAAGGTTTTTAGCTATGAACACTCTTAAATTCTAGATGATAGAAGCTTTCTTTTACTGCAGGAAGGCTCGGTTCTGTAAGGACATCGTTTTTCACAATCGGTGAGCACAAGTTGTGTGCACTGGAAAAGCATGTGACTTTCACATAAGCTTTTAAGCGGCAAGGTGACATAAGTTTTATACACATGAAATATGTGAGTCTACATCCTAGAATTGTAGTTTACTTCAATTTTAGCTCTGCAGATTGAATTTAGGTTTGTCAATATCAATCAAAATTCACTGTTAAATGCAGCATATTAGCAAAAGCTGGTATAGGCTTATTTTCATCACTAATATAAAGGTAAAAAATATATATAATTGAATTTTCTTTACTAGTTTTTATTGTTTTAATAACACAACTTTGACGCATCTGGTTCTTGAATTATATTTCTATTTTATTCATCATGTCGGCTTCTTTCAGTTAAAATATCATTTTTTGCAGACAGTTGAATTGTTGATCACTTTTTCTCTTGTCCATGGCGAGCCTTTGTTGTTATGGCAAGTTAGGTAAAGATTGCTGTAGCTGCCCAAGTGAAAAGGCCACAAGATCATGTCAGGTAGAACAGACACACACAAAACCGGACCGGTTTAGGCTTCTAAAATGCATGTGGATTATAAATGTCAATAATTACGCGTGCAAGCCGCACAGAGCAATGTGGAGCTTTGGGCGAGAAGGCCAGTTGTTAATACCAACACTCCGCTGTTTAGGTGAGCTCGTTTTTCCAGTTACTGCTTTTGTGTGCATCTGTCCTGGCTTTTACAAGTGTCAGTTTTTAGTGTTGTCATCTCCTACATGATTCTCTTCTCTCCCTACCTATTTTCCCCATTCTGTTCAGTTTTCTCTTGAATTGACTGCACTGATCTCTCCATACACTTTGATAGGATTCTTCTACATTCATCTTGCAGTTTGTTTACTTCTCAAAGTTGTCCTTTCACAGTTCCTTCGCGTTATTTGCGGCATCACATTATCTGTTCTTTCTGATGGACTTCTCTGACAGATTTCCTGTTGAAATTGCAGAAGTCTATCAATTACTTAAATATTGACATCTTGTACTGATTGCTATGTTAGAATATTTTGTAAAATGCTGTCAGGAGGGATGTTTTGAAGTAAAGTAGTTTTGAAACTGACTTTCTATGCTTATATTTTCCATTCTGTGATGTTGCAAATGATTTAGCATCTGATTTTATGTAATATACCCTCCATCCTTATTAGATAACATTTTCTAAGTATTCTTGGTTTTGTTGCAATGTGTGTGATAGACTCCAACAGAGAATACAGATGATGATGGACACTATTTGACATCAAATTTCTCTGAAATACTAGAAATTATGGAAGCGTATCTGAAACCAGTGCTGTCACAGATTGATTTTTCTGATACCAGGTAAGATATTTAGACTTGTTTTATCCTGAGTTGTGAAATGATGGTGACTCAAGTCCTACAAATATAGGAATGGTTTTAGCAGGAATAGACCCTGTGGGATGAACTTTTTGCATCTTGAAAGACAGGATATGCAGTATATGCAAGACTAAGAGAATTGAACCATGTGATAGACTAATGGCCATTTCTAGCAAGCACTGCTTTCCAGCTTGTGTTATACAATAGTGAGCTCAGGATGAAACATTATAGTTTAACTAGTTAAGGATAGGAACTCCAAAGAGAGTACCTCTTTTTTGTAGTCTTATTGAGATTGAAGCAGTGTTGTGTTTGTGTTTTTCTTGTAAAAACATTTACTTATGTAAGTATTAGTGCTGGTAATATTTTCACTGTATTTCCTCTTCCTAGAGAACAGAGCATATCAGTTTCAGCAGCTGAATCAGGACAAATAAAAGAGAAAGGTAAGGATGGAAAACCCACTAGAATGCAGAGTACGTGCTCTCTTTGAGTATAATATATCTGTATGTGTGTGTGTGTATATATGGACAGGTATCATTTTAGTTTCAATTTTTTTTGATATGACAAAAAGCTTGAGCAATTGTTTTGTCTGTTTATTTTCTGTATCAAGTATTTTAATATACTTCAAAGAAGATCATTTATATGTTGGATGGAGTTATCCTTCTGCACGTGTTTACAGTCTTCCAGACTATACAGGCTTTAGACAGATAAATAAAATGGCTATATTACAAGCCAGTCTCTTCAGGAGAAAGACCAAAAGAAAGAATGTCCTTAATTCAAGTCTGTTTATCTCTGTCTTTTCCTGCTTTTTGTTTTACGGACTCTCAGGTTGGTTGCTCTCAAGTTTGACAGCATCTTGGGAGTAACGGTATCAAAAGAAATATTTTTGCATAATGTGCTTAATCCACAGTAAAGTGGAGTTCAAGAGTCATACAGTAGAGGAAATGTAGGTTTTTACATCTAACTTCAATTATTTATATACATACTGAGGACTACTAAGACTCAATCATGTTCTGTCACATTTCTTCAGGTACACGTATGGATTTAGGATTGTGTGTGGTGTTACTGGGTGATATGTTATTTATGGAATTGCCTTTGGAAGCTCTGAGCATCTTTAAAGAGGAAGGAATCAGTTCTGTATCCAGAGATTTTTCTCTCCAGATTCTCTACAATCGACTGCATCTGGCTGAGTCAGGTACTATTAGATAAATATTCTTTGTATTAGCGTAATGAGGCATTGAACAAGATACTTAACATTTAAATAATATGAATGATGTATTGTATTTTACTGGAAGACTGCCACATACAGTAGGTTTCCAGTATTTTAGGTTGAATAGATAGTACACTACACTTATTTCAGTAATGTACAGGCTAATTATAGCTGCTGTGCTAGCTAATGTAAAATAACTTTTACGTATTAAAGAATTACGTAAAGCTCAGTGGAATCTAAAATGGCTTGCAAATCTTCCATTCTACAACTATTGTCTTAAACTCTTTAAAGCTTTTTTCAGCTGCACTGAAAAAAAAGAATGTAGAGTTCTGTTAATTTTCTTTAACATTAGCATAAGACTTTGCTCAAAATATCAAATGTAGAAACCTCTCAGTCATTGAGCTTTCTCTGTACAGCTAAGGTTACGTTAAGGGCTCCAGTCAGTGCAGCCATTGTTGTGCTGTGCATGAGCAAAATCAGAGCCCAGGGGCTTTATGCACTTTTTTCATTACTGCAGACACTTGCACCCTATAAAAACTCTTCAGTGGAATGAGTTTAAGTGAGGTAGTTGGACAGTTGATAAACTTGTCCTTATGGCATCTTAAAACTCATTTCTTGTTTATTCTAAAAGTGAGTAATAAATACAGGCACTAAGCAGGTTTTTTTGTGTAAATCAAAGATACCTTCTATGACGGAAGTTCAAAATTTGAAGTCACATTTTGGTCATACATAGATAAAAACATGTTTTAACTCAAAATAAATTATCAAAACTAGTGGACCTAAGCTAAAAAACAGGCTAAGTTTAGAAAAACTCACTCTGTTCTATGAAAGTCTTGTGTTCCAAAGAGGTTCTTGTATCCTGTTCCTGTCTGTAATATGTAGTGACTTCACCATAACCTGTCCTCTGTTTTTTCCATTCCACCCCTCCTTCCTAAAGGGAAAGAACTGTGAATAATCATAGAATCATAGAATGGTTTGGGTTGGAAGGGACCTCTAAAGGTGAGATTAGAATGTTTTTAGTCTACATATACACTCATATACTGTTACAGGGCTTAGAACAGGGTTGTTCTAAACAAAGGGTTTAGAACATGTGGAGGTTTTTTTCATTTCTGTCTTTCCGTTTTTTAAAGTGAAACTTCTTATGGTTGCATAATTGTAGAAGTGGATAAATGAGAGGAAGTATCACTGGAAAGTCTGTGTTCCTCCAATGACAAAAGTAGCCAGGCAATGAGGAAACACTAACCATATGAGTAATAATGCATATATCAAACTTCCGTGCGCTGCACTCCAGTGATAACTGGCTGAGACATGCACTTTGGGTGACAGTCTTGTACGCAGTGACAAATACAAGTTAGCTTTCTGGGCTTGTTAAAAATCCCTTAAAAAAATAAAAAATCAGATTCAAATATCAAACTTTCCTTTTGATCTCCGTGTGTCTCTCAGAAACTTCAGTTCTGCCAATGAACAGATGCGGTGACAGGCTTAGAAAGTGCTTTGGTGTAGTCACTCTCCAACTCTGTCCTCGATCTGCAATGTAGCGAAGCATTTGCCTGTCTCAGGGATCACATCTCTTGTGTGTTTTCCACTTTCATGGCATTATTTTTAGACAAGAGGGTTTGGAGAATGTCCTTGCCTTGCTGGGATGTGAAATTAGTTTTTATTTTTCTAGTTCAATCCATTGTTATTAAGTCATAACAAATGTAAGTAGTCCTTCAAGGATGTTGTACTTTCTAAAACTTCCTGTATCTTAAAAAAAAATCTGTTCTTTTCAATTCCACAGAGACTGAAGTTAAAACAGATGTTGAAATAGATAAAAAAACAAACCCAAAAGCTCATCAGAAAAAGAATGTCAAAAAGGTGAACTTTCCACATTGTACAAATAAACTCAATAGGAGTAGCTCTTCTTTTGTGTAGAAACGTTAAAGGACTACAAGTGGCATGCACAGAAGCTCATTATATCTGCTAGAATTCTCAAGTGGAATAAATATCACATAAGTCCATGAGAATTTTGCTTCTTGATTTTGCAATAATGACAGAATTGTTGTTTCTTTGAAAAATCATACTCTCTGTGTAAATGTGATATATTTAACAACCCACCAAGTGAGTACTTAAAGTTAATAAAATACTTCCCCAAAAAATAAAAGTATATTTTATATAGTGTATGTACATATTCTTATATATGTACTCTCATATAGCCATATATGTGCGCACGCATGTGTTGATATATGTAATTTATGTATATGCATTGTAGAAAATGCAGAATAGCTTATGCTTTATCATTTGCATTCATAATTAAATGTCATGCTGCTTTTAATCCTACCTTCAAAATATTGGAACATCTTTTTGTTTGTTGTTTGACACAAAGAATGCAATACTGTTTATATTTGATTGAGACTTCTGCATGCCCTAGAATATCTATTCTTTTTTTATTGTAGGCTCCAATTAATCGTGATTTACCCTCTAATTGCTTGCCTGTTGATGCTCACAATTTTAAATGTATCCTTTCAGAAACTGTTAGCGAAGTGTATCAGTTCAACTTGCTCTTTTTTTTTTTCTTTTTGTGTCGTTTACATGCCACTGTTTACACTTAACTGTTTACCAGATATTGTGGATCCCTATAATGAAGGAAGAGAGGCAGGTAATATGTATTAGATATTATTTTCTCCACAAACTACCCAGAGAATTTAGAAAATTTTTTGCAAACAAAATGAAGTCATAATATCAAGATGTTGATAAAAATACTCAGCTTTTCATGAGAACAGTACTGCTTATCACCTGTTAAGCTTTTAATGATGAAATTCTGTTGTTCCAGAAGCTTTAAATCCTTCCCAAAAAATAAAGGAAATCCTAGAAAAATACCAATGTCTACAGTGGGAGGGAGTTACTGGCAACCTACGTGTCCCAAGGTTTGTGATAGTCTATCTGCTTTCATGTTTTATCTATGTTTTTCTTTTAAAATTGTGCCTATTACCAGAGGCTTCAGTCATAAAACAGGGCCGTGTTTTGCTGAGCTGGTCACCACAAAGCTAACCGTTGTCTCTTTCAAACACTTAGCTACATTTGCAGACAGAATATTTTAGGCATCTGAAGTACAGAGCTACAGAGTTAGCCAGACTGGTTGCATCAGAGTTGGTGGATGTGCAGATAACCCAGTTTTGACAAAAAGTCTACTGGTGCAGTCCTTGATGACTGTGGTAAGTGTGTGTGAGTGTAAATGTCATTTCTGGCTTTGCTTATAACTGGTTTTAAATCCAAGCATTAAAGACTGTACCACCTCTGTGCACATTGAGCCAGCTGTAAGATTGGAACACAGATCTGAGAAGCAAAGTAGTGAAGGCGCATCTCACTATTTGCAGTTTCAAGCATCTGACTGGGAAATTAATACCTTGTTTATAAAAAGGATCTCGAGAGATCAAGCAGTGACAAGTCTTTTAAGTGAGTCAACACAGTCATCACAGGCCTTCCTTAATAACTGCTGCTTTAATCAGTCCTTTGAAATCTTCTCTGCTTAGGTGCAATCACTGTGTAGGTGCTCCAGTGCATCTTCATAGCAATTACAAAGATTGTTACCTCTCACCAAATTACGTCGTTTTTGCTGCCAGCTAGGCTCATCATTTTCATCTCTTTTCAAAACTTAAATTCTTCATGTCCTGACGGGTACATACATGAATACTCCCACTGAATGTTAGACTAAATACTGTTATTTCAAAGCTGTACAATGCATATTCATCAACAATTTTTGTTTTTAGGAGAGTCTGGTATTTATCTAAAAATACACTGTGCCTCTTATTTAATTCGAGATGTTACTAAACTAAGTATACTTCAAATATTTCTGAAGTGAGTAACACTGAAGTGTTTGCTATGGATAATTTCTGAAAGATATTTTTGTCAAACAGTAACACAAAGTGACTTCCTTCCTTTCTTCCTTCCTTTCAGCCAAGCTGAATGGGAGCAGCTGCTGACCAACTGCAGTGCGTTTCTGTTTTATGGGATGGAAAGATTCATGTCTCACATTGTACTCAACAGGCTGGCTGCTATGAACATCCCAAGTGAGATAAGCAAGCTGAAAAAGATTTTCTTAATTACACCACCTTTTGTTCTCACTTGTGTTTTCTTCACACTGTATCATTATCACAGCATTGGTGCTAGCAATTACGCATTTTATTCAAGATCCAGGGTGTTAATCGGGAAAAACTTTGCGTTATGTAGACTTTAGTCTGTTACACAGCTTTCTTCTCATTCCTCACAAATAAGTTTAGTCCTTCTCCACTTCCAAATACTGGAATTCCTTAAGTTCCAAGAGTCATCACCTGATGGTTTTCCCAGTAACTCCTCTCCTTTTCTATGGAATGTGGTATTTGGTAACAAAGGAATTTTTTTATTGTTAAGAGCAACCTCTGCAATACCACTTCTCCAAAATTTCTCAGTCTTCACTTAAGCAAAGCAGAATTCTCTGTCAAGACAGGGTTAATACTGAATAGTTGTGTGTTTTTTCTCTGCCTCTTCACAGCGAATTAGTCTTACTGGTGTAGCATAAGGCTTCTTAGATTCAGGACTGTTTTTTCCAGACTCAGTCTTCCTTTACTATTCCACTCACACACCTGGAAGAAGCTCAACTTTGGAGCTGTGCTGAATTTGCCAGGATAGCTGAAGTACTATATTGCTATAGTGTGTTGAGATGTAAAATTAAGGACAGTACACATCAGATTGTGAAGCTCTGCAAAGCAACAGGAAGCTTCTTCAGAAGAGTTGATTTTCACAGTGACCTAAACATGTATGTGTAAATATTACTGGAAATCACAAAAAGGTCTTCCTGTATATACTGGTCACTCTCGAAAATGAGGCTCCACATGTTTGTAGGCCAGGCATTTACAGGTCTGGCAACTTTTGGAAAGTTCCTGAGCATATTGTTAACCCTTACCCTGTGTCCTGCTCTTAAAATATGCCAGGATTCATTCTCCAGCACATGTTAATTTCCTTTAATGGACAATAAACCAATTCTAAATTTATTGATTTTAGTACTCAAAGGATTTTCTGTTTTCTTATCACCTACAAAACTTTTACTTGTTAGCTAGTAAAATTATGGTTGTGTTGCAGACTCAGTTTGAATGCATTGCAGAGCCAATCTTCATGTTCAAAGTACTTTTAGTAATAGCTGTGAACTGTGTCTGAGGTTTCTGAGGGCTCTAACCTGGACCAGATAATTACTAAATACTGTTACTGGTCGTTTACACGATGAAGTAGAATATGTCATTGCTGAATCTGGGTATGAGATGAGGCTGAGAAGGAGCATGAGGTGGTTCAGCAGCTCCTGAAATGCAGGACTGGAATGCAAATTAACCTTGCTTTATGGGAATGATTAGCAGAGGGTAATTCTAGAGAGAGGTGTTATGCTTAATAAGAAATAATCAGTTAAACAACAATAAGCTAGAGAATGGCTGCTTAAGGGGCAGAATTGCAGAATAGAGTCAAGAGGTGGATCACAAATTAAACAACTTCACCTTGCTAGGGGAGAAAAAAACCTCAGCTCTGTATAGGGGTAAATATACAGGAGTGTCATTTACAAGATATATGAAATAATTCTCTACTTTTAGTTTTGCAAAGGTCTCAACTGGAGAAGAATATTGAACAAATAGAATACGTTACTGGTAAAGAGCATCAAGAGTGGTCAGGCAGCTATACCACAGATGTGTGGGCATAGTTTTATTAACATATATGTGTGTGCATTCATAGGTACATATGCATATAAAACATACTTCAGGAGGAAAGACTGACATATTGAGGGGAGACACAATAATAATTGTCAAGTATGTCAAAGGCTTCTCAAGCAGAAAGGCCATTTGCTTCCCATTTACTTGGATTAGGACAGTAAGTAACAGGTTTAAGCTGCAGCAAAACAAACAGTAGCGAGAGCTTTTGAATTCTTGGAGTATTCTAAGTTATTTCGCTGGAGGCCTTTAAGGAAAATAAGGAATGTCTGAGATGTAACTTGGTCCTCACTTGTGGAGAGGAGCTGCGGTAGATAACATTTCCATACCTTCATCTGACAAGAGTTTATAACTAACTACAGAATTGAGTCATATAGGTCATTAGCCTGTAATAAGATGGTATGTGGGCTTCATTATTAGTTATACCAAGGCAGCATAGGAAAAAACCTGCAAGACACTGTGGAAAAGTGTTTTGAGAAAGAGTCACATCAGATAATGTCAGGATTGCTTTATTAATGTTCTTCTACTTAATACTTGACAATTTTGGCTGAAATATAAATTTTATATTGGTTGTTTAGACGGTGTTGGAGAAAGTCATTAACTTACGAAAGACCGATTTACTTATGTTTATTATGTTGAGCATCATTATTAGTGCAAAAGGCATTCCTGTAACATACACTTTTTTCCAGAATGCTGTTTGGTCATGCTTCTAGATCTGGTGCGGTCAAAGCAAAGTTATCAAAGAATTACAAACTCTGGTATCCACAAAAGGTAGGATAAAGTTTTCTTGAGTAAAGTTCACAATAAGGCAGATTATTTGTATTTCAAAGCAAAGTTAAAATTTTAAGTTACAGTATTCGCATTTACTTCTGCGAGTAGAAAGGCTTTTATTTACACCTAAGGGAGAAGTTAACCTCTTTATCTTGTAGCTTCATTCTTTACGTAAAGCTGAATTGGATAAAAGTTCTGTTACAAGGCAATGATCAAGAAAGTATGACGCAGAAACATCACTGCATTGCACAGACCTCCCAATTCTGAGTTCGAGATTCTCAAAATGTTCTATTTAAAAATATAAAACGTCCCATTAACAGATAAACTATTAACAGACTGCCTAAGGTTTCATACGCTGAACAGTTTAACAATCAGCCAGTTTTTATTTAAATGACTTACTGCGGTGTGTTAAGTAACATATTCAGAATCTCTTAAGATTTTCAATCAAAGTTTTTTTAGCCTTAAAAACATCTCAGTATTTTCTTTGCTTTTAAGCTGACAGGTGGCAGGGTTTATATGCTTTTATTGCATGCTCATTATGAATTTTTGACATATGGCACATGGCAAATAACTTTCAAGGTATTAAAAGAAAGAAAAATGGCTTTAGTGTCTTCATTTTATTCATGAGTTATTTAGTCCATGCTGAACTTCTAGATAGCCCAGTTAATAGACTGGTGGATTGACCCACAGGACTTACATGTTTAAGCCTACAAGTTTTCAGAAAGTTTAGAATACCAGTCAGTTAAAACTAAATCATGTAACTCCATAGACAATCGAACAGTATCTCCCCAAAAGATTACAGAAACCTTTGTCTTCTGTTACAGTTACCATGAATAGGGGAGGCTAGTAAAACCAAAATTCAGCCATTCATTGACTGCAGTTCCAGCTCTACAGAGCACCACTCCCCTGCCATCACTAGAGCAGTAATACCAAAGATACTTATTTAAATATTCAACAGTAAAACAAACTAATCCTACTTTACAAATGATTTGCTTTTAAGCCTCCAAATTAATTCCATGCTTAGGACAAAGAGCAAGCTTTCAGTTCCTGCAGTATTTTCTGTTTTCCTTTAGCAACCCAGACAGAATTAAACAAGTCTTTTCATCTGATTTCCCACATTTTGACTGTCTTACAAAGGCTATTCTGTGGTATTTTGTAAAAGTTAGTGTATTACTTCTCCCTTCACATTTCCTGAGATGCCCAGAACAGTGATATGACAGGGAGCAATCCACATGGTAAAATTGCATCATGAAAAGATCTAAAAAGTTACCTCCATTTTTGTATGAAATTCAAGGTGCTTTATGAATATTAGAAAATACTTTATGCTCAGCATACGAGAAAATGCAGTCTGCCTTTCCCTTTCCCCTTCTATTAAAAAGAACTGTATATTTACTTATGTCTTTTGATCTGTACATTTTTAGTTTATTGATACTGTTGATTCTTGTAGTTGTCTACATGTTGCTGTAGAGAGACCAACGGAGACTGCTGTGCTTCTAAGCCTCGCTGGTGCTGGGTCTGTAATAGCCAACCAGTGGTACACTACCTTGCAAGGGAACGCAGAAAGGCTGGACGTTTTGTGCGAGAGTGAGTTTGTGTGGGCTTGCACGTCTGTTAGTTCAGCCATTTGTGAGTGTGCGCTCAGGGAGTGCATACACACCAGCTCTCTTCCTTTGCTCCTCGCCAAATTTTGCCTGGAGTTTCCGTTGGAGGTAAACTGCCTGCAGGAGCCACCGTGGTGTTGACAGTCTGATCTTTCAAGCAGAACAGTAATCTACTTAAATCGGGTTTGGGGAGGATTTGTATGGTGAGGAGCCGTGCCTTAGGACTTGGCAACCTGCAGATACATAAGCTATAGGGAAAACAAAAGCTGGAGATGGCACGTCTCCAGAGATACAAAACTAAATCTGTGAGGGTATCCTTTTGCATTATGTTTTACAAGTGAAGACACCAGGCTGTTTTGCAAACTTGCATTAAAAACTCACAGGAACTAACATTTCTTTCCAGATTTGTTGGGCATTGGTAGAACAACTGGGCAAGCAGTCCGTCTTCTTCAAGAGAGTCATATTCACAGGGAGAAGGATTCAATTAAAAGTAAGAATTAAAAAGCTTAGTACCAAAGACTGGCAGTGCACGTTAACTAGAACCTGGTAGACCTACAGGTAGACCACAGGTATAAGTGAAATCTTTCAGAAGAGCTATGACAAATTTTTGTGACGCTTTTTACGAGAATTGAGAGTGGGAAGAGCGCTGATACAATATTACAATTGGAGTAGCTGTATTTTACATATATAACATTTTGGGAGAGCCTTTGTCATAGCTGACCAAGAGCTAAATTTACACTTCATTGAACTGTTATAAAATCAAGTAGTGTGATGTGACTGAAAAGTTACATCAGGAAGGAGCGTGACCTGAACCATACAACCGGTACGGATTACAGACTGCAAAAGTTAAGTAGAACCTGCGGTGATGGGACACTAAAGGGCACTGTAAAAAGGGCACACCATGTATACGAAATTCAACCTGGCATCTTGTTGGGGAGAAGAGATGGATTTTTGAGTAAAACAACTTTTAATACACTATTTGTAAAATGATACCCTTTTTTTTCATTGTATGGGACTTGCCTCTTAAAACAATAAATTTTCATTATAACGGTCATAGAATTCAAGAGTGAGAGCATTCAGACCAGAAATGTTGCCTAGTTTTGGGGTTGGGTTTTTTAGTGGTTTTTTTTTTTCTTTTGTTTGTTTTTTTTGTGGGTTTTTTTCTTTTGTTTGTTTTTTTTTCTTTTGTTTGTTTTTTTAGAGAATGCTTGTTGGATATAGTGATAGTGACATTGTAAAAAGAATGTGAAAGAACTACAGATACTAATCAAAGAGAAGATGCAGTCAATTACTGCACTTAAAGCATTCTTATATTCAGTTGTATTCAGAAATAATAATGTTTTAAATATATTTTTCTAGTGGAAGCAGATTCTCACAGCTCTCCTCGAGCCAAAGCAGAACAGATGACTCACACTTTCTCAGATCTTCCTGCAGCTCATCCGTCGTGTTTTAATTGTGTGCTATATGGTTTACCCAACATCATTATTATGTAATTTGTGTCAGACTTTTCACACTGGGAACAGCACTACACCGTGCCCAGGGCGCGCGTTGCATTGAAGATGTGGCAAACGCGTATTTCTATATGGCCTAAGGAGGGGCGAGCCTAAGAGTGTGGTCTTTTTGCTGATAGAGTGATTTTTGTTTGGCCTGTAAACGGTTTATTAGAGTGTCAGGAAATTACAAAAGAACATTTATATGAGAGACTTCAGTTAGTACTTTGGTTTTCTGAGCTCAGTGAATCCCTTAAAAGAATTTGGTGAGTACCAACACATCATAAAGGAAATTAGGCTCCTATTTTGGGCATCGATGCATGAGTGAAATCAGAAGGTATTGTTGTGTGTACTTCCATTTGGGAAAACTTTTCCTTGATGTATTTTATTTTTACATGGAAGATTTATCAGGAGCATAGATGAAAAATTCTCCAAGTCACCTTATTCTGAGTGAATTGATTTTTTACTTTTTATATAGTGGTAGTTGCAGTTTAATTGAAAAGCAAGGTTGTACTAAATAAAATGTTTAATTAGTTTTGCTTTCTTTATTTCTCTGTAGTTTTCCCGAATAACATTTGAAGATATATTAAATTATTCCAAAATTCCCCAAAATATTATTACAGGTATATATTTTGTAACATGCTCTGTTAATCAGCAATGCATTTTTAAAGTGCATACTTGAAAACTTTATTTGTAGTGATAACAGTAGAAATAAGTGTAAAATAATTTAGCACTTCTGGAAAATACAAAGCTTTGATCGTTACTGCAACTAAATCCACTTTAAGAGTCTCTTTTTTTTTTTTTCCAATAAAATGGTGATGTCTGTTTCTTGTAATACGTTTTTTTGTGTGTTCCTGATAGAGCATTTAAATGGTACTGAAAATATACTGTTCTTGGCTACCTGCTGTGCTATAGTTAATTAGAACCCAGTGTAGAGTTATAGGGCTATATAGACCATAATTACAAAATCATGACACGCAAAATACTTTTGTTATGCACACAATAGAACAGAAATCTGTGCTTCCTCCCCCCTTGCTCTTACAATTTAATTAGATGGCCTTATATGAACTGCAGCTGCTCTGCCGAACTGTTTTCCATAACATGCATGATTTTTATTCCCTTCATACGTAATTTTCATCTCTATTTAGACGTAGGGCAACTATTTTTCTTATGGCCTGAATTTGGGCATTCGGTAAAAATACAAATTAAGTAAAGAAGATATCATAGACTGTACTGAAGGTATCCAGCCTGAAAATGAAGGATTCAGCGTAAAGTATTTCCAGGTCTCCAAACTTGCCATGTTTTACCAGACACTGTCATGAGGCCCTTTCCCCAGGTTCTTACATTTATTTGGGGTTTTTTTAGGTCTTAACAGGTACCTCTTCATTGCATCATTATAACACAGCTGCTTTTTTAAAATTCCATGCATGGTATTTGGAAGTTGCAGTATTTCTGATTTTGAAGCAGCAACGCCGTCTTTCTATTGCTGTCTCTTTTTCTGTAATGTTGAAAAAAGTGTGTCCAGTGGGAATCATGAAGCCTTGTCTGCCTTGCTACAAGTTTTCATGAATTTGTATTATTAACTTCCACTTTATTGAAATAAGAAATTTCATAAATAGTAAAGTCCAGAAAAGTTTCAGTGCTTCAGAAATGACAGTGGTATTCTTTGAGAATAATCCAAGACAAAAGCCACAAGACTGCAAAGGTTATAAAAACCATTGATATCCAGGTACTATGGCTTATTCAATAGTTTACTACTGTGGTTTTATTTATGAAACTGATGGAAATAACTTAATCTACCAAAGTGTTTTTCTCCAAAAATATTCCCATTTGTATTTGATACTTTAGCCCTAACTACATTGCAACAACCTCTGTCAGAAAGATGAATGAGTATGACCAAAAATGTCTTTACAGTCTGACAGCACTACTTTATCAGAAAGCATTGATAAAGAATAATGGCCTTATCCAGGAAACTTCAGACCTGTAAGCTTTACTTGTTGGGAGTAAGATACTGGAAATACTAATCAGAGAAGCTGTGCAGCTGGGCAGTACAGCTGGGCAATATATGCTAGGGAAGTATAGTAAAAATGGACAGCATGCATCCTGTCATTTCTGGGGCGGTAAAAAATAATTGACTTAGGGCCACAAAGTGTAGACATAGCCAAATTCCAGGGGGAATTAGGTGAGTGATCTCTGTATAGTGCTAAATACCAGTCAGTAAAATCATTAATAGTAGTAGTACTACAGGAGTAGACGATAAACTGTACTGTAGGTGACTGGGTGTGCATTCCATGATATGAGAAGACACCCAGTTCATTTTTTCAGGAGCCAGTATTGGAAATAATGTCTTCTTTTCCATTGTATGTTTGTAGCAATGTGCAGTGACATGATTGTACAAAATAAAGGGTCACTTCCGGGAAAGACACATAGTAGAAGCTGGAATTATTTCAAAAGAAAACGCGCATAGACAAATTAACAGGTTTTATATTTCTTTTAAATTTATAATGGCAATTTAACAAAGGAGAAGAACCTGCTTCTTACACAGAGCAAGGATTCAACAGCTCAGCTGATAGAGTTTCAGAGCTCAGAATGCTTCTCTGTTAAAGACAGTGAATAGGAGTGGACCTGAGCAAAGAAAGGTTGAGAAGGAAGGCTGTAGAAAATTTGTTTCAGAACCTGATTTGAATAAGGAACTAAAAGCCAATCTAAACCTACCCTCTTTCAGTTTAAAACCATTGCCTCTTGTCCTGTTGCTACAGGCCTTTGTAAAGGTTTCTCACCGTCTTTCTTTTAAGATCCCTTTCTATGTTGAAAGGCCCCCAGAAGGTCTCCCCGGAGCCTTCCCTTCTCCAGGCTGAACAAGCCCAACTCTCCCAGCCGTTCTTCATAGGAGAGGTGCTCCAGCCCTCTGCACCTCCTCTGGACCCACCCCAGAAGGTCCCTGAAATGGATGCAGTCCTCCAGCCAGGTTCTCACAAGAGCAAAAAAATATGAGATACTAAGCAAGACATTATTTTCATTAAATAAAAAATAAAAATAATTTTAAAATATTTTTATTAAATGAATAATTTTCTACTTTTTGGAGGAGTATTCTATTCCATTTATTAGACTGTGAGCTCTTAATTTTTTAAATATTACATATTGTTAAGCAACTTGGAGAAAAAAAATCCTACTAACTAATGACCAAGGAATAAATTACAGTAGGTACAGCTTAGGACATATGAGCTCTCTAGTAGAAAGACACTGGCACAAGCCCAAACAACAAGAATAAAAGCTTCTGAAAATATTTCATCCCCATGGCACCACATCGCTCCCTGGTGCTGTATCCATTCATACAAGAAATATTAAACAGTTAGCGCTAGTCCATGTATCAACGGCTTTAAAATAACTTTCTGAATTATGTCTCGGCAACATAACAAATCACATTATCAATTAGCTTTTATAACAGAAATGACATTTCATAATATATTTGAGCTTGAAAAGAATTGGTCAGCTAAAATTTATGTAATCTAAAAAATGTGAGGAGAAAAAAAATCCTGGTGAATTTATTGATAATATCCTAAGACAAGAACATAATTTGAGTGGTAGGTAGCTGTCCAAGAAAAGTATGTAGTTCTAAATGGTCTGCAGGGAAGAACTGCAGCAAGTTTGCTACAAAAATTATAAAAAAGGGGAAAACAGAGAAGCTCTGTCATTGGTCCCTGGTGTATCTGCCTAAGATTAAACTGCCATAAGCAGTTATTCAGGCATCTCTCACCACACATGCTCCTCTCTCCAAAGCTGGGATAGCTGGTCCGCTCAGTACATCTGTGACCCCACTTGGCAGTGGGGTGTGGTGGAGCAGATCCCAAAACTTAGCAGCTGAGGGCTGTGGGTATTTGAGGGCAGGGAAATTGGAGCAGATTTGAGACTGCTATGAAGAGACATTCCCAGGACTGTTTAAGCCCATTGGTCTGAATTTGAACACTCATTTAATGACTTTACAACCTGCTAAGCCTTCTGACCCCTGCTCTGGCATCCTGTCCGACTGGAAAGCCACCTAGGAGTGGGATATCAGAGGGGAGCCAACCATCTTACGTGAATACAAATCCCTTCCTCTCTGCCTTGTGGATGAAGAGCCACCTCAGTGGCTGTAAAGCCACAAGGAAGAGCTTTTTACAGGACTTCTCAGGTATTAATTCAAGCCTCCAACTGAAGCGTCTTTATATGGGTACGGTACCAGGCAGTTAGTAGCATGGATCTGAAGAACGTGGTCAAGTTAAAACTGAAGGCGTGTTTATGTGCCCAGCAATATTTGCTAGTCTGTGGAAGACCTGACTCCTTACTCAGCTATTGTGTAGATAAGATTATTTCTTTGCCAATGAGAGCAGAACATGAGTCCTCTTTTACAGACTTAGTAGGTACCATTTTCAAAAGCAGTAGTCACAAAAGTCTTCATTGAAGTACAACAAGAGAGGAAACAATTTTAATAAATTGCACCTTTCGAGAGGGTTGCTTAAGACTTACAGTATGAGGAATAATTTAATCCCATTTTTACCAAAATGCAGTATATGTTAACAATGTTGCTGGTATGTTAAATATCAATTATAATACTCCCTGAAATATGAATCTTGCTATTTTTTATTATGTATATTTTAAAGATATTAAAATAAACATTGTAATCACAGTAGCACATCTGCCATGCAGTGTATTCTTCCACTGTCAAGAGTATACATGTACTAAGTCAGTGTTCAATACAGTTGAAGCCAACCAAATAAAGACCTCTTTCAGAAGTAAAGGCCTCTTTCTTAGGCTGAGAAGATACAGGGGATTAAAAGGGCAATAATCCTCAATAATCATCATCTTAAACCTCACTTTTTTGTGTCACTGTCAGCAAATGAAGGTGGTGTTCGTGGAAATTGCATTCATTTGACTAGCTTTCTGAAAATTTTCAAACGTATCATCCTCCTCTTTTAACTTAGCTTTTCAGTTTGGTGGCGGTGTCCATCAGTATGGGAAATATTTCAGGAGATCGTTATCCCTGAATTACTACTGTGATTTGGTTTTCCTTTATTTCATGCAGTGCTTCAGCCTGACACATGATGGCAGAAGAGGATGAAAACTGGTGAGATGAAACTGAAAGCAGGATCCATACTGAGCTCTAGTAATACGTTCTAGCCTATAGCTGAAAGTTTGTGACCTATCCCTTTTCTCCATGCTCTTCTACTTGATATTTACCAGTTTAAATTGTTAGGAGAAACTAGATGTCCACAAAGAAGAACGGCTTTCCCAGAAACCTGCAACAACGCTGCACTAATTAGGAATTTGCGTTTATTTTCTGAGCATACATCTGAAGATATTTTTTATAATGTCCCATATTTCCTTCTAGCCTTTTCCATGACTTAATTTTTTTTAGGGGCAGGAAGGATACTGTCACAAGACAAGTTTCCTTACCAGACTGGGTTGTTGAGACTTTGTTTTTTTACGGGCCTACTGTACCCCTATTCAATTAATTCAAGAGCTTTTCCATGCTACAGGTGAACAGAGGTAAGCTGCAGATAGGAACAGTGACGTAAACTGAATCAAATCATGTCCATTATTGTCTAAAATACTTTTTAATTTTGAAGATTTTTTCTTAATTTTGTACAAGTACATACATTTTGAAAGAAGTCAATAGTAGCTGCACCACAGGGAGAGCTTCAGCAAAAAAAAATTCCAAAACTGGGTTTTTCAAAAGTGCAGCTAGTAATTTTCCTGGACAGTCGTAAGCTATACTGACTTCCATATCAAAATATTATATATTATGGGCATTTTATTATCTGACTGGGCACTGGGTACTAGATCACACTTACATCATAGCGACAGTGTCCACACCACTATTCTATGTCTTTTTCTGTTCAACGCCAAGATTTGAGGAGACAGATCACTGTTCACAATTAGTTTTAATTAGTACACTGAAGGCATGATCACAATCGATCAGTAAGGGAAAGTGGTTTCATGCTGTAGGCTAGAAGTGTTCGGTTGGAAAACTGCTACAGATGGCCTGGAGAACAGGCTTGTCAGTGTAAACTGAACTTGATGAGAGAACAGTGACAATGAAAAGGCAGACAGAGCTGTATCTGAAATATCCTGGAAGAGAAGCGGAATGTGGAAGGAAAAGTGCAAAAATGCAGTGACTCAGTTCAGAAGAGGTTTGGAGAGATCAGTGCCATCTTTTCCACGCAGACAGTTACCCATGTCTAGCACAGTAATACTTCCCAAGTTCCCAGCCCTGGACAGCCTTCATTGCCACCCGAGCTAGAGTGCCATGAAATGATTTTTCAAGAAAGTCAGCAGATTCAGTTTTTTCTACCTGCATCAGTTCCCTGCTAGAGCATCAGTCACAAGATCCAAGAAATGTAAACTGGCACTCTCCTTGTCACATACAGCAGCCGCTACATTTATGTCTTGCAAAGGTAAATCGAAATGGTTCCTCCTGTCATTTCACTTCAGCAAAGTCATTTTGAGTCTTGGTTGTTGTATTCCATTACCCATTCTTGCCTGATTGCTGTCTTCCAGCTCTTGCTGCTGGTGAGCTCCTCCCAGGAACCTGGCCCCATCAGTCAGATCAAGGCTTGCTTACCCTTTCTCAGCCCGTGCAGTACAGCAACTACCCAGCTGCCAGCACCCAACCACAGCAGCCTTGGCTGTTCAAGGCCCTACTCCAGCTGCAGGTACTCAGACTACTGACTGGCTACTCACTAGCTTATCTCAGCAAATGGAAGTTTACTCGTGTTCACACCTGCCTACTCAGAACAGAGCACACCCACACAGAAGATAGAAGCAGGATTAAGGAGAGGATAGGATAGGATGGATTGTGGGGACCTGGTGCAGGTATCTCTTGCACAACACACTAACCAGCAGCCTCTTTAACCCCTTTCCCCACTGTTTCCCTGCACCTGATACATTGGTTGTTTTCCTCACCCAAAAGTATGTGTCCAGGCAGAGACAAAATTTGAGAAGCATTATTCCCATTCCCTTTGCTCCTTTGGTACCGTCCCACCTGTGCAACGGAGTGGTGGCTGTGCCTGTACCAGCATACCTGGCTTCTCTACTGGTTTTACAAGTTGTTTTTTTCTCCACCAACAGAGTTCATTAGTATTTGTCCTGAATGACATTGACTTTTATTCCATCTGAAAATACCTATTTAGCATTTTTTTGTTATTAGTATTGCAAGTACTGACATTAAAAAACCTAAGTGGTACGCGTACTGAAATAAATTTGCACTGGAGTTCTGCAAGCCTTTCTCGCCTCCATCGGTATGATTCAAGGGACACGGCCTACATCTGCACTCAGTCAAACAGGGCCTCGTTGGCCAATATCATCTAATCGTTTGACATTTTTATAGCAATTCATTGAGACTAAAGAGAGATGACTACATTAATATCTTGATGCAGCTAGATAATAGCTGAGCTAAAACTGATGTGCCAAATTGCTGAAAGGCTCTTAAATTCTTACAGATTTTAACTCTTTGTGACAAAGAAAAGGAAAGAGGCTCCAATATCAATGTAATAAAGAGAAAGAATAGTACAATTTGTAATATGAAGTATTATAATAACGAACATGATCATAAATTTTCTAAGAGCCTTCTCTTCGCTAATCATTTACAAATTATATTTCTCAATAATTGAGATGAGAATTATTGCTAATGTTCATGACTCTGTTTTCTTGGATAATAATTTTCACTGGGGTTGAAATTAAACAGAAAAGGCTTTAACTGATTAATATGCATGTAATTCCTCTAGCTAGACTTTGAACAAACTTGCCTGCCCTGCAAACATCTGTGGGAACAGTCAGGCTGGAATAGTGGTAGAGGAATGTCATGGAGACTCAAAGCATATGTGAATGCTGGACCTTCTTAGGCTTAGACAAGTCACCTCGTCTCCCTGATGGATCCCATCAAAACCTGCTCTCCTCTGAAGTGCACTTGTTGTGAGAAAAGGTCTCCGAGTGGAGCCACAGATGTGCAGGTAAGAGCGAGCTGAAGGAGAACATCAGAAATGTTTTACTCGGGCAGGGTTTGGTCTGAGCCTGAAGAAGCAGCGAATAAAACAGAAAGCAGGAAACAAATGAAAAGCAGGAGTTAATATTGCAGCTAAAGCCAGACACATGGAGAAATGCGTTTATCAAACTCAGTTTGATTGCTGATTGGCTTTTTGCTTTCAGAGCAGAGACTCAGTGTGGGTGAGGACGCGGTCTCTCTACTCAGAAGTGGAAACTCTGAGATGTGATTAAGTGCATTTTTACCGAAAAACAAGGTGCAAATATTTGCAAAAGAAGCAACCTGATTATCATGAGATGCAAGTGGATGAATTAGAGGTTAATCTTAATCTCCCCTACTTCAGAGCTATGCTGAATGATCCTGCCTATGATGAACTTTTAGCAGAGCTGGTCCTTAATAAGAATCTCAGCCTGTTCCATGCCCTTTCACTTTGAGCAGGTAGTACCTCCTCTAGCAGTACTCTGCAGTTACATGTGATTTTAGGAGAAACAAAATCTGCATATGAAGGTGTTTGTATCTTCGAAAAGCAGTAGCAAAGCCCTAGAGAGGCTGTGATGTCTGTTGCCAGTGCAACAGTGCCCCAACACGTCATTCAGTGGCTCTCACCTTCTTATCTGCCAGCGTTGCATCGAGCGTTGACGAGATACCCTTTGGAGAAGGTACTGCTGGAAGATAAGATTGAACACGAGACTGGTCATTCCATACTGTTACCTACGGCACTGGGCTGTTTACAACAAAAGCATTTTCTGTCTCAACTGATAGGCTTGTCCATGAGCTTAGTAATCACCAGTCAGCTCTCTTCAATAAAGCAGCTGTCAATGATGCTGAGATGCTCCTAGACTGAAGCAATTTTGCAAGCAGGAGCATTTGATATTGCTCAAGTGATCGAATGCACAGGCAAAGTAGATACTGCCACACAGTCAGACACACGTTCCTCTGAGTTCAAATGATTTGACTGTACAGAGAGGCAGGAGGTGGTTCTGGTCATGGTAGGGCTCTGTCATGCCCGAGTCGACACGCTTTTCCTTTGTCCCAACTTACTGTTTGGTTTCACTGAGGAAACACCCTGATGCTGCTTTATTCCTCACAGGAGCTGGACCTCAGCTTTTTATTTTTCCTTCTGTCTTTCCCTAAAGCTTTGCAGTCGTGAGCAATGATGTTTGCAACTCGGGTAGCTACACGGTGCAGATGAACTTGTGGCCTACTGCAGGTGCAGGCTCTAGGTCATAGAGTCGACTCTTTCCCGAGAGCCTCTCCTGGTCTCATGTCCGTGCACAGTAACAGCAGCAGCCGGCCCGTACCCTGGCTGCGCCGGTGCTGCGCCTGCTGCCAGCCGGGGGATGGGTGGAGCTGCCCACGGCTCCTTGGGCCCGGGCTGGGAAGGGGCCGATCCTCGAGGACCCTCTCCCTCGTATCCTGTGGCTCGCTTGATCTCTTCGCAGTCCAGAGTCAGCGCAGAGCAGCAAGAAGGACTCTTGAGAGCGCTCCGCTCTCTCAACCGTCTTCTAATTACTGCCAAGGGCCTGATGGAACAAAGAACCCTCGGGGGAAAAACCTCCCGTCGCCCTTTGATTTGTGTTAATGAGTCAAAGACCGGACGGAAGAGCGTCTGCACCGGGCTGACCTGTCCGGCCTCTGACCGGGCACCGAGCAGCGGGAGGTGGCGGAGCCGCAGCCGCTCTCTGGGAAGGAACCAAATAGATGGCTGGCTGTAACTGCGGTAGCGCGTCCCACGCTGCCTTCGGGCGCTGCGACAGCGGCTGCTGCAGCCGGGG